>OY979449.1:15153751-15753751 GCA_963855545.1 Ethmia dodecea | reverse complement strand
TTTTTCATTTTTACACCAAACCGACATTTCTGTCTTCAGCATGTCGCTACCTAGTGTCGTTCACTCGCAGCACTCTTAGTGAATAATATATATTTATTGTAACTTGCATGGTGAGGTCTATTTGTACTGTTAGTGTAAGTTGGTAAATAAATACAGAAATAAAATTTTGAAGGAGATAGCTTTATGCACCTCATATTGCAGCATCTCTTTCTAACTGTTTCGTTTAGTTACTTGAGGACCGTTCTGTTAAAGTCGAAGCGATAGATACTTTACTTCGCCTCACCTCAACGCTGTTGAAACAAAATTAGAAGTAGCTGAGAACTCGTTAGAAAACAGGTACAGATGTAATGCCAGCAAAAACAGGCGTGCGTATGGCGCAATGAGTACTCGTATTGAGATTGCATCTAGTTCGCTGTTCCTAGAATAGGTACGTCAATAGATAATATTGTACGAGATCATAATTAGTGTTTATGAGCGTAGGTGATAACGCAACTGGATCACAACAAACGTTAGTACCTTCTAAAATAAAATGATTTGATTTAAAAGTCATTCCCAATTATATTTCACAATAATTCTCTGTTATTCTAATGCAGGTGTTAAAGCAAATACAAAGAATCTAAGCTAGAACTCTGGTATGTGCTATTTCCCCATTAATTCTAACAAGCGGCAACAAGTTCCAACTTCAACTTCTGTATTTTCGCAATATTAACAATCCCTCGTCCAGCGAACAAAGTAAATAATCCGGAACGCGTCTGCGCTAAAAATAAAAGAATCGCACTACCATCAAGGTCTCACTTTCCTGCGTTTGCGCAGTTTGCCACAATTTCCGGTGCGTTCCATCATTTAATTGTTGTTTGGAATACGCGCCTTCGTTCGAATTTCTGCATGAAAGGTAGGTTATTCGTAAAGGGTTATCCAAATGCCTTCGGCTGTTCAAGTGTGGTTGAGTTACAAACATGCAGACACCCAAACATTGCCAACTATTTGACAATGGTGCTTATTCTGCTTTACAGCGACTAAACTTATTTTAGTTTACTCCTGTCATTTTCTTTCTAGTAGAAAAGAAAAGAGACGAGAGATATTTAGTCCTGTCAAATTAAAATTAGTCCTGTCAACTAAGGCATTTCATAACGTGATTAGTGCCTAGGTAAAGTAGTCACGACTAAAATACAGCCTTTGACAGCACTAAATTAGGTAGGTTATCTTCTATCCCTTTTCTTTTTTTGAGGTAAGTCAAAGACAGGACTAAACCAGTTTAGTCGGTGTAAAGCAGAATCACCTCCAGTATTGATTTATATTGCGAATAAAGGTTAACTCAAAACACCCTCTTTAGTATAATAAAAAGTGAAACTAAGCACTGAATATTATGGTGTCATCAAAGAGATTAAAATATAATAGGGCATAGAGGGAACAAAGCGAGGAAAATTTGAAGCCAAAAGTTATTCCAAATGGAATAAGTCTAGTACAATTTCGACCGAATGACAGCTCGCGTTCATACTAACTGACATGACGCTTGAGCTTCAAACATGCTTCAAAGTTTTGTATGAAAATATTCCCAATGCCCCCTCTATGTCCTATTATATTTTAATCTCTTTGGGTGTCATAGTTATTCAGTACTTTAAATTTACGTTTTGCGAGTACAGATACAAAGTTACAGTTAATACAATCATATAATAGTGGCTTATTATCTTATGATGATGAGACAACATAAGTTTAATATAGGCATACAACTACATGTAGAGAAACTCACGGACATTAGCTTTATAACGACATCAAAAGAAAGTAGAAAAACAAACAAACCTCTTAAAATTTTCGTCACATCTTCAACAATGACATTCAAAATGGCGGCAATAACAATGCCACTACATGGCTGATACGACAATACCTGATACCAGCGAGAAACAAACGAGGAAAACACACTTATTGTTTGTTTGCTTTCCTCAGATCAAGCACATTACATTTATTTTTAAGATAAAGAGTGTTTCCGAATGTGCTTCACCTTGGCAATGCTGATAATATATCAGTTTTATCTGATGACGTTTCAATATACTTACGTTTCCGCCTGAAAACATCTGTATTTTTATCCAATACTTTTATCTTAAATGGAATGTTTTCTCATTCATTTTTGCAGTCTTATTGGTCTTCATAATCATCCTACACCAGGGGGCAAATTCCACTAAATGTCAACGGTTATAGTTGCATGACAATGACATATCAATGGTCAGACAATGGTGTTATTTGACACTTTTCAGAGCAAATAACACCATCGACAGACCATTGACATGCCATTGTCATCCAACTGTAACCGTCGACATTTAGCGGAATTGGCCCCCAGACATTATGTACAGTCAACAAAGTTGTTAGTGTTACATTTCCAAAAATTAAGATTCACTTTTCTCTTAAAGCCTTAAATGTATTTATAGTATTTTTTTGGTAAATTATAGGGATCAAAGATACCTTTCGAAATAAACATTTATCAATAAGATTTATTTATGACTTCCCCAGAAAAATTAATTCTTAGTTACTGGCCATGTAACCCTAACAACTTTGTTGACTGTAGAAAGGAAGAAACAAATAATGTCCACTTATTGACTGGTGCAAATCAAATTGAATCCTAAGCAGGTAATATGTAGTCAATAGTGCTGCAGCAGTCAACATCTTTTCGCTTGTGTTTACGCACAATGAAAAGAGCTGCCCTTGAGTCTCTTTCTGGTTCTTCTCGGGGTACTGCATTTGGAACAAGCAACACCTCGGTGGTGCTCCGTGTTCGGAAGGCACGTTAAATTGTTGGTCCCGGTTTTTTGTTGTGTTGACGCACAATGGAAGTAGTTAAGCCATGTCAGATACCTTTGGGTGGCTCGAAAAATTCTGACTGTTAAGTGGCCACTAGCTTAACACCATCTCCTAATCCGCGGTGGGCTCGCGTGGGAGATTAAAGCCCATACTTCCTCACGTGTGAGAAAAGACCCTTAGCTCAGCAGTGGGCTGTTACGGGTTGATGATGATGATGATGATGAGTCAAAAGGCGTCATGTTGGATCATTCAGAATTAAGCGCTACAACTTACAAACAACTCGAATACTGACTGGCAGACAACACACATCCAATCGGTGGGTTTGAAGCATAAAATTTTTGCAAGTATACCTATACCAGTTGAATCGTGATTTATTAATGTACATAGACAAGCCAGGATACGAGTACCCGAAACCGACGACCAATCGACCATGAGTCGATTCATGGTTGGGGATGAAGAACGAGATGTAGATCATTGAGACTAGACGTTCTTCGATTTACGATATTTCGGTCTTTACATCGGACCGGTTTCAAAAAGTGACACGCACCACTTTACGTCCGGAAACAGTCTTGGACAAATGGACGAAGGAAAGGTTTTGTCTCTACTTAACACGTCCGGAAACAGTCTTGATTATACGTATGTAACAAAGGAGTCTGATTTTTTTACATCGTGTCGATCAATTTCCTCAGAAAAGTGAAGCGTGACATCACAAAGAGTCTCAAAATTTTTGCGGTAACCTCTCTAGGACGTAGGTACATGATATCTCAATGATAACAGACTCTTAACCGATATGTGATGCCAAAAACACTAGTGTAATATGCTCGGTTCTGGAATACTGTGGTGCTATAAGACTGGCAGTACCAGGATTGGATCATCCAGAAAAAATATTTATTATGGTTTATTGTTAATCAGAATATGATTATTTAATAATGACCATTATTATTATTGGAGCTCGCCCATAATACATTATTTATTTATACGAATACAGTCAAAACTTGACCAAACCTGCCAAGTGTGATGTTATTGGTGATATAACTTTTTTTTGCTGCAATAAAATTCTCTCGGGAACAAACAAAACTAATCAGATGATAGATCGGACGATATAGGTTATCTTTCGGGGGGACCTCTCTCCCCAGATAACAATGTAATTATTGACTAATAATAAACCATTATCAACATTTATATTTGATAATTGTTGTAGTTAATTATCCTCTTATGGCACCCATGGTTTTAATGCTAAGTCTATACTAATATTATAAAGATTATAGATTTGTATGTTTGTTACGACTAAACTCAAAAGCTACTAGACTGATTTTGAAAATTCTTTCACCAATGGAAAGCTAGAAGATCCCTGAGTAACATAGGCTACATTTTATTCCCGTATTCCCACGGGAACGGGAACTACGTAGGTGAAACCGCGCAGAACCGCTTGAAGATAATAAACAAACTTCGCTTTCAAACTGTGCATTTTGAACAGTGACGTCATCGTACACCCAAGACGGACAAGGCCAGCCGGCTTCACTTACGATTTCAAGGTCTGAATATACATAAACACATATTGCAAATAGACAGTATGAAACCAATCTTACATAATATTTATCAGTTGACACAGCATTGCTTTGGAACTTTAATTTATTTCACAGACAAGACAGATTGAAAATAGACTAGATCAATCCCAAATAGTTTACATTTTAAAATGATTTAGATAGATATACTATAATTATTTTTTCACTTCTCATGCTCTAAAAGTACGCCAATATAGCCCTACGAAGCGGGACTAAAGTGACCACTTTAGTCCCTAGGGAGTATAAAGTATTTCTTTTTTAATTTCCTTAATGAAAAAAAGATAACCTCAAACAGCCAGTAAATATCTGTAGAGTGTGGACCATCTTCATTGCGAAAATGTGAAGAGTTTTAGTTCCATGGTTTTTCCGCGAAGAAGGTGGCGCCATGTGTTTTAAATTGTTTACCTGCAAAGAGATTTAAATCTCTTTGTTAATCTGTGACAGCATGACAGGTTTAGAAGAAAAAACTGACTGCGAAAATTTCTGAATTTTTGTCGAGTGTAAATAAATTTGTACAAAGTGAAAAGTACAGTTTCCACCTCGAGACTAAACGCCAACTTAATATACCCTCGGTTTCAAACCACCTCTGGTATATAATGGCTTCGTTTAGTCCCTCGATATAAAATATACTATATTTTGCAACACAATACACACAATGGCATTTAGCAATTATTTTTTTCCAAAAGCTACAATTTCTTAATAGTTCGTCGGTGAAGAGTTTTTAAAACAATAGCCCACAGACCATTTATCTAGCTTGGTCTGGTCATGGTGGTAAATATGGTCTGTGCAAAAGCCTTTGATAAACTATGGTCGCGACGCGCAAGATTCAAGCTAATCCTTGACTTTCATAGATATCGTTTCATTTGTTTATTTGTCAAAAGGTAAAAAAAGCTACTTTCGCATTTATAATATTAAGGGCAGATTTTTCAATAGTCAGTTAAAAATTATCTGAAGAATAAACATCACCTGTCAGAGAGTGACAGCATCACTATATTCTAGTTTATCTGACGATTGAAAAATGAGCCCCTAATGTAAGAACTCTAGACACGTCTAGACAAGGCACTGTCGCTAGCTACAAGTTTCTTTAAACCTCAATCAACTTTTACGAGACTATTTAAAAGTTAGCTGTCCGCGCTAACCTCTCCGTGAGGCTGTGGCAAAGAAATTTAAATATACTAAGGTATAGTATAGATAGAGCCATTGGAAATATTTTCATACAAAAACTTTGATCTCAAGCGTCAGTTTGAGAGATATCACTTGCACGTATCACACTAGACTAATGAACACTAGGTAATAATTTTCGGATTACACTTTTGTTCGCTTTGGCCTCTCTATACTCTAGTATATTTAAATATCTTTTCGCTGTGGAAACTATTTGCCTAATGGGTCCGCAGCCTAAGGCGGTAAGAGGCAAAGTGCTGTAACTTGCGTTTTGCCAACTTCGTCGCCATTAACATAGAAATGGAAAAGGCAGAATGTTTGAACTGAATAAAATCGATTGAGTGTCTGTAATAGGGTGGTTGAAAGATATTTTTGATAAGGTATAATATCATGGCTTGCGAAGTCTTTACTTGTATGATATAACGACTAGTCGTTCTATTTCCATCTAGATTCAATTGGCACTAGCAACAGAAAAAGAACAATTAATAATAAATGCGAAAGTAACTCTGTTTGTCTATTACCTTTTCATAACTAAACGTAGCTTACATCTTTAATAAAAAAACATTTATATGTTTTTTTTATAACGGATCAAGTATCTAAAACTAACATAATATGTGTTTTTCTGATGTATCTATAAGCTATATTAATGTAAAGTTTTATCGAAATCCGCTAAGTAGTTTTTGGTGAAAGACCAACGAACGTCCATTCATTCTCACAAACTTTCGCATTTATAACGTTACTAGCAGTGCCCCGCGGTTTCACCCGCATAGTTCCCGTTCCCGTGGTAATACGGGTATAAAATATAGCCTATGTTACGTTTTGATATTGTAGCTGAAGGCATTTTTTAAATCTTTAGTGGTTTAGGCGTTGCTTTTTAAGCGTAACAAAAAAATATATTGTCATTTATAATATTTACAGTTTAATTGAATATTCTATCACAAGATAGTTCCTTCACTTGTTTCGTTTACACAAAATATGTGTCACTAACTTGTCTCTAAAATAGATAGTATACCTACTGTCACTATCATACCAATACATAAATCACAAGATATCGACGTCGCTCACGAACAACAAATAACTATTAATAAGTCTATTATCGGTAACAATTTATTTACCAACAGCACAGAACAAAGGAAAATAGTATCTACGTCGCCGTAATAGAGCTTACATTTGTTATCATTTGTCGCTGTCAAACCCGAAGAAATATAGATAGGTGTGATAAGGACAAAACAGTGGTGTACAAAATGCCGGCGAAAGAGTGCATTTGTCGTTACGATGTTCAAAAATTAGTCAAATGTGAGTTGGAGTAAGTCCAACTCACATTTGGTTCACATTCACACAACAAGGTTTGTATAAAAAAATCAAAAAATTTCAGAATAAAAAAAAATATTTTCTTTCTTTTACTTCGAAATTTTTAGTGTGACTGTGGTTTTTATTGTGTTATACTTAAGAATTTGTATTAACTATGTATGTTATTTTACGCTTGTTTGTATTAAAGTTTTATGATAAAAGCAAAAACAAAATTGTTTTTTTGTTAACATCGGTTATGTAAAAATTTCAGCCACCTACCGAGCCCTATAAAGGTAGGACAGATAGAAAAGACGGCGTAAACTCTATATACATAGGTATGTTAAAGTTTTATTCGCTTTATATCTTTTAACTTTTTCTGTCTCTTCAGGTTACAACTGAAAATCAGCGTTGAATTCTAACGGATGTAAGGTAAATGTATGGTTTTTTTAAATTATTTCTTGTACAAATAATACCTAATACAATTTTAAATTACACTCTCCAAACTACAATGCAGTTTGTCGGCGAGAATAACGCTGTGGCATTTTGATTTTTAGACAACGCGTCACAGAGTAAATGCAATTCCTCACACACCCCAATTAGGATATGAATATAAAAAAAATATGATGCATTCGTACTTTATTTTTATCTAACCAAATTTCTTAAATAAAGAACAATAATATTAAGGTTTCCATAGCCCTTAATTAAGTTACAATGAAAATTTTAACACATGTACATGTTAAAAATAGCTGATATCGATTAAGTAATTGATAATGAACAAACTAATTTCAGGAATTGCGCTTACTCAGTTACATATTGTATATATTTTTTGTATTTTCCTATATAGCTATAAATGGAAATTGTATTCTAAGGACGGAACCCTAAAAATAAATAGCATTGCGCAACTGGTGAAATTGAAGACATGAAGTGAAGACAGTTGAATGGAATATTATGTACTTTCGCTATTCGTTTTGTTCGCCAATGTTTGTGTAAAAAATAAGTACCTATTATTAAATAATAAAAATATTTATTTATTTATTAATCCTGGCATGTACCAATGAGTTTTTCAAAAACTTACGTACATATTTATCACTAGCTCGACGGTGAGGAAAACATCCTGAGGAAATCCGCAGGTCTCAGAATTAATTCTGAGACATGTGTAAATAGACCCGGTCCGGCGATGGGCTCACCACCTATCACGTTTAGGGGTCCAATATATCTCGTGAAATGTGGGTATATCCAGTAATGGAATACCTCTGCCTACCCCCTCGGGGATGAAAGGCGTGAGATTATATTATTATTATATATTTATTTATTTTATATCTTAAGTTAGGTTTTTTACAATATGTATATAAAAGTAAAATATATAAAAACATTTACAAAACAATATAAAAATTACACATTATAAAACCTAACCTAGGGTGCCGCTAGCAACGGGGCAGAGGACCAAGCTGCCGGTGGTCAGGGCTGCAGAGAGAGGAACCGGCGGACTATCCGCGCCGGGTCCAAGATCACCGCCTTCTGTATCTGACCCTTGATCCAACCACCTGGCGAGAGTCTCTCAAGATGTTGGTCGAGACTCTTTGCTATTAGACCGTTCGCTGAGACAACTATCGGGACAATGATCGTCGAATCAACATCCCACATGGCGGTAATCTCATGGGCCAAGTCTAGGTACTTACTGGACTTGTCCTTCTCGGCTTTCACGAGATTCTCATCATGGGGAATGGTGATGTCGACGAGCACGGCCCGGCGTTGCGATCGATCTATTATCACAATGTCAGGCTTATTGGCTACAATAGTCCTGTCAGTGATCCCAATAGAGCGTGGCACGACCATTCTCGAGAACTGGCTCAGGTAAGTACTTGTAGTACGGCACTTCGCGGTCTACAAGGCCGTATAGAAGAGCAAGCCGCTGGTGAATGATCCTGGCTACGAGATTATGTCTGTGCAAGTACTCGCCGTTAGCTAGATGAGAGCAACCGGAGATGATATGCCTGAGTGACTCTCCGGGACGGCGGCATGCCCGACAAATGTCGACCGTACCGTCCTTCAGGATATATTTCCGATAGTTGTTCGTCATCATAACTTCGTCCGCAATTGCACAGGCAAAACTCTCTATTATTATTATTATTATTTATATTACATTTAATATAAAGTCTTCGAGTTGAGCCTCTGCCTACCCTCTCGGAGATAAAAGCGTGAGCATTCTAATTTTAAGATTTTGTAACATTTTTTTTTATATGAGTTTTTAGATTTTGAAGAATATTATGACACGCTATTTTTTTTTATATAAACTAAATTCCTACTCATTTAGAATAACAATAATGACACTTTAGAATTGTAAATATCAATAACTTGTTTGTTAAAATATAATACAATAAACAAAAAATCATTCGCAAGAAAGATCCTATCAATTCTGTAGTGCGTAGAAAACACCTAAGTAACACAACAGCTGGTAAATGCGCAATTGCATAGTGTGTACCTACTGATGCGCCTGCGCACAGCTAGGGTTGCCAGGTCGCCAAACCTAATAGCCGGACAGACCAGCCAGTTAGGCCTAAAGAGGCCGGACACCCTACCTTATTGAGGATTTTGTGTCTCAGTGTTAATAGGTACGCCTAAAAAAACTATGCAACTCAAGCTTTTTTGATGATGACGATAAATCTTGTTAAATTCTTCAGTCTAAGTACTTTATTATTCAGTCAAATAAACTCATCAGTCAAAATTGTACTCGTTTGCGAAATGTAAATAGCCCAACAAAAGCCGTACAGGCCGGACACCGTTTATTTTGGCCGGACACGCAATCAAAAAGACTTAATATGTCCTGCTTTATCCGAACGCCTGGAAACTCGACGCACAGCTACGGTTAATATTTATAAGACAAACGCTTCGAAAGGTAACCTTGGGGTTTGAGTAATAAAAATAACAATAATGAGCAACTGCGTCTGCGCACAGTAATGTTATTTGATTGTTAACGGTTGCGATGAAATAACTAGCCTGTTTAATTCTTATTTGTGGAATTCTTGCCTTTAAATTCAAATCAAATCAATTGTTTTTATTCAACATAGGAATGTGGAATTCACATGAAAGTCAATCTATACTAATAGTTATGTAGCGACACTACATAGAACGCGCCAATAGACGGCCGAGTTCTAAACCGCGCAATCAGAGTTTTCTAATAAGTTTGTATAAATACAACTGTCCAACATCAACCGTCGGACCGCGGTCCCCAGGCACGATCACCTCGCAAGATCTTCCCTTTTCACGATGGAGGAGCATTCCACCTCCGCTCCTCCATAGTTATACCAGAGACCAGGTCTCTGGTTATACGTTCAAAGACCATCTTGTTTCCTATTGTGTTTGAAAATATCTGTTCGCGATTATACTAGTGTAAGTCCCGTTCCCGTGGGAAAATTTAGTTGTGTAAGAATTAAATTAAATCTGTCGATTCGTTTCGGAGTCTATTCATTAAAAATACAAACACACACACAAATATTGCCTGTTTAAGAATATTAGTGTACCTTGTTGTAGAGACACTCTTTAAAAGTATAGATAGATACGTACTCTTCTGAATCGTTATACTAATACAGATCATAAAGATTAGATAAAAAAAAAACTCACGACTTTTATCCCCGAGATTAGAGGTATTCCATTTCTAGAATACCCACTTTTCACGAGAATATTCGACCCCCAAAAGTGATAGGTGGTGAGTCTATCGCTGGACCGGGTCTGTTACACATGTCTCAGAATTAATTCTTGGACCACCGGGTTTTTTGATGTTTTCCTTCACCGTCGATGAGTATGTACGTAAGTTTAAGATTAGGTAATCTGTGGCACTTAATGATTGAGTATTTCTCGACTACTCTACTGTACATTATCAGTAACAGTCCACTAACGAGTTGAGTCTTTCCTCAATCAAGATGAAGTCTTCGCAAGCTAGAGATTCGAAGAAGGTATTATGTTCGTAATATGTCATCAACTTTACGTCAATGTTTGAACACGATATGAATCATTTGTCTTACGTTATATGTGACCGTCTAGTGGTACTGTATCACGAGCGTCTCCGTGCTTCGGACGGCACGTTAAACCGTTGAACGCGGTTTTCGTTGTGTTTACGCACAATGGAAGTCGTTAAGCCATGTCTCGTCAACTTAGGTGGCTTGAAAAATCTAGACAGTTAGGTGACGACTAGCCCAACACTCTCTCCCATTCCGCTGTGGGCTCGCGTGGGACATTACAGCCCATGCTTCCTCATGTGTATGAGGAAAGACCTATAGCTCAGAAGTGGTATGTTACATGTTGATGGTATTGAAACTTTGAGTATTAAACCAACCGGAGACGCCACTGACAGGCGTTCCCGGTCAACGCGCATACCTGTTATATACAACTAGTTTTTTTGAGTTCACGAAGTGCTCGGATTAGTGAATGTATTTGTGTGCATCTAGTTCAAGCTAGTGTTTAATTGTTTTGTCAAAAAATGCGTTTGTTTTAACATTATTTGTGTGCGTTTCGTCGTCCCCCGCGCAGAAATTGGCAGACTTTTTTTGCAAAGAAACTAGTGCGCGTGACGTCTCCTGTTGGTTTAATACTCAAAGTATTGAAACGACAGCTATATTCTAAAATGCGGTCCCGGGTAATCGTCGAAAATGATTGCAAACTTTAATGAATTAATGAAGTTGGCTTTTGTCCAGTTTTGCAAATTGTTACAAAGGTAACGAGGCTCTCCGAGTGAATATCGTGAGATTCGTGAGCGTGCTCTCGGGATCCAAATTAATGATTCTGAAGAAATACTGAAGTGGAATTCCGATAGCCCTTTTCCTAGCTCTCATGAGCATTTTTGAAGTCGGGTTAATATTCGCACAAAGCGCTTCGCTTCAACATTTTTAATGCGAACGGCTAAGGAATGGAACTCCCTGCCTGCGGATCTGTTTCCGGAACGCTATGACCTGGGCCTCTTCAAGGCAAGAGTGAATAGGCATTATCTAGGCAAACATGCTCCATCGTCGTCTGCATCATCACTTTCCATCAGGTGAGATGGCAGACAAATAGTTTGCCTATTATTAATAAAAAAAAAAAAAAAAAGGTAAAAAGTCCTAATCCTTTTTCCATCAGGTAGTTTACTAGCAAGTCAAATCAGTTACTATTTATCACTACATAGTATAAAACAAAGTCGCTTTCTCTGTTCCTATATCTCTATATCCCTGTGTCCCTTTGTATGCTTAAATCTTTAAAACTACGCAACGGATTTTGATGCGGTGTTTTTAATGGATAGAGTGATTCAAGAGGAAGGTTTTAGTGTTAGCATTGCACCCGTGCGAAGCCGGGGCGGGTCGCTAGTCTTCTATAAAATAAAATAAAAAAAACTCACGCCTTTCATCCCCGAGGGGGTAGGCAGAGGTATTCCATTACTGGATATACCCACATTTCACGAGATACATTAGACCCTAGACGTGATAGGTGGTGAGCCCATCGCCGGACCGGGTCTGTTTACACATGTCTCAGAATTAATTCTGAGACCTGCGGGTTTCCTCACGATGTTTTCCTTCACCGTCGAGCTAGTGATAAATATGTACGTAAGTTTTTGAAAAACTCATTGGTACATGCCAGGATTCGAACCCGAGCCTCACTGATTTTCGGCCGGTTCTTTAACCGTAAGGGCTATCACTGCTCTCTTCTATCTAAACGCAATATTATATTGGGTGTTTTTAGGTGCGATCGAAATACACTTTAAAGAGGTATTTTTAGATTTTTTCTATTATATTGCAATTTCAGTACTACCAACTATACCGTATTTCGGGTACTGCGCCAGTATGTCTTTACCACCAATATATTATTATCCATATCAACCCTCATTCACTACCTTCTTGTAGATATGACACTTCTTACAACATAAAAGACCAACATGAAGTGAGTATGAGTATATTATATGTTTTTCCAAGCAGTGGTTGACCGCATTATGACCCCGGTTCGAATCCACGACCTTACGATTTAAGTCTGGCCATGAGCTACTGAATGTTGTGCCATAGCCATATTAATAATTATTATATCATTGATATATGCCTTACAAATTGGATTGGATCTACGGCTAGGTTTTGTATCCTGTAGCATCATAGGAGTGGACCACGTTTTATCCCGTTCCCGTGGCAATTTTGAACATTCCTATCTTAGTGGTTTAGCGTTTTAAAAGCTACCTACATTCCAACTTTCATATTCCCCCGATGATCAGTCAGTCAGTCCTTCAGTTTATGCTAACGAGTACATAAAAATAAAGTTCCATACCGATTTCTTTCCTGGCATAATGCCTTTCGCCGTTCTGCGAATTCGAAATCCCGAACGCCTGCCCCATCTTGTATTCACTGCACTGAGATCACTTCCAATATCAAAACAAATGACAGTTGCAACAGCTGATCGCTCAGTCTACTGTAAGCAAACTGCGCGCATGCGTTGTACATATCACTTCGCGATTTGCGTGCTCGCCGGGCGGCGACTCATCGGACACTGAGAATTTTCTGCTTCGCTACCACTGTGACTCACTCGCCTCTCGATAGATTCTCGCCGGGAGGCCGATAGGTGCGCGTGCACCGATCGCCCTGCCATTCCACTTTATTGAAGCCAGTTTTGTAAATATTTGGTTAGGTAATCTTAATCCGAGGTGTAATTAATTGCGATGTTATTAATGTGTGTGCAACTGCAAACTAAATTACAAATGGATTAGGCGCACAATGCCTCATTCGCAAAATGCCACATGACGCAAAATGCCACATTCGCAAAATGCCACATTCGCAGAATGCCACATTCGCAGAATGCCACATTCGCAGAATGCCACATTCGCAGAATGCCACATTCGCAGAATGCCACATTCGCAAAATGCCACACAGCAAAATGCCACAGTAGCAAAATGCCACACTAACAAAGTGCCATACTTGTCCAACTCCCTTTCATCGCAGTAAAGGTTTCACTATGTTACTCTCTACTATTATGTGTAGACGCCCCGCAACGGCCTTGTATTGTACAGTCAAGACTCAAGAGCACGAGGAGCTTGACACATTGGACTTATTACAATCGCCTTAAAAGTCAGACTTGCTCTACAAGCTTCATGTGCTTTTGACTGTACTACAAGTTTAAATAAGTTCCGATTAAATGGAAGAGCTACGGATATCAATAATTTCTCAGCTTATCAGCGCTGACAACCACACAAGCGATAACCACACTCTGAAGCCCTTTAAACGTTAACTGTTTGTGATATACCAACATAATTATCACTCTCTCTTTTGCTCCTGATACTGGGGTGTCCCAGAAGTAAAGAGACAAAATAATTTTACCAATATTTAATTAAAAATAATCCGATATCATATAAACTTGGTATGCAAATGAAAGTAAAAGTAATTTATTTTTAATGTCTATATTAAATTTGCTCCAGCGATACCTTTGTATCCAATTTTTCTCATATTAATAGCAGCACGCTTCATGACCGCTTTTCCAGATGAAGCTGCTACTCTTTTGGCCAATCTAGTCCATCGGTGTTTGAAGGATGTCAACGTTTGTGGTATATCTGTGTATTTTTTTTACTCTTTTTTACACAGGGCCCAAAACATTTCGATACCTCGAGCTTGAGGAACGTTCGGGGCATTGTTTTGTCGAGTTATGAACTCAATACCCGCAGTCTGTAAATACTGAGTAACTTTAAACTCATAATGGCATGAAGCTAAGTCCGGCCAAAACAAAACATTTTCTCGCTGATAATGCTTGTCTATAAAAGGTATTAGACGTTTGATAATGCACTCTCTAAGATAAATCTGGGAGTTCATAGACCCTATGTACATATACCCCCGTACGATAATAGGGTTCGGAAACATTGCCGTTTTCATCAATAGCTTGCCAAACAAAACTTTTAAAAACGCCTTTGGTACGATTTTTTCGCTATAATCAACAACGTCACGACTGGTTGCGTGGAAATATTGTTTCCCAGGAACGTCGCTCGGGTCAACCGGTAGGTACGTATGTCTCATCATCAATTATAAGAGTTTTTTTCAAAGTTTTTTCGTAAACTTTACGGCACCCTCGCTTTGCACGCGCCTCCTGGTCTTTGACATATTTGGGGGCAGCTAATTTTACAAAAGCTTTCAAGCCTACATCATTACATTTAATTCTAGATACACTGAACTTAGAAATTTTCAATTTATCTGCCGCAACTCTCACCGATGTTGATGACGCCTGTTCAAAAATCGTTTTTACTTTGTTTATATTTCTAGATGTAAATACTGTACGTGGTTTTCCCGGAATCTTTTTGAAATTAGTCTCTTCCGTTTCTTCGTAACGTTTTATTATTCTGTACAGACTAGTTCTTCTTGCTCCTTCTTGAATAAAATAACGTATTGTCTCAGATTTCCCATGACACAAATAGTACTGAACAACTCTCTTTGAAAATAATTCTTGTTCAGATCGCTTCATTTTGAAAAACATGCAAAAGAAATGTTAAACCCGACTATTTTGATAGATATGTTATCTATGGTTACCATGACAACCATTTATTTACCTTTTTAAATCTTTCTCCGTGGCCAGTTTTATTTTGAGAAAAGTCTCTTTACTTCTGGGACACCCTTTATTCTAAAACAAGTGGCAATTCGCGAAAACTTGGATTCCAAACTTTGTGGCGAGTTTTTTGCGTGTTGCCTTCGAGTTCCGAGCCGATGGTGCCGCCGTAGTGACCGATAACACGGCTGACCCACATCGGTCTGCACGCTCTGTTTGCCAACAGGCATCTTCTATGAGGACCACACGTTCACTTCAAGATTTGGATGTTGCAGTCACTTGTTCCTTTCACTAGTGCATCGAGTAAGTGGAGATCTCTTTTGTTACATACTGTTTTTTTTTCGCGACTTCGTTTGCATAGAAAGTAGCTTAAGTAGCCTATGTCCTTCCTTAGGATATAAGCTATCTCCCTGCCAAGTTTCATTAAGTTCGCTTCAGCAGTTTAGCCGCAAAAGAAACAAATAGACAGGTCACTTGCACATTTATAATTGACGTGCGGTTCTGCGCGGTTCACCCGCGTAGTTCCCGTTCCCGTGGGAATAGGAGCATGAAATATAGCCTATGTTGCTCAGGGATATTGTAGCGTTCTATTGGAAAAACTATTTTTAAAATCGGTAAAGCCGTTTTTGAGTTTATTAGTAACAAAGACACAAACATACAAATCTTTCCTCTTCACAATATTAGTATAGATATCTACTTATCAGTTAATATATGGTACGTACGTATAATTATCTATGTAAATGAAGGGCCAGTCACCGTGGAAAGTCAAACAAGTACTTTCTGGGAAAAACGATTATCAATCCGTGGTGGAGTACTGGAAGACAGTAACCCATACTTCCCATACGAGGAAAGATACAAACAAAAACTTGAGAGGTGACACCCGGATGGAACGACGTGAGGTTACGAGATTATATATATATATATATATATCTCACGCCTTTGATCCCCGAGGGGGTAGGCAGAGGTATTCCATTACTGGATATACCCACATTTCACGAGATATATTGGACCCCTAAACATGATAGGTGGTGAGCCCATCGCCGGACCGGGTCTGTTTACACATGTCTCAGAATTAATTCTGAGACCTGCGGGTTTCCTCACGATGTTTTCCTTCACCGTCGAGCTAGTGGTAAATATGTACGTAAGTTTTTGAAAAACTCATTGGTACATGCCAGGATTCGAACCCGAGACTCACTGATTTTCGGCCGGCTCTTTAACCGTCCGGGCTATCACTGCTCTTCAACTATGACAAAAAAACTGAGCTTCAACTATGGCAAAAAATTACGGTCGTTACAACTTTTGGTTTTATTTTTTTCCGTCTAGTCCCCCTTTCGCAACGTTCCAAAAATCTATCTCTTTACTAAAACAGTCGTGTATGAACTTGAGGGCCAGATGAGGCTGATACTGGGAGATACTTTTGTGTAGCAGTGGGTCAAAGTAAAGAACAGTGTGCATTTCAAATAAAATCAGAAGTACAAAAACCTCCGCATAGTGACATTTTCAAACATTCTAGGACACTCAGGAGCCTTGGTTCTCTGTCTCAGTATTTTTTTATAAGATCTGATGGTTGTGTATCTACAGTATGGACAGAGGAGGACCAAACTGCTCTAGATACCTGATGAAGTAACCTGTTAAGACAAGAATTGGCCTTTTAACGAGAAACATCAAAAACTGCATCAAAATTGAAACACTCAGTATCGACGAGCCTGTTGGCTCAGTTGTTAGTGACCCTGCCTTCTGGGTCAGAGGTCACGGGTTCGATCCCCGCTCGGGGCCAAAATTTTTGTGTGCATGAACATGTCTGTTGGCTTCGTGTCTGGGTGTTAAATATGTATTTAAGTATGAGACTCTGCCTACTTTGGGATTGAATAACCGTGTGTGAATTGTGTCGAACAATTTATTATTTACTAGCAGCGCCCCGCGGTTTACCCTAGTTTCCGTTCCCGTGGAAATATGGGGATAAAATATAGCCTATGTGTTATTCTGATGTATAACTGTAAAGTTTCATCAAAATACGTTTAGTAGTTATTGCGTGAAAGAGGAACAAACATCCATATATACAAACTTTCGCGTTTATAATATTAGTAGAATTATTACTCTGTGATCCAAATGGCTTATCAGGTTGGTACCTAAGTCACTTTTTACCTCATCCACCTATACTTTACCTTCCCGGCATCAGACCTGACCCCATACTATGACATATACCTACCCTAGGTTACAAAGTGACCTCCTATTTATGAAAATGCGACAATGGCCTGGTTCTTGTGTCCGAGTGTACGGATATTACCATATCTAATAATAGTGAAATGAAGTGCCAAATTCTTTGCTCTTCAAGCAGAAATTTAAGTGGGCCTGCGTGCCGTTACCCGCTTTATTTAATATCCGTATT
This sequence comes from Ethmia dodecea, assembly GCA_963855545.1. Lineage (NCBI taxonomy): Eukaryota > Metazoa > Arthropoda > Insecta > Lepidoptera > Depressariidae > Ethmia > Ethmia dodecea. The sequence goes on along the minus strand of OY979449.1, from coordinate 15,736,021 downwards.
AGTGTAGAAAATACGTTCGGAAGAAACAACGGCATATTCACAGTTAACATATTTACCAGTAATTTTGGGGCAGAACCGCCATCTTGCATAACTGAGATAAATATTGGCACTTTACGTTCGAAATAGGGAATATGCCTGTTTTATTTTTATAAGTCATCATCATTCAAACATTAAATAGATTTGAGCCATTTTGCGCGCGCTTTTGATGACGTCATTTGTCGTGTCCCTTGTTTGTTTACTATAGCCATTCGGCCTAAAGAATCTAAGAACCCAGTTATTTATCTACAAATTATTTTTTTGGAATTGAAACACACAAATTCATTAAAATTGTGTGTATGTAAGAGAAAATTTAATTTATCAGTATTCGTTTTTAAAATTGAAGAACTGTTATAATGAAACTAATCTGAACTTTGAATCGGGCAACCCATGGTTCGCACTCTTTTCTAACTTATTTATCAAGGATTACGTTGGGGTCACCAATGTGGAGTGGAAATCCAAACAATCTTTGGGCTTATGTTGACAGATTACGGTTGTAATCGCGATGTAATTCAAGGAATTGTATTCAATTACCTACAAACACTAAGACAGTAATTTACATATTTATTTATTTAGTAATTTATCTAATTCTCCATTGTTGTTTATATTATAACACTGTCTGAAGCACTTGTAGTGACACTACATAGAACGCGGCAATAGAGTTCGAGTTCTAATATGGAGGAGCGAAGGTGGAATGCTCCACCTACTCGCGATTCTCTCAGGGCAAAAGCAGAATACCATTGTTTTGCTCACCCGAACAAAACAATTAAACCACAGTTTAACAATATGGTTGTTTGTTGAAACTGAGCTTTGACCCTTTTCTGCTGCTGCTGCACAGACGCGTATAAAACTGCTTGGTTTAGCAGTTTTTAATGTTTTTTTAAGCTAAATATATTATTTGTCTTATTTTTGGTTTTGTTTTATATACCTTGTTTGTGTTAATATAATTACATTGTTATTGCTTTATATGTGTGTGTGTGTATATATTTATCTGTGGCAAAAATAATCATTTTTAGGGTTCCGTACCTCAAAAGGAAAAAACGGAACCCTTATAGGATCACTTTGTTGTCCGTCTGTCCGTCCGTCCGTCCGTCTGTCAAGACCCTTTTTCTCAGGAACGCGTGGAGGTATGAAGCTGAAATTTATATCAATTACTCAGGTCTACTGTCCCTTGAAGCTGTGAAAAAATCAAACTTCTAAGCCAACGCAATCAAAAGATACAGCCGTTTATGCCGCAAATTTTCGACACTTGCAAGGGAATCAAAACCTACAGGGTGCTTCCCGTGAACTCAGAATCTTGAAATTTGGTACGAAGCAACGTCTTATAGCATAGATAAAGGAAAAATTACGAAAACCATAAATTTGCAAGGTTGTACGGAACCCTCGGTGCGCGAGTCCGACTCGCACTTGGCCGGTTTTTACTTTCTTTCTTTCCTCCATCGTGAAAATCGAAGATCTTTCGCCAGGCGAGATGTACGATCCGACAGTGAATGTTAGACAGTCGTATATACAATGAGAATACTGCGATAGCGCGGTTTAGATTCAATTACAATTTTGCCAACATTTACAGGTATAGACTACTTTTCTATTCCTTGAAAATATAGCTATCAACATTTCGAGAAACAGTGTTCATTCACCTGCATAAAACTAGCTGATATGTCGACATAACTAGTTTTATAAAGATGAATGCCGAACGCGTTACCAATTAGGATTGTGTGGTAGTCAAATATACATTGTTAACTAGCCTACATTTAACAATGACATAAGCTGTTTGGACAGATGCTACTCGCAGCGGGTGTCGTAACTATTACCTACCAAAACGCGTCCAACAAACTTTGTATATCAATGAAATGTATACTACCTATGAGTACATAATATCACTACATTGTATGAAACAAAGTCGCTTTCTCTGTCCTAATATCCCTATGTCCCTATGTATGCTTAAATCTTTAAAACTACGCAACGGATTTTGATGCAGTTTTTTTTAATAGATAGAGTGATTCAAGAGGAAGGTTTTAGTGTTAGCATTGCACCCGTGCGAAGCCGGGACGGGTCGCTAGTGTAATTATAAATGGAAGCAGCAACTCGTCGGTGGAGATGAGCTGCTGTTTACATTTAGTCAATCTTCATGGACGAGTTTAGAGTGCCTTGTTATAAGAATATTGACCTTTCTAAATGTACTTTTTGTACTTAGAGAAAATAAATGATTTTTGACTTTTATAATTGACGGATTGTTCAACTCACATCCGGAACCTAGTCTACCTAGAAGCATGAAATTTTGCACAAAGATTCCTAAAATGACATAAGTGAGAACTAAGAAGGGTTTTTTGGAAATTCCTACAGGAACCGAACGGGTGAAGCCGCCGTACATCTGCTAATCTACATGTATACTAATATAATATCGAGGAAAGATGTATTTTTTTATGTTTGTTACGAATAAACTCAAAAACAACTCGACCGATTTTACCAATTCTTTCACCAATGGTAAGCTGCATTATCACTGAGTCACATTGGCTATATTTTATTCCCGTATTCCCACGTTTACGGGCACTACGCGAGTGAAACAGCGCGGAACAGCTAGTAACGAAATAACACAAAAACTACTCGACCGATTTCAAAATTTTTTTCACCAATGGAAAGCTTAATTTTCTGGGAGTAACATGGGCTTTTATTTTCGCACGGAAACTGGACTTACGCTGGTTAAATCAAGCGGAACAGCTATTTATAATATAAATTTTCATATCTCATACTCGGAAAGTAGTGTATGTTTGATCTAAGTACCGGGTCGGAAGCAATGATTCCCACAACAGAGAGATTCAGGGCTGTGATTTCCGCCCTCGGTCGGGAAAGACTCATAGTAATTGCTTCCGGCCTTAGGGCGGGAATGAATTAAAAAAAAATAGTACTACATTTGGCAAAGACGTTTAAAGAAAAAGTTTCTCTAGGAAAGAGAATGACTTTCTTCCAACCTCTTTGGGTACTTACTTAGTAGGGATACGAAACTTTTTACATCAATTAGAATAAGAAAAAAAGGTGCGGTCTTGTAAGTAGTAGGTATAAACAACAGAAAATAGCCCACGCGCGGGGCGGTACGCGTTCCGTATTTAAAATTTTAAAAAAAGTAATAATTTGGTAAGCTGTACCGAAATTCAAAATCTTGTTTTTTATCGACACTAATAAGCACAGAACACTATTACTCGGCTAAAAGTACATAATACACACACCGGCACAATTAGCGGAACAGAAAAAAAAGGGAGTATTTACGCATTTTTGCGTGTTACTGGCCGGCTAAACAAGCTTTTTTTAAATTTGGGTTTTAATTTAAAAATGGAATACTAAGCGACTGCCCTTTTTTTCATTCTTTTGTTTTAATTTTCATTGATTCATTTTTTCCACCGCTTGTCCGTTTTTAGAAGGTTCGTGAATTCCATTTGAAAAGCTTTGAATTGCAGTTTTTGAGGCTTTTGAGTTTTTTCGCATATTGATAATTTACGAGCATCTAATTATGCCTGATTTAACGCCATCAGAAATCATTAGGGCAGATCAAATGAGGAGAAATGGTCAAACCTACAGATCGATTGCCAGAAGCCTTCGTCGATCGTTATCAACGATTTATCGTAGCATCCAACGATACAGATTGACGAATGCTCTAGTGAGAAGGAGAGGACAAGGCCGGAAAAGGTGTACTTCAAGGAGGGATGGCCGTTTTCTCCAACTTCAAGTCCGACGGAACACGAGACTAACGGCGGTGCAGGCTCGAAATTTACTGGAAGAGGTACGAGGAGTAAGGATGAGTGAGCGGACAGTTCGTAGAAGATTCGAAGAAGTGGGTATAGGCTCGTATGTGCCCGCCAAAGCCCCAAAACTTGAGAGACATCATCGCACAAACCGTCTACACTTTGGTCGTGAACATCGTGATTGGGACTTCGACGACTGGGGACAGGTTCTTTTTACTGATGAATGCAGAGTTATGTTAAATCAAATTGATGGAAGGCAGCGAGTATGGAGACGCAAAGGAGAACGGTATATCCAGTCTAATTTTGAAAATACAGTTGCATATGGCGGCGGTTCAATTATGGTCTGGGGAGGAATATGTTTAGGAGCTCGTACGGAGTTAGTAGTGGTCGATGGCGGGAATCTGAATGCTGATCGGTATATCAGGGAGATTTTAGAAGAACATGTTGTGCCATTTGCCCCCTTTATTGGTAACAACTTCATTCTAATGCAGGATAATGCTCGGGCTCACAGTGCTTGCACAGTACAGACATACCTAAACCATGTTGGTATAACGGTGATGGAGTGGCCAGCACGGTCCCCCGATATGAACCCTATAGAACACGTCTGGGACTTGCTAAAGAGGAGTGTAAAGTCAAGAATGCCCCCTCCCAATAATCTCAACGAGTTGCGAAACGCATTACTTGAAGAATGGCAGAGGTTGCCCCAAGAAACCATTGATAACATCATCCGCAGCATGCCCAGACGGATGGAAACCCTCATCAGAGCACGAGGAGGAAACACTCGATATTGAACAGTCATTGAAATTGTTGTTAAACTTTGGAAAATCTTGAATTTTCTGCTGTTTCTCTATAATTAAAAATCGAAGAAAAATGCATTTTGTTTAATTTAATTTTTATTTTTATAAAATTTTAAGTATGGTGTTACAAATGAATGTCAAAACATGTTAATTTAATTGTTGTTTCATTTTAAATAATATATTGTTTAAAAATTACATTCATTGTTCTAAATTCCCTCTTTTTTCTCCTTTTTTTTTCTGTTCTGCTAATTGTGCCGGTGTGTGTATTATAAAGAGGAAGGATTTGTAGTATATTATTTTTGTAATGTTATTTAAATTAGGTTAGGTTCTCTATGATGTAGTATTCAAAGACGTTTAAAAGAAAAAGTTTCTCTTTCTTCCAACCTCTTTGGTTGAATTGTTGACAATTTTGTTTTTTTTAGGTATTATTGCGTTTTTGAATGTTTGTAAAATTGAATTTTTTTTTGTTAACTTTCCTTGAATTCGAAATGAAAAGTAGAGTGTTTAACGCGGGTGGAAGTTATCAATTCCTTCCGACCCTTGTATAACAATCTACTATTGATTATACTTGATGATTTTTTTTACCGTCTGGAAAAAAACATGACGTATAAGGTATCTAGGGCCAAAGTTATACACGAGATTAATTGTTATATAGTCATGTTTAATGCAATTTACAAAATCGTGAAAACTACGCACAGTACTACGCGCAGTTGGCGGTTGTTGGTAAATTGCGCATAAATGGAAGCTACGAGCCTGTTTCTTTTTAAAATACTATTTCAAATATTTGAGTGTGTATTATTGACTACTATTGAGTAATGTAGATTAGTATAAACAAGAAACAAATTTTTTTGAGAAATAATTTTTTTTTATGTAACATTGCCAAATGAATCTATCACACTTACCTATCACACCACATTTTTTTCCAGACTTTAAAAAAAGGTCACCCTGTATAGAGCTGGCTCCGAATCACAAAAAAGAATACCCGGGGTCACCAGCTAGCTTCTATGTTATGTAGAAAACAAAAGACAGGTGGCTAAATGGATTCGTCTCATCATTAGAAACAAAACGGCTGTAAGCAAACAGAACATACGTTGAAAATACTCGTCTACAGTAGTCCGTTTAAATATGAACTCTAATTCGTACACGTAAAGTCCTTGTTTATTACAGCGAGGGGAGGTACCTAACTACTGTAGATACGACCCAGTTTCCGTCAGTGAGAAACAGTTTTCTTGCTCATTCTGTTGATAGGTCTAGGACACTCGACGTTAACTAACATTCACTTGCAGGCTAGATTCTTTTTTTCTGTCTTGTTATCAGTATAAAAGTAGCTTTACTATATAAACATAGCTTTAGGTTGCTGACTAGTGTGTAAGTAGAGTACTGCTATTAGATATTGGTAGCGCTACGTTAGAACAAAAGGATATTTCCATAATAAGTGCATGATGATTTTTAATAGTATATTTTATATCGAGGGACTAAACGAAGCCATTATATACCAGAGGTGGTTTGACTCCCGAGCTTGCGAGGGAGTCATGAAACCGAGGGTATATTAAGTTGGCGTTTAGTCTCGAGGTGCAAACTGTACTTTTCACTTTGAGTGCGAGAAAAATTGTCAATTTAGTACAAATTTATTTAAAACCCAACGAATTTACACTCGACAAAAATTCAGAAATTTTCGCGATCAGTTTTTTCTTCTAAACCTGTCAGGCTGTCACAGATTAACAAAGAGATTTAAATCTCTTTGCAGGTAAACAATTTAAAACACATGGCGCCTCCTTCTTCGCGGAAAAACCATGGAACTAAAACTCTTTACATTTTCGCAATGAAGATGGTCCACACTCTATAGATAAGTATTTACTGGCTGTTTGAGGTTGTCTTTTTCTCATTAAGGAAATTAAAAAAAAATTACTTTATACTCCCTAGGGACTAAAGTGGTCACTTTAGTCCCGCTTCGTAGGGCTATATTGGCGTACTTTTAGAGCATGAGAAGTGAAATTTTTGTTATTTATTAGATTCGAAATTTGACAATATTGGTACAATAAATACATAAAAAGCGTATTATTTAAATGCTTTATAAATAAGATACAAAAAGTTCGCACAATATGATGTCCGGTTTGATGCTCCGATTAGTATTATTCTTTTAATCTGTTTTTATTATTAAAAAAGAAAACTGCTGAATGTTTTTTCTGTAAAATACAAAGATGGGCTTCCATAATGCAAACCCCGTTTTCTTAGTACTATGATTACATTTTCTTGAAATTTTGTAAAAATACCATCAATTCCATAAAAAAAACTATCTTTCAAATTAAGTGTTGCGGAACTTGCAGAATTTTTCATTACAAAACATACTACTTTGATCCTTCTAAATTGATAATAATAATATGTTCCAGTATTACTTTTTGTTTTTAACTTTGTTTGTATAGTACCTACTTATATATAAATATTTCTGTTCACTCTTTGTATTGTTTAATAGTGGAAACTTTACTGGTTCTATTCATTATTATTTATGTTAGATTAATTTGTGGTATTATAACTGTTTGTTTCCCGAATAAACAATAAATAAATAAATACTTATTATAAATTAATCGAATCCACCTCGTCCTCGTGTTTCAATTTCAATACCTAGACATAGATCGCTAACTTCAATTTTATCAGTCAGAGTTTATCAGGGACTCAGAAGTGGCCTTTGAATTATTGAACATCAGAGATTGATAGCACTTAATAACCTGACAATAGGGCTTATCTCGCCTTGAGCCGTGATTGCCCGATAACACGCTTATTTATTTATTCACTGAGTGCAAATTACTTTGTGTTCTGTCGTTGGTTTTCAATATATCCAGGCCTAAGACACTTTCTAATATCTTCTATAATTATTGCAGTAAGACCAGGTCTCATGCCAAAGGCTGGAGTTCGAATTCTAGTGAAGGTACCAATACGTTTTTTAAAACTTACACTTATATGCACTAGCTCGAGGGGTGAAGGAAAATATCGCGAGGGAACCCACAGGTCTCAGAATCGATTTAAAAGCAAAGTAAGAGCACCTCGATCAGCCATTATAAAAAAAAACAATGTAATTACTTTATTTAGGAAACCTAGACCCTATTGTGTTAGTAACAATGTTCTATAAGCAGAATGTCAGAATTCCGACATTTTGCGAATCCGTCATTTTGTGATAGTTCCGTTAATAACTAAGTAATAATATAAATTAATAAATCAAACAATAACCACTCTAAATAGTAAAAAAACCGACTTCAATCTTCAACTTATGGGTCGTTCTCTCATTTCGTCCGGATTTCGTGTCAGCGCCCAAATTCAGTGCATAAATTAACTTATTTTACAAGTGGCTATTTTCTAAAGATTTCTCTAAAACTTACGCAAAAGGAGTATGTCTTATAATTTAGATAAATCGAATGATCTATTAAATAAAAAATAAAAACATACTCAAATTTCATTTCCTACCCACATGTTACAGCGCTTCATTTATCCTACCATGTTTTATTGATTCTCAGAAAAACACTAAATTAATATTAGTTTAGTATATAGCAACATAAACCAGAGTTACATTATCATAGAGAGAACGTATTTTTTTATTTTGTCAAATGAATTACTTCATTTCCTACCGCGAGAATTGAAATACATTTGAACGTGAATGCGTCCTTAATTCGCGAAAAACAGTAATACTCGCTCGTCTTTCCCATCTCAAGCTGCCGACGCATCTCACCGGGGAAGGTCTCGCACGCGTGGTTTGCAAAATATTTGAGTTCTTTCCGCTAAAAACCGATTTTGTCACGGGTAAGTACTCATTATTATCCTAGTAGTATTTCGATATTCTCTAATGTAAATAATTTCTCTCTCACGTTATTTATTAACATTTGGGTGGATCTTCATTCGTTTCGCTTGATGAACTTGAAGCACAAAAGAAGCCGTTGTAATTTGAAATTAAATACAAATAATTCATTCCACTCCTATGCATTTCCATCCATTCCTTCCAATATTTTCAGGGAAAGAAATGAATAAATTTGGAAGGAAATGATTTATGCCTAATTATTTTACTATAAATATGATTAGTTGCACTGTTTTTTGGTACCTAGTTTGATTTATTGTTACTATCTGCGTCATTTTAATGTAGTCAAGGTTATTTGTAGAGATGCAACATATAGACAGTGGAAAATGTAGAATTGCACGAATAAAACGTCAACCGTCATGGTGGCCAAGATAACTTTGGACTTACGGGTAACATTGAGAGTTTTCAGACTAAGTAGGACATTGAAAATCATGTTCCAACTGTTATAACACCACCGCAACTTGACACCCCGACTTTATTCAACAATTTGAGAAACATAATTGCTAAACCCACTTTGAATAAGACGGATTTGACGTTATAGGACGAGTTCTTTTTAGGACCTCTTCTGCATTTGTCCATTTCTTACTATGCCCACTTCTGGTTATGACTATTTCTGTTTGTGACCAATTCTGTATTCGTCGACTTCTGGATTGGTCGACCCTCGGTACAGCCAGCATGTGCATGAGAGTTGGAAAATTACCTTTGGCCGTATAACCCACCTTTTAACCCCGGACAGTTGGACAGACAGAACCTTTAGAGATGTAAAATTAAAAATAAAATTATTTTCAAAAATAAACTTGTATTTTAAATTATTGCTAAAGTAAAACTTCAATTGTACTACAACATTAAAACAACAACCACTTATTCAATGAACAAAAAACAACTTATATTATGAAATAAATAATCAAACAAAAACTCAAACTTAAACTCAATGTTTAACATAAATATTACTTATCTTACTTTTGGTCTTTATTTATTTATTTATATTAAAAGCAAAATTGTAATTAATATAAAAAAAATCAAAAAGTTCATTTTGTTCAAAAACTCAAATTCAGTTAAGTATATCATTGTTTTCAATTTTTTTCAGGAATTTTTTAACTTTTTGTCGAATACTATATCCCGCTATTTTCTGTTTTTCTTTAGAGTTGCGAAATAGCTTTTCTTGATTATAAAATCGTGGTGAATCGCCTTTTTCGCCGAATTTTTAAAGTAGCCAGGGACAGTTCAAAAGAGGATAATAACAATATTCCTAAAATCCTCTTTAGGTGTATGATTGCTTTGATTATGTACAAGTACCTAGGCGACCGAGCTTTGCTCGGCGTATTTTTTCTTGTAATTCAACTATGCAGTTGAACTTAAAACGCAAAACTGTATCTGTATACAAAATTTCATCGAAAGTTAGAGCCGTTTCCGAGATACCAGAAATTTATATACATATTTACACACAAGAATAGATTAAGTTGCTATACAAGAGCTATAATGCTGGCTGTACCGACGGTCGACCAATCCAGAAGTCGACGAATACAGAATTGGTCACAAACAGAAATAGTCATAACCAGAAGTGGGCATAGTAAGAAATGGACAAATGCAGAAAAGGTCTTAAAAAGAACTTGTCCTATAACGTCAAATCCAATAAGACTACCCATCAAGAAGATATTTTTAATTCAACGCAAGGCTCTGGAAGTCTGAATATTATATCAAAGATACTCTACAGTTATCAAAGATTTTCAGCTCGTTATCATTCGACTGGATTTAGCTCTATCCATCAAACCGAATTTAAGAAATTTTTGAAGTCTTTTGCCAATAATAATGACCCTGAGTTTGACCAGCAGTTATTAACTATAATTGATACGATTTAAAATACGACGTTGATATGTGAGTTGTAGTAGAATACAAAATAAAAAAAACTTCGCAATTCTATATCGGGAAAATTATTAAAACGTGCACTAACATCAAATAATACACTATGATATTTGTAAGAAAAGTTTGCTGTGGCTTGTTTGGTTGGCAATTTAAGTACCATATTAGCGGCCTGGTAAGATTACATATTTTTTATTTTTATAAGATTTTATAAGACTCCTTCGAATATTTAAAATATTTTTATTTTTGCAACGCATTCTTATTGAATAATTTTAGGTCGAAGAAGACATTTCATTCAAATAATTAATTAATTTAAGCAAGTCAAGACATTCAAGATCTCATGTTATTGCTTTATGTTCTTATAGTTCTAGAAAAAACAGTTAATATGTAGCCTATAAGTAGGTACTAAAATTGATCTCGCAAACATGTTTAAAACATTATTTTTGAATAATTTTAGTTCGAAGAAGACATGTTTTTTAAAGATTTCTAATTTGAGCACGTCAAGATATTTAAGATGTCTTGTTATTGCTTTATGTTCTAGTTCTAGATAAAAGACGAGATTGAGGATTAAGACTGGAGTTTGGGGAAGGTGTTAATTGGGAAAAAATGTCTTTTTGATTATTTATTTTTTAAATACACCAACTTGTCTTTTTCCACCCAGTCAAATTTCATTTCCTTCTATGCATAGTTCATTACCATCCCCTCATTTTTCATTTCCATCTATGCCTTCATTACATTCCTCCTTTTTTCTTTTGAAATAAAAGCATTACGTACGTGCCTTTCATTAAATAATATACAAGATGTTTATACACATCTGCAATATCTCAATCAACGAAATAGCTTTTAAAAAAAAATATTCTCTTAAAAAGACCAAATCCGGACGAAATGAGAGAACGACCCTTATATGTTTTTTTTTAATAATTTTATTCAATTCCCGTTGTCCCCACTTAATGGGGATATCGTCAATGGGGACAACGGGAATACACCTTCTCAGTGGATGCCATTGTCAGAACTGGACGAAATTAAAATGGGACCAATTTGGAAGCACCAGGTTTCAAATAAAAAACGAATCATCCAAATCGATTCACCCAGTCGAAAGTTCTGAGGTAACAAACATAAAAAAAACAGACGGATTGATAACCTCCTGCTTTTTGAAGTCGGTTTAAAAATAAAACGAATGATACGGTAAAAATTGGTCGTGTCTCACGTAGCGAGACAAAGGACTAACCAACAGGGCTGCTTATACACTTAAACTGAAGTACCTAGATATATCAATCTAACCGGTGAGCATTGCCCTTTCCTCCGTGCCCAGGGGCACGTCAACCCGTATACTGTGTCACCTTCACTTGTCTGTATTTCCATAAATCTATAATTACCTTGTGAAGTCATTGTTTGATCTATCATCCACTCACATCTTTTGATATCATCATTTGATATATCAGCCACAACGGTACTGTACCGGTATTGTGACGTCACAGCCTAGGCTGACTCAAGACGATTGTATTGCGACACTCTCTGCAACTTACCTGTAAAAGAAACAATTTCTATAAATTAATCACGTCATCAACATATAACATCTCACTGACGAGGTTGGGTCTTTCCTCATTTATAAGGAAGTATGGGCTAGTCTTTTGAAGATGCTGTTAGTCATTTCCTGTCTGTTTTTAAGCCACCCAACTATATCTGACTTAACGGTTTTATTATACGTATAATTTATACTAGTATCTACGTAGGATTCTCTTCTATAATTTTATTATTATTTATTTATTTCTTCAACTTACTATACTATCTTACAGTTTTGGCACCCAATGCGACAGTGTAGGTAATATATTTTTCTATAGCAATATAAAACTCTACAGCAATCAATATTTAATCTAACTTTAGAGAATTCGCTCAAAGAACAAGAGAATAGCTCGATTTTTTAGGCAACTGAATTATAAATTACAGTGCCCCAATACAAGTTAGCATGACGGTGGATTGAGCGCATTTTAATTATCAAAATACAGAAATCATTATTATGAAATAACAGAACTGAAAAATATGTTTATAATACAATATAAAATGTAGTACCAGGGAGACAGACCTTCGCATCTCCCTATACAATCGCCATCTGCCGGTGGGTGGCCGTATTATTTTAAAAATATTTCTTTTTGTAAAAAATATGTTTTTACTTCGCCTACTTATATACTTCAAACGAGCAATTCTTGTATTTATATTTCTGGTGTTTTGGACAGGGCACGGCCAATACAACATGTATTTGGCATTCGGAAAATATTTTTGTACACAGATACAGTTTTGCGTTTTAACTTCAACTGCACAGTTGTATTCCCAGTAAAAACATATTAATATAAAGCTGTCCAAAACACCAGAAATATAAATACAAGAATTGCTCGTTTGAAGTAATATAAGTAGGCGAAGTAAATTGAAATATTATCTTAAATCTTTGCTTTAAGTCGTAAAAAAATAGACAATTTCATTTGGCAATAACAAATGTGATTTCAATGTCTTTATCCGTCAGATAAGATCATCTAACAGTTGTAAAAATAACGCAAAAATAATTCAGTTCTCACTTTCGAAAACAGGTTCTAAAAACTATCTTCAATGTCTACTTTAATATTATAAATGCGAAAATAAACTGATAAATCGATCTTGATAAAATTCGACGGGACGATTACATCTTGAGAAAGAACTTTTTTTTTTCATCCTAGCTCCCAGGGGACCTGATAAACTTAACAGTTATAAATAGATTTATGACTCAAAGAAAGATAGATTGTTCATATTATTATATTTAAACTGGTCTGTGATATTATGAACTTACTCGTAACCTGGGTCTTCGCACGGGTGTAATCTATCAATAAATATTTAAAATTATACACACAAAAGGGGCCTATTGGCTCAGTTGTAGTAGTGGTAGTAACCCTACCTTCTGATTCGGAGGTTGCAGGTTCGATCCCCGCTCGGGGCACGACATTTGTGTGCATGACCATGTTTGTTGGCTACGTGTCTGGGTGTTTCATATTTATTTAATTACCTTTATCTGTAGGTGCAAACGGTACACTTAGAAGTGCCTATGGTACAGGCTCTGTATAGCTTGGGACTGAATAACCGTGTGTGAATTGTGTCCTCAATTTATTTATTATTATTATAAACGTTTCTTGTTTATCGCTCTTTCTATTAGTGAAAATAGTATCAAAATCCTGGGCGTGGGCTTGAAGAAATATTCGGAGAAACAGAGGCATATACCATAACATTTTTTTCTGCGCTGCTTACTGCGCAGAACTATTGAAGCATGGTACTGGTTGAATCAAACGGGCTGTTATGTGCCTTATGTTCATGTAGGTGAAGGAAAACAAAGCGAGGAAACCAGGAGGTCCCAGTTTACGTTACGTTTAAGTTTCACGAAATCATTGGTAACGCCATCATCAGGGGTCGAATAGGACTTCCAACCGAGCTAGTATTGCCAGCAAAGATTCCAATTTAGATCTATAAAGTACAGCTTATATGGTTTTCTCATGGATGCCATGGATGAAATGGAACAACACGGGAAGCACCGGCTTTGAAATAAAAAAAGAATCATCAAAACAGATTCACCCAGTCGAAAGTGAGGTAACAAACATAACAAAAAAAAAACATTCAGTCGAATTGAGAACCTTCCTTTTTGAAGTCGGTTGAAAAGAAGATAAACGACTTAAATATCAATTTTTCAATTACAAAAAGACCTACAATGCATTATGGCTGGAAATCTTCAAAAGGCCCCAAGATTTATTGCAGTACTTTCGCGCAAATCCCTCTGCCCCTATATCACCGGCGGATACGACGTCAGTGACGTCACATTCAATTCCGCCTCCTGCGGAAACCTATAAGCATCCCATGATAGGTTTGCTGCCATCCCATACCATTTCCGAGCCAAGTCGCGACTTGCGATGTGATGTGAAAGTATATTATAATTCTGCGCCTGCACGTTTGTTGAGAGCAATGTTTCAAGAGAAGATTTTGTGGTTGCTATTATTTTGCTGTAGGCGCTTATTTATTTTTAGAAAAATAAAAATCTATAATTGAGTGAGATTTATGTAATTCCCGCATGTATGAAAGATTATGCTCCACATCTGATATAAGAAAAGAGCCCACGTTATATCTCGGTTATTCAACTAGCTGTGGGTATACATAATAATATAAATAATAATCTCACTATTATCCCTCAGGCGGTAGGCAGAGGTATTCCATCTCTCGAAATACCCACTTTTCACGAAAATATTCGACCCCATAACGAGATAGGTGGTGAGCCCATCGCCGGACCGGGTCTGTTACACATGCCTCAGAATTAATTCTGGGACCTGCGGGTTTCCTCACAATGTTTTTCCTTCACCGTCGAGCTAGTGATAAATATGCACGTAAGTTTTTTTGAAAAACTCTTTGGTACATGCCAAGATTCGAACCCGAGTCTCAATGATTATTATTATAATGTGAAGCAGGCTCTTTAACCGCAAGGCTATCACTGCTTCTAGAGTTAACCCTTCATATAGGCAAGCTAAAAGCTACACTTGACCTATAACCGGCGGATTGATGCATCTAGGGTTGAAACTAGGGATGGGTATGCTACTTTAAAATCCATTTCATGAAATTGTTTTTTTTTTACATAATGAAAAATTTTACGTGAAACGTGGGCATTTCCAGAAGTTGAATAATACCACTGTCTACCCTCTCGGAGATAAAAGGCGTGAGCTTAATTATATATTTAATAAAATTAGAATGTGTCCAAAAAAGCACGCCTGGCTGTACATGATGGAGTGTTAGTACCCACGTTGATGTATGGCAGTGAGTGTTGGGTATTGCAGAAGAAGCATGAAAGTCGAATAAATGCACTTGAAATGCGCTCGTTAAGAAGTATAAGTGGAGTGCGATAGACAGATAGAGTGAAAAATAGTGTGATTCGAAAGCGTTGCGGCCTAAAAGACGATATAGTGACAACGATGTAAAAAGGAATGCTGAGGTGGTTTGGTCATATTGAGACTTGAGAGGATGAATGAAAAGGGTGTTGTGAATGGGCGAGTCGTCAGAGGGCGACCTAGGCGTACTTACATCGACGGCGATGTATTGAAGAAAAGCCAAATAAAGAGTACCCGAAACCGACGAGAGATGTGTCAGGTTCGTAGCAAGTGGCAGTCTATGGTCTCTGCCTACCCTAATGGGAAAAAGGCGTGAGATTATGTATGTATGTAAAAATATATACAATAATATCGTCTAAAATCGGCACAACCCTGCCATCTCGTATGTACCTTTTAAAATACCAACATTATGTTTGATGGACAAATGAAATCTGAATTTATTCGGAAGCGAACGCACGCGAAGTTTACATTTACATGCGAAACAATTTGTCGTAAGTAGCCGATAGATGGCGTTATTGGATGATTGGCTTTATACTATGTAGCCATGCAACATAGGACTCGTATAAAGTCGCTTTCTGCGGCTGTCTGTATATCCGCTAACTCCTAAACCACACGACCTGTTTCTATGTGGTTTTCACTAATAGAAAGAGTAATAAACTAGGAAGATTTTTGTATCCTACTATCCTACTAATATTATAAACGCGAAAGTTTGTTTGGATGGATGTATTTATGGATGTTTGTTCCTCTTTCACGCAAAAACTGCTGAACGGATTTTGATGAAACTTTGCAGTTACATAGCTTACACATCAGAATAACACATAGGCTATATTTTATTCCCGTATTCCCACTTGAACGGGAACTACGCGGGTGAAACCGCGGAGCGCTGCTAGTATCATAATAAACCGAAGAATGGGCGGGTCGCTAGCTGATAATGATATTGATGACTAGATGTTCCGCGCGATTTCACCAGCTTAAGTCCCGTTCCCGTGGGAAAATAGAGCATGTTGCTCCCCGAAAGGTGAGCTTTCCATTGGCGAAACAATTGTTTAAATCGGTCCACTAGTTTTTGAGTTTCTTCGTTACACACTTACAAAAATTCAAATCTTTCCTCTTTACGATATTAGTGTTGATGTAAGGATAGATGAATGCCAGTCAAGCAGATGGATCCCGCGGGCCCAAGATTACAATACATAAGCTACTTAATTTTTAAAAATCCTGACCGGTAAACCGGTTGTTGATTGTGACAAGATGGCGCTCACTCTTGAAATGAAATGAAATGAATGAAATGAAATCGTTTATCTGCAAGAACCATGGTACGAAAAAGATCATATGTAACAAGATAAGAACAAACATGATCCGCCATGTAATGGCATGCAAAAATTATTGGTAGGCACACAAACTTAAATCAATAAGAAATAATTACAGAACTGCATATAACATTAATTGACAATATGTATCTATTAATTTCTTCCTTTTTCCCCGATCGTAAGCAAATTATCTTCGCGATTGTAAACAAACCTTGAGTACCGCTTCTCGATTGACGCAAAATCCTCAAATTATTTCGGGGTTTTATCTCGGAAGTGATATCGCTATATTACAGCATCGAAACCCATTTGTTTCGCCCAAATGTCGAGAAAATGGCTCATAATTCGTTTACTTAATTCTGTTATACCTGTAGCAACGATACAGGATTTTTCGCCCGCCAATAAATGAGTGTAATGTGGTAGGAATGAAACGTATATTGTGACTAAAGGTATTTATAGTTGACTAGCGACCCGGCCCGGCTTCGCACGGGTGCAATGCTGATACTAAAACCTTCCTCTTGAATCAATCTTTCTATAAAAAATTAAAACCGAATCAAAATCCGTTGCGTAGTTTTAAAGATTTAAGCATACATAGGGATATAGGGACAGAGAAAGCGACTTTGTTTTATACTAATGTAGTGATAAACAAAAAAAAAAACCAGTAGTCGAATCTACGATTTTCGACGGTTTTCCTCGATTTCTCTGGGACGCCATCATCAGATCCTGGTTCCCTTATCATGTACCACCGTTGGGATATAATTTTTCCAACAAAAAAAGAATAATTTAAAAGAAGTTATCCGCGTACACACATAAAAAAATGGTCGAATTGATAAACCTCCTCCTTTTTTGAAGTCGGTTTTAAAATATATATTTTTACGATGTTACATACCAGGGATGTTGCGAATATTCGCATCCGCATGCGCAAATGCAGAGCTTCCGCATCGATTTGGACATCTGCATCCGCATCCGCAACAATCAATGCGGATATTCATGCGGATGCGGATGTAATACAATTTGCGACAAGAAAGAAATTGGGCGGGGCTGGCGAATGGCGCGTGCCGTTCGCACGTGACAATGATCAAAGGGAGCGAAAAACTTAGTGACAAGATCCGACGCGTTTGTTGTGGAGCACCATTTGTTTATGACGATCACTAACTAATATAAAAAATTAGTAAGTCAAGTTTAAAAACATAGGAGCATCGTACTTAATACTAATTTTCTACCCTATCTATAGGTAGGTACTAATATTATACAGAGGAAATATTTGTATTTTTGTATGTTTGTTACGAATAAACTAAAAAACTACTAGACCAATTTTAAATATTCCTTCACCAAGGGAAATCTAGAATATCCCTAAGTAGCATAGGTTATATTTTATTCCCGTATTTCCACGGAAACGAAAACTAAGCTTGTAAAACAGCCCAGAACCGCTATCATTAATAAAAAATTTAATAATTACTTTATCATTGTTTTAATTCTTCATTCATATACTTTATTTATATAAGGTCTTAAACATCTGCATCCGCATCCGCGGATGTGAGCCTTAAAAAATCCGCATCCGCATTCACATCCGCGGATGTAAAAAAATAGGCATCCGCAACATCCCTGTTACATACAGAGGTCGCGCCTTTTGCCACCAACAAGATAGCTCCAAAAAGGGCACGACTATTGAAACTATTGAACCGAACTTAGGGGTCGTCCATTAATCACGTGATGTTTTAGCAACTTTTTAACCTTTTTGAATTTGGCGATTCAAACTTAACCTTAACTTTCTAAGTAGCTGGAGCAGTGATAACCCAGTGGCTAAAGAGCCTGTTCTCATTCGTTAGGCTCTGGTTCGAATCTTGGCATGGACCAATGAGTTCTTCAAAAACTTATGTAAGCATTTATCTTTTTCGAAAACATCGTGAGGTAACCCGAGGTCCCAGAACTAATTCTGCGACCACCTATCACGGTAAGGGGTCCAAAGAATATACTAGTAAAACGTGGGAATTATCAGAAATTTAACACCTTTGCCTACACCCACGGGGATGAAAGGCGTGACAGTAAACACCACTTTTCATTTAATTCCGAAACGAGGACTATGACGCCGACAAAAGCAAATATTTACCTTTCAATCAGCCATTGCACTGCACCGGCTGTGATAAACAAATCGCGGAATGACGTATCTCAAGGTCCTGATAATATTTATGATAATAAACAAATATAAAAAAGTATAATAATAACATTGCTATACCCTGATAAGATAGCGGTTCCACCACCGCTATGTGCGGTACTGAATCAACGACATACAACGAAATCATTGAGTAAAAATTAAGCCAGATTTGTGATTTCCTTTATAAGGCAGAGGGAAAATAGTTATCACCATAAATCAACTCTATGTAATTGAAATAAGATTCAAAACCAATGAAAAATTCAAACTGCTTATGCCCTGACTGGAATACACACTTGCAGTAGATGAGCATTGCTTCTAATATAATAATAATAATATAATCTCACGCCTTTCATCCCTGAGGGGGTAGGCAGAGGTATTCCATTACTGGATATACCCACATTTCACGAGATACATTGGACCCCTAAACGTGATAGGTGGTGAGCCCATCGCCGGACCGGGTCTATTTACACATGTCTCAGAATTAGTTCTAAGACCTGCGGGTTTCCTCACGATGTTTTTCCTTCACCGAAATTGCTTGCATTGCTTCTATAAACCAATATATGGACATGATACTTCATAGTGGGCAAGCAATGTTTATCTACAAAACAACTTACTACGATGTGTAAACCAGCCATTGGTGTATAAGGTCAAAAACGTAAGAGTAAAAGTATAAAGCGCATAAAGACAAAACGGAATGCAGACACAAGCGCCAGTGGAATGATGTGATGATGCTTGCTCGACGAGATAGGTACTACATTGATTGAAGTACCCAATTTTAATCCGCCTATTTTTGGGGCCCTTTTTAACAACAAAGTTTCAAGAGCTATACTTGATTCTTTGTCTACACTATAATATTATAAAGAGAAAACTTTGTATGTTTGTAACGAATAAACTCAAAAACTACTGGACGGATTTTAAAAATTCTTTCACCAATGGACAATATCCCTTAGTTATATGGGCTATATTTTATCCCCTTATTCCCAAGGGAACGGGAACTACGCGGGTGAAACCGCTAGTTTTATTATGCAGCCGGATTCCCGCAAAGGCCGGACAAAGAGAGGGTTCCCGAAATAGACTGCAAGGTCACGGGTCACTGCACCCTGTTTACTGGAACATGCAGCTGTCACTATATCATACATGCCTTCCCCGATCAGTGTATGATTAACCAGCTACTTAACAAAGAGTACGTTTTAAGCCGTAAAATAATAATAATAAATTGTGGGACATCATTCACATACGGGTATTTAGTCCCAAACTAGGCAGAGCCTGTACTATGGATACTAAACAACTGATAAACATACTTAAATAAATATTAAACACCCAGACACGAAGCCAACAGACATGTTCATGCACACAAATGTTGGCCAAGAGCGGGGATCGAACCCGCGACCTCCGACTCAGAAGGCAGGGTCACTACCATCTGAGTCAACAGGCCCGTAAAATCATATAGTTTTGGGATTTATCCTTGAAATAGAGGTTTCTCTCTACAGTTGGTCCCGGTTTTCTTTGTCATGTGTGAGGAAAGACCAGCTCAACAGTGGGCTGTTACGGGTTGATAATGAGGGGTTTCTCATGGTTGGATAAATAGAACCTTAAGCCTATTTGGTAATCCATAGGACCTGACGGGCCTGTTGGCTCAGTTGGTAACCCTGCTTCCTGAGTCGGAGGTCGCGGGTTTAATTCCAACATTTGGCCGTGAACAAGTCCGTTGTCTTAAGTAGTGGAAAATTGGGAATAAATATTGTAAGTATGCTTGTCAGTTGTTTACTACAAGATGACGAAGAACTGGGTTTATGTATAGAAAGTGCTCTCACACAAAGAGTGGCAAGACAAAGGGAGGGCTACCGAAATAGGCTGCAAGGCCACTGGGCCAAGCGAGGGTGCACCGCAATTCGCTTTATTCGCAGTCGTTTTGCAAAATAATATTGCAGTGTGGTAACAAATGTTATTGTAAGTGGACGTCCGCTTGTCTTTCATTATTAACCGACTTCAAAAAAGGAGGAGGTTCTCAATTCGTCACGTATGTTTTCTTTTGTTTTGGTATGTTAAGCCATATTTCCGTCAAATCTGAAGCGATTTCCGTCAGCGCGGGTATACGTCAAGGTTGGTCCTAGAAATGTTTTGTGAAAATCTGATGAAGAACTTCAGGTGGAGAACGGAACTCCTCAACGGACATCAGCAAATCATTTTATTTTAGTAAAAGTAGGTAATGGATGTTAAATATGCAAATAATAGTCTTTTTAGTGCTGTTTCAGCTATTTTTAATGTGTGTTAATTATTTCAAAAAAATAAACTAGCACGACAGAATTTAGAGCTACCACTATCAATACAAAGTTGCAAATTAGTTTACTCGTATGTAAGCTAATTTGATCTTCATTACAAACCAACAAAACTTAGTTAAATTCAGTACTAAATTCGCAGGTCGCTTAATTTTATGTATAGTTATGCATGGAAACCGTCCTTTTAATGCTCTTTATTTAAGAAATTTGGTAAGACAAAACTTATGTACAAATGCATCATATATTTTTATATCAATATACTAATTGGGATGTGTGAAAATTCCGCTTACTCTGTGACTAGTTGTATATTAGATTTATAGATATATAATAGATGATGATCATTTCTTTAGTTCTGTGTAGGACAAATCCCTATTGTCTCCTCTGTTTATACGAGTACAAAAGGTATTTAATAAACAGTTACTACGAAAGTATATAATTTTTACTCTTTGCTCTTGGAACAGCATAAAATTTTGCATTCCCACCTCAATTTAATTAATGTAACTATAAAAAATGTTATAGCCGCCATTTTCATAATAAGGTGCGTCCATAAATACGCCGTTACAGCCAACAGGATTAACTGGGCATCTTCATTACGGGAGCCTTGTGGTGCCGTTCATTTTAATTTATATTAACAACTACCTGAAATTCCCGTTCCCGTGGGAACATTACAGCCTCGGTTATTTCAAGAAAAGTAAGCTTTTCATTGGTAAAAGGATTTTTAAAATCGGACCTATAGTTCCGGAGCCTATTCATTTCAACCCTACGTGAAAAAAAAATCTCAAGCCTCTTTTGCCCGAGGGGGTAGGCAGAGGTATTCCATTTCAGGAAATACCTAAGATTCACCAGTATATTCTTTGCAACCCTAAACGTGGTAGGTGGTGAGCCCATCGCCGGATTAGGTCTGTTACACGTGCCTCAGAATTGATTTTGTTACCTACGCGATTTCTCACGATTTCATAAAGAAAGAAGAAAGAAACTTTTTATTCGGATAGACAACAAAAAAACATATTAGTAAATTTTTTTTAGCTTTTTGAAAAACTCACTTGGTACATGCCAGGTTTCGAGCCCGAGCCTCACGAATGAGAAGCGGGCTCTTTAACCACTGGGATATCTGCTCTCATTAATCATACACAATAATATATTTACGACAAAACAAATGTTCTTTAACTCGAACGAAGTATCCTTGCAGCGTCGCCCTCAAATAAAACTTACCGCTAGCGGCTGACTGCGTTAAATGTCATTATACTTGCAAATCATTCCCGGATCGCTGAGCCCGAAAAAACGTCAGCGCCGCGTAGGGTTGCCATCTCTAAAACTTGACAACCAGGACAAGACGCGAGAAAACACCCCAGATTTTAAATGTCCAGAACAATAAATGAAAAATTAATAATCTCACGCCTTTTATCCCCGAGGGGGTAGGCATAGGTACTCCATTTCTGGAAATACCCACTTTTCACGAGATATTCTTTGGACCCCTAAACGTGATAGGTGGTGAGTGAGCCCATCGCCGGACCGGGTCATTTACATATGTCTCAAAATTAATTCAGGTTTTTTAAACATAGTGTGAAAATGTACCTTACAAAAAAAGTTAAGTTAGTTAGTTAGTAACGTCCAAAATGTTCATTCGAATGGATGGAAAATGGTAAAAGAAACCTAAACATGATTTTCAAATACCTATCCAATGATACCCCACTTAACCTATTTCTTCGATTTTCTTATTTTTCTTTTTCACAATTTGGCGCCAAAAATTTCAAATTTTGTTTTTTTCTAAATTTGATATACCCAGTGTCACTCTCACTGTAAATACGAATCTAACGCCACCTCTCAAGCCAAAATCCATCGAGCCGTTCAGGCTGCAGAGCGTGCCAAACAATTATACATACATACATACATACTCTCGAAAAACATAACTCTCCCTCTGGCGCATTCGGGTAAAAACAGAATCTTATTACAGTATTATGTTGATCGCGGCGTGCGAAAACAGTGCGTGTGTCAGTGTGAAATGTTCAAACCCGGACTACAAATGAAGCTCCACCCAGACGCTCAGCGGACGTCCTCTAAGCTAGGACAAATCCGGGGAAACCCGGACAGATGGCAACCCTAGCGCCGCGACAAGGGAGAAGTGACTGAACAGTGTATCGTCGTTCTTGTAAATCAACAAGCCTGTTCAAGTTCACAGGAATGTATAACAATATTAGTACTACTCGTAGTTCGTAAGCTCGGCTTTGTGTAAGCGTCTATACAGATACAAGATCTGCATTTGTGTGGTGTACACCTCATGAGTGAGGCTCGGGTTCGAATCTTGGGGCCAAAGCGTATTTAAAATAATCTTACGAACATGTTTATCACTTAGCGGTTCTGCGCGGTTTCACCCGTAGTTCCCGTTCCCGTAGGAATACGGGAATAAAATATAGCCTATGTTACTCAGGGATATTTCAGCTTAAAAAAAATTTTTTTAAATCGGTCCAGTAGTTTTTGAGTTTATTCGTAACAAAGATACAAATCTTTCCTCTTTATAATATTAGTATAGACAGTATAGAGTAGGTCGTTTTTATTTCTCGATTTAAATAAATTCGCCAGTCGACTTAATGAGAAAAAAAACCTACCCGACGACTTGGTAGAGAGACAATGAACCACCAACTGGTAGGAACTTATCACACCAATATGGCTTCATCCACATCTATCAATCGACTCATACAAACTCTTCGGTTTTGTACTCATTATCTGTTTTTTCTTAATTACAACGGGTCCTGATTATTCCTGTCGCCTGGAAATTTCCAAAAATCCCTTCCCAATGCTCATTTACGTCGGTTAAAGAATCTTTGTTCAAAATTAATCTTAGATAGCTGTTTAGGCTGTGCGCAGATCGAATAGTCAGTCAGTTAGCCAGTCATTCCGTCAGGCAGTGTCTTCTTCTATATACATAGATAGATAGAAGAAGATAGACAAACTCAACAAATAAACATTGCAGATCGCCGTCGTCTCTGTTAATAATTTCTAATTTTATCAAACTCATCGGGACAGCCGCGCACAAGGTCACTGTCGCGGTTTATATACTTCGAACACTGTCCGTTGTGTGAAATGTGAATTAGGTCACGTGTAGATACAATTTATGTACCTATCTCTTAGATTCTCGAGTTCTCGAGAAGGTTCTCGAGTGGCGATCACGAACCGGAAGAGGCAGCGTTGGTAGGCCTCCCTCCAGGTGGACCGACGCGACGACATCGTCAAGCTCGCGGGTAACCGGTGGATGCAAGCGGCAAATTGCCGTTCGTTGTGGCGTTCTATGGGGGAGGCCTTTGTTCAACAGTGGACGTCTTCCGACTCATGATGATCTCTTAGATTAAGCAAAAGAGGGGGATACGGTCCTGGCTTTTTCGCTTTTATCCAAGACCTATCTGGATTCTCAGCAGACGCGCCCAGTTTTTATTTTTCATGTTTCTCTTTCCGCATGATTGCAACCTCTTTGTATATAACTCTTGAAGTAATTCATTGGTTATCAAAGGTTATTTTTATGAACGGGATCCTGTTACTAAGCCTCCTCTCCGTCTATCCGTCTGTCTGTCAAACAACAAATAAAAAGTATATAAAATTAAGCTTGGTCATCACCACTAAACTTCGTTTCTAAGAAGGCGCAAATTAAAGAAGTTGTAAATATAAAATGAAGTAAAAAATAAACACGCATAAAGTTACAGTGATTAATGAAGGCGTTTCTGAATAAAAAAGATAAACGAACTGTTGAAAAATGTGGCGTAAGGAACAAAATACCCAGAAGTTTATAACAAAACTAGTGGTTCTGGTTTTACCGGCGTAGTTCCCATTACCGTTTGAATACAGGGATAAAATATAGCCTATGTTACTCAGGGATAGTGTAGCTTTCCATTGGTAAAAGAATTTTTTTAATCGGTCCGGTAGTTTTTGAGTTTATTCGTAATAAACATACAAAAATACAAATCTTCCCTCTTTATAACATTAGTATAGAAGTATAGATCAATAAACATAGGTAGAGTAATGCGTCTGATATTTACGATTGCGAACAAACCACCGATAGCCACCTTTTATAGCTTCAGACGTAGGAAAATAATAAAACTGATAGCATTTTCTCATGCATACATCCGTTCCTCAAACTGGCTGATAATAAAAAAGGTATGACTGGGATATATCATCTACTTACTATTTACATAACTTGCTACCCGCCCTCGCTTTGCTTCGGTCAATCAAAAAAAAAACTTCTGAAACGAACTGAAATAGAACGCATACGAAGTTAGGTTAAGTTAAAATTCAAGAATCATAATAATTTTCATTGAAGTCCGTTGAGATGTTTCTTTGCCTATTCAATACCAACGGCTAGACAGACAAAAATTCGGTCTTTTATGATGATGGCCCATCGTGCATCATATAAATAGGAGTTTTTACTTGAAAGTTTCGTACTTATTTTAAAATTTCAGATAGACACTGCAATGTTTCTTACATTGGTAGGTACTTGTTAATACAAAAAAAAATGTAACTTAGTTACGTCAAATTCTATAATTTATCAATATAAATTATAGAATTTGACGTAACTAAGTCACATTTTTTTTAATACCGTCAAAAACTAAATGGTACACTGCTTCAAATCTTAATTACCTAATCGTGTCACAAAAACGATAAACCGGTCTCGTTTATCCGCTAAAATGAATCACCGACCCGACCCTAAGCTATTGACCCATGTGATCTTAACACATTCAACCAAAAAGAAATGATATTCATAAAGGTCAAGAAACACATAACAACAAATCAAGAATCTTAATAAGGGTTTCGAATCGAATAACCAAAAAGACAGATGATGAGGACAACATAAAAAAAGTTAAGTTACACTAATTGGCTACTTGTTCCAACTTGATTTTATTTACGAATAGCTGACCGTGGTTTCGCTTACGTACAAAATAATAATAAAACATAAACTATACCTTAGAAGACCAATAAAAAGATGGATGAACTGTGTGCACGAAGAAAGTGAATTTGGTGAATGTAGATGACTGATTTTAGATAAAACGTATACTCCATCGAACTCAAATAACGGGAGAAGGGCAGGAGAACTACTAAAACCTGACCCGAGAATAATAAATATGAATTTCAAAAACCAACCACGTAAACCGGATAA
The DNA here is from genome assembly GCA_963855545.1 of Ethmia dodecea. Taxonomy (NCBI): domain Eukaryota; kingdom Metazoa; phylum Arthropoda; class Insecta; order Lepidoptera; family Depressariidae; genus Ethmia; species Ethmia dodecea. Next base: position 15,709,980 of record OY979449.1, on the reverse strand, counting down.
GTGGTCCTCGAGTATATTAACAAGGAGACCGTTTTAAAACATAGTGGATTGCAGAGATAAGCATATTAGGGAAAGAAATAATCTAGTGTAATAAATAACTTAATAAGAAATAGATTATGGAGGAGTGGAGATAGAATGCTATTCCGTTGTGAAAAGGGAAGATTTTCCGCTAGGCGAGGTAATCGTGCCTGGTGACCGCGGTCCAACGGTTGATAATGGACAGTTGTATTTAAACAAAGTTAAAAAGTTCGATAGCGCGGTTTAGTGGTGGTAGAAAATAAAATTAAGAAGGACAGACAATAAAACAAACAAGACAAATGTAAAGAAACGATGATACTTTTAATACCAGTTCTACATGTAGCTGCTAAAGCTTGGGTCCCACGGTCCGTAAAATCGCGGATGCACGCAGACCAGCTCGCACGACGCACCGTGGGACCGGCCTCGTCCGTGATAGCACAGAACGTCTGTGGCGGTGCGCCCGTATCCATCGTGAGTCGGTAACTTCAAAGGTGCGCTCTTCTCTCTCTTTCTTTCGCTTTGCATTATGACAACATAAAAACATCTACACACACCGACACGCACCGTTGGACCGGCCCTGCCTGTGGTGCGTCGCCGTCCGTGCTCGTCGGCTGAGTGTAGCTGATCCGTAGAATAGCGGACCGTGGGACCCCAGCTTAAGACACAAAATTCAGTATTCACGAGAGCGTAGGTGCGAACAAAAGACTAGTGAATGTCAGAAAAATACTTAGCTGATTGAAAAAAAACCTAATTTGATCACAAAGACTTCTGACAACGACAAATTGACTGTAGAATTTTTACGAAAAACAAAAGCGGGAGAAATAATGAGATTGCAAAATGTCACAGTTGCTATGTCAGAATAACGGAGTCGCAAAAAATTGTTGAAGAAACCCGCACTGTCAAGAGCACGCAACGAAAATTGGAAAACAAACACCTGCTTGCTGTGTTCAAGAGTTTCATGCCCGCTTCTTCTCCTCGACCAAACATGCTAAAGCGGTGGAGATGAAATTACGTTCAATGAGTGGACTTGTAAGTCCCTACTGTGTATAAAACATTTTAACTTTGCTAAAACATACGTTTGCACACGATTTCTCACAAAGACACCAGCGGAAAATAGACTGAGATTTTTTCCAAATACATAATAGTATAGGAACACTCATTGAATTAGTGTCCCTGCAACAAACAGATTCCAAATTTTTTTTGCTTAGCCTGATGGTTTACTGGTAGATAATGCCATTAAGTTCGCCATGAGTACATTTTCTTGGTACATGAAGTTAAATAAATAGATTCCACTAATAAATAGTATAACTACCTTATCAAATAAACACATCATACCGAGAATTGTTAGTCGGATTTTCCTAAATATGTTTGGTATATTTATTTCGCTTCAATTTATCTTATAAGGACGGTTACTTAAGCAAGTTTTTCTTAGAATCTCATAATTTTACATAACTTTTTGTGCCTAACAAGTGTTTTAAGTCTCCCTTCACCAAAGCATTGTAATAGCAAACCAAATATTGAATTAAAGGTGTCCGTACTGCTGCTTTAACTATTAATAAAATTTTGGTTTGAATAATCAACATACTATTTCACTCGGATTTATAAACATATACATTTCTATTACCCAATTCAAACATGATTAGGAACACAAAAACAAATCTGTCCGGACTATTAATTCTTACTTCGCTTTCGAATAAAACGCGTGTCGGACACTTAGCCGGACATTAGTTAGGCGACACGAGATGACACAAGAGCTAAGCGAAGTGTTAAAATAAACTGCGCGCAGTTACAAGGTCACGTCTACAGCCGCAGATTGATACAAATCGTGTGATGAACTCACTGCGAATTTTATGAACAGGAAACTTGGATCGTGTTTTGTTATTTTTCTTTAATTAAGTTTTTCGTTAGACGATCTTGGATCTTAAAATCGAATCACCGTAAGAGTGATATTGCACAAGCCATTTTTGAGCGTAGGTGTTGATTTAGCGACATTGCCGTGACAGTTTGACCGCGACAGAATCGCAGCGTTCGGTCTTTTCGAAAATCGCTTGCGACCAATGGCGTTGCGTACTGCAGTACGCAAAGCCTACTATCTACTAGATTTTCGCTTGCGCACGTTTATTTCACTTTTGGAAAATACTTTCTTAGTGGATGCCTACACTGTATTAGCTATCTATGTGGAAAATTTCAAGTCTCTACACCCAGCGGTTTAGGCTGTGCGTTGATACATCATCAATCAGTCAGTCAATATAAATAAAAAATTATAAACTATTTTATATATAGATGATCAACACGCGGTCAACACGTCAAAAATCGCTTGTGATATGACTCTAAGATGCTGATTAACCTGGTATGTTTGTCACAAATAAACTTTACAACTACTAGAGCGATTAAACATTCTTTCACCATTAGAATGCTACAATATCCGTCAGTAACATAAGCTATATTTTAACACCGTATACCCACGGGAACTGGAACTACGCGGCTGAAACCGCGCGCAACGGCTAGTATCTTATATGCGTATGTATTCCACGTTTGTCTGTCTATATATCCGCTAACTCCTAAGCCACGCAGAGGATTTTGATTTGGTTTCACCAATCGAAAGAGCGAAAAACGAGGAAGGTTTTCGTATGTCATAGTAGCGGTTGCACTGTTTATTTCCGTTCCCGTGGGAACCTTTGTGCAAAATTTCATGCTTCTAGCTACACCCACCGGTTTCGGATGTGGTCTAATCAATCAGTCAGTCAGGTATCTTCCTCTTTGACAATTTTTTTTTATATTAAATATACGAAGAGAAGCGAGGGCAGTAAGCGTCACAGAATAAGCGCAATTCTTCATATACCCCAATTAAAAAATGATGCATTCGTGCTTTAGTTTTGTCTGACCTTTCTTAAATAGAGAGCAATATTAGCACGGTTTCCATAGGTAGTCCTAAATTCTGTTTAGGTAAAAAATAGTTGAAAACGTTTAAGTAGTCGATACCGAAAAAGCTATTTATGGGAATTGGGCTTATTCTGTTACATCTATTCTATACTTATTTAAAAAAGAGGAGAGATTTGTATTTTTGTATGTTTGTTACGAATAAACTCAAAAACTACGGCACCGATTTTAAAAATTATTTCACCAAATAAAAGCTAGAAGATCCCTGAGTAACATAGGCTGTATTTTATTCCCGTATTTACACGAGGGAAATACGCGGGTGAAACCGCGCAGAACCTCTAGTATTGTATATTCTCGACGAAAACATTAGGCAATCTAAAACAGGAAAAAAATTTAGACAGTGACGTTCCCACAGTATCATATTCCAGCGGCTGACCCATTTGGCATCAAACCCTGTTTTGGCGGATCCCATTTGGCACTACTTACCGCTATTAATTCGCTCATTTCATTTCTATTTGACGTTTGGACTTCCGTCGAGTAAAGCATATCCGTGATTTCGTCTCATTTCAAAAGAGCAGTGATAGCCCTGACGGTTAAGGAGCCGGCCGAAAATCAGTGAGGCTCGGGTTCGAATCTCGGCATGTACCAATGAGTTTTTCAAAAACTTACGTACACTAGCTCGACGGTGAAGGAAAACATCGTAAGGAAACCCGCAGGTCTCAGAATTAATTCTGAGACATGTGTAAACAGACCCGGTCCGGCGATGGGCTCACCACCTATCACGTTTAGGGGTCCAATATATCTAGTGAAATGTGGGTATATCCAGTAATGGAATACCTCTGCCTACCCCCTCGGGGATAAAAGGCGTGAGATTATATTATTATGATTTCGTCTCTACAGTGACAGCTTTGTGTAATACACTACTCAGAGGCACAACTAACCGCCCATAGCGACCTTTTCAACCGACTTCAAAATAAATACCCACAAAAAGAGTAAAAACACAGACTTCAATCTTCAACTTATATGGTTTTCTCATGGATGCCGTTGTCAGAACTGGAAGAAATTAAAATAAGAGCAATCTGGAAGCAGCAGCACAACAAGCGCCTTTGGTGGCATAGAATGCACAATCCCCGGCTAGTTTTCAACCGACTTCAAAAAGGAGAAGGTTCTCAATTCGACTGTTCTTTTGTTTGTTACCTCAGAACTTTCTACTGGGTGAACCGAATTTGAAGATTCTTTTTTTATTTGAAAGCTGGTGCTTCCCATACGGGAAGCACATACGATCATACGGACCATACGGTCCCACTTCAATTTGGTCTAGTTCTGAGTTGAAGTAGTTTTAAACTCTTTAGGGTTCTGTGTTATCATACATTCATAGTTACTTTGAAACCTTGGTTTCTTCGTCATACTATTGTTTGGGGGAGGTGTGATGGATGATGAAGTAGACAGTATGAAGGTTCAAAGTACTTTAAACAAGCCGTTTACACCGCATACTGTGTAGAGTACTAAGCGTTTGAATGTCAATACATTTACATTAGTTTTTTAATGTTTTTAGATACATGAACAGTTTCTGTCTAAACGGCTGTTCTGATCCGGTAAGTACCTACCAATATACTTTGGACCTCATACATCCACACAGTCTACTCCATCCATCACATCTCAACCAAATAATAGTACACTCCCGGACACATCTATCGGGCCACCTAGTGTTTTAAGTTTTGACGGTCCTTATCTAAAAATAAATGTTAGGTGGTGCAATAATTTGTTATGCAGTTTTGAAGCTGATTTATTGGTCAACCTTGGGTGGCATAGAATGCTCATCCTCGGCTACTTTTCAACCGACTTCAAAAAGAAGGAGGTTATCAATTCGACTGTTCTTTTGTTTGTTACCTCAGAACTTTCTACTGGGTGAACCGAATTTGATTATTCTTTTTTGTTGAAAGCTGGTGCTTCCCGTGTGGTCCCACTTCAATTTAATATAATAATATAATATAAATTGTGGGACACAATTCACACACGGTTATTTAGTCCCAAACTAGGCAAGGCCTGTGCTATGGGTACTAAACAACTGATAAACATACTTAAATAAATATTAAACGACCAGACACGGAAGCCAACAGACATGTTCATGCACATAAATGTTGGCCTCGAGCGGGGATCGAACCCGCGACCTCCGACTCAGAAGGAAGGGTCACTACCAACTGAGCCAACAGGCCCGTCATCAATCGGTCTAGTTCTGAGTTTAAGTAGTTTTAAACTCTTTAGAGTTCTAAGTTATCATACATTCATAGTCACTTTGAAACCTTGGTTTCTCCGTAATACTATTGTTTGGGTGAGATGTGATGGATGATGAAGTAGACAGTATGAAGGTTCAAAGTACTTTAGATAAGCCGTTTACACCGCATACTGTGTAGAGTACTAAGCGTTTGAATGTCAATACATTTAACGTTTTTTAATGTTTTTAGATACATGAACAGTTTCTGTCTAAACGGCTGTTCTGATCCGGTAAGTACCTACCAATATACTTTGGACCTCATACATCCACACAGTCTACTCCATCCATCACATCTCAACCAAATAATAGTATTACGGAGAATCAAGTCTTCAAAATTACTATGCATGTATGAAAATGACGCTATGGACGATTAATCGTGCCTCTGAGTGTAGGTTAGGTGAGGAGTAAAAAAACTATATTCACTCCTTTTTTCCCCGAAATGCGAAGAATAAAGGAAATGAAGGAAACGAAAGAAGTATGCCGAGATCGAGCGTGGCGATCCATCGTCCCTGCCAACCCCTGTAGGACAATGGCGTGACTTTTATGTATGTATGTTTATCCCCGAGGGAGTCCCACTCCTATTTCTATATAAACGAGAATAGAGGCCGCAGTAAAATCAGTCTGCACATGAATACGTAATCCAATTCCGCGACACCATCACTGCTGTACTGGGGGGACTCGTAAACGCCGCGAATTCACTCTCGCGCAGATTCGCGTCATTAAACTTTCAGTTCATATGAACTAGCAGGCTCAGAACGAGGCCGGTAGACAAGGGATTTGTCTACCTTCAACTGTCACTTACGTCTTAAAAATGACGTCATCCGACGATTTACTGGGCGTGCTACCCGTGTAGTGTAGGTTTTGCTTCCGACTCTCTCCAGATAAACCCACGCTTTTTTGAGGGGGTATTGGCGGAGGTATTTAAGTTCTAGATATATCCACTAGTCTGATTGCAAGCGCTGTACCGCACCTTAGGTACAGTACGGCCGTTTCAACTTGGCTACTCTGAACATAGGCTCCGCCTGCGCAAATCGCGATGCCTGCCATTTGCGCAATTTCAGAGGTGCCAAGTTAAAACGGCCGTACTGCAGCTGTGCGGCGAAACCAGGGAGCAAATCAGTCCCCTCGCCCTGTCGCCACCTAAGGCAGTTGACAGTTGAGGCAAAAATTACCTCCAAATTTCAAATCTGTAGGTCCATTGATTTTGTCAGTCAGTTTTCTGTGTAAACCTATAGATGACGTCTTGAAATCTATATCTCTAGCTTTTAGTGTCGAGCTAAATCGGCTACAATGACACGTCGCTCTTAGCTAACATAAACAAACCTGAAACCCTACCCTTGGCACTATAGAGCTGAAACTGCAAACATTATAAAACCAACGCGCCATTATTGCTCTACATTGCATCCGATTTTTCCAATAGGTCTTTATAGTCGTCTATACTAATATCATAAAGAGGAAAGATTTGTATTTTTGTATGTTAGTTACGAATAAACTCAAAAACTACTGGACCGATTTAAAAAATTCTTTCACCAATGGAAAACTAGAAGATCCCTGAGTAACATAGGCTATATTTTATTCCCGTGTTTCCACGGGAACCGCACAGAACCGCTAGTTACGTATAAAAATTTAAGCCCCGTAATTTTTTTCTAAATTCAAAATTGTTTATGTTACAGAAATAAGTACAGTTTCACATACAGTAGAAATAAACAAATTTAATCAATAACACCGTTTTTAAAATCGACAAGAGGAAAGAAATCTGAGCTCCATGCTCAGATTTCTTTCGACCATCTAGTAAAAAAAGTAAAAAAAAACTCATGGTATGCACTTTCTTCTTCAAATACAAAAATCATTTATTTGCTCTAGGTACAAAAAGTACACTTAGAAACCTCTAATAACAAGGCACTCTAAGCTCCATGAAGATTGGAGCAGCCCATCTCCTCCGACGAGTTGCTGGTTCTAAATGCAGAACCCCTAGAAAAACCAGCAAGAAACTCAAGGGCAGCTCTTTTTAATTTCATGTCTTCGTGAACGTTTTATCCGCTCCACTATACACTAACAATCGGCTACAAGTGTCAATCTATTCACTGTCTCAGCCAACGGTAACTGGGAGGAACAGTGACGTCACATTAGTTCATTTATTAATCACCAATAACAAACATCAGTCATATAGACTGCAACTCATGAATCATGTTCCCAGGACACAGCCGTCAAACTGAAAGGGTCCGCCACACGCGGGATGAAGATTAATAGCACTTTTGGACACACATGTCCCTGCTTGGTTAGTTTGTTATGTCTATTACCAGAATCTTTTATTTGTTCATGGACAACTTAGCACTAGAACTCCCATTAATCAAAAGTTTGAAAACTAAATCATCATATCTATGAAGAACGGAGGGCGAGAGTGACTCGATTGGCTGTGAAATACCATAGAAGTCTAAAGAGTAAAAAAAACGACTTGACCTTATACGGTTTTCTCATGGATGCCATTGTCAGAACTGGACCAAATTGGGACCACACGGAAAGCAAAATCTTTCAAATAAAAAAAAAACTTCAAATTCGGTTCACCCAGTCGAAACTTCTGAGGTAACAAACATAAAAAAACACAGTCGAATTGATAACCTCCTTCTTTTTGAAGTCGGTTGAAAAGTAGCCGGGGATTGTGCATTCTATGCCACCCAAGGCGCTTCTTGTGCTACGATTGGTTGTGATATCGCGTAAGTAATCTTATTAGCAAATTCCGAAGCAGCGAGTTCCGAAGTAGCGCAATATGTTTCAACAAACGACCTATACTGAGAAAATGGTACTGGCAGACTTAATACCTAAAGCCATTAATCTACGAGTCAACCACAGGACGGAGACATTTTGCAGGGATTAACCGAAAAGATTAAATGGACAATAATACTCGCCCTTATAAAATACTAGGTACATGTTTAAATATTTAAAGTCAAGTCAAAGTCAAATGTTTTTATTCAATGTAGGGGCTTATAAATCCTCTTATTGAAAATCATCGACTCCACCGCTTCGGTATGCATAGTTGAGGAGAAAAATCGCTGCAAGAAACTCTTCAACACATTATTCTTTTAAACAATCAATATAATACAAAGTACAAGTTACATGGTTTTAGTGCTTTGCTGAGCTGGAGAAAATTTACATCACACATCATTGTCATTCAAGTAACTTATAATATGGCATAAGTTTATATATTACATGAAAACCAACGGAAACCTGACTACGACTGCCTGAACTTGGTGATCGCATCTGCCTTCCTCGTAGAAAGTCTCATCATCATTAACCCGTAACAGCCCACTGCTGGGCTAATGGTCCTTCCTCGCACACGAGGAAGCAAGCTTCGTAGAAAGTCTACGAACTCTCAAATTGTCCCTGGCCCTCGGTTACATCCATCGTAAGGTAGTCTGGAAACATCTGGAAGCCGCCCATAGTCATTATCAGTCATAACATAACTTCATTGATTAACAAAAGTTTTGTTACTCATGAGTAACGAAAGAGATTCATGGTGCGAATGTTGAAGAATGCAAGGAAAGAGGACGCCCCAGAAGGACGTTCAGTCGTTCACGGATCAAAGCAGTGACGTCCTTCAAAAAGCTGGGGTCGTGCGAAGAATAAAAGAGCGTGCATGAAAAGGCTTATGGATGTTAAGGAAGCAAAAGAAGTATGCAGAGATCGTGCAAAGTGGAGATCCATCGTAATATGGGATAATGGCGTGAGCAGTATGTATGTATGTTACTCAGGAGTACTTACTAATAATCTTTAAAATACAAGTGAAAACCAGAGGAGTGATACAATATACTATGCACAGTCCGGAAGATGCGTTGCGATGCATCAAAAATAGTCGTACCCCAATTCCGCAAGGCCGTTCTGAATTTCGCTAGAAACGATTATTTTCGGCCTCCCCACACTGCTAACAGCTACATTATGTTTTCGACAGAATAATTAGCTGAGGAATTATTACGCTTAATCTAGCAATAGTTACGACACGGATTAATAATATGAAACTAGGCAGAGCCTGTGATTTGGTTACTCAGCACACTTAGATGCATGTAAACATCCAGACACGAAATCATGTTCATAAACACAGTTCTTGGAATTGATCCGAGTTCAATTCCAAAGTATGATTCATAAAACAGCGAAGCCAAGAGATATCTGTTCTATATGTCTTATGTGTCTTGTACTTATGGAGGAGCAGAGGTGGAATGCTCCTCCATCGTGAAAAGGGAAGATCTTCCGCCAGGCAAGGTGATCGTGCTTTGAGAGGGGTTGTCTCCACGGATCATGGTATCAGATTGCATTAGCCACGGATCACGGCGAGTTGTATCTACCGATACCGTGATCCATTTCCAACAAAAAAAATCATTAATATTTTTACCCACCGATCACGGTATCCGTAGCTACATGAAATAAATTATATAAGTTTTGGAAGCTGATCACAGTGTACAGAGATAAGTAATATAATATTGTATTTTTCGGAACACACAATATGTTTATTGCATTTTCTAACTGAAAAGAAGTTAAAAGTTTAAAAAACAATATAAAAAGACGGTTGTCCAACGGTTAATGTTGATTGTATTTATACAAACTCATTAGAAAATTTTGATAGAGCGGTTTAGAACTTTGCCGTCTTCAGTTAGTTCTATGTACTGTCGCTAGATACCGCTACAAACTGACATGAAATTAGTACATACATACTTACGTAATCCTACGTCTTTTCCCCGTCGGGGTAGACAGACACAATAGACCCAACTTACAACGAACAAGATCTCTCGTGCTTCACCTACATTCATCAATCGACTCATTCATGCTTACAGGTTTTGGGTACTCTTTAACCAGCAGTTTCAGTAACAGTCACAATGGTCGATGTAAGAACTAGGTCCTTTACCGATTTACCTACTCACCCTTTTTTTTTACTGGAATTCATATCAAACTTTTAATTAACTTGCAACTACAATGTTATAATTAGATACCTTCAATATAGAATTTGTTAAAAATCTCTCTCTCTCTCACACTCACCCTTGTAGGTAAATTTTTGTTCTTCAATAACAGTATGCATCGACTACTCTACCCTTGACCTTCATCGATCGGGTGACCTTGAACCTGACCGATATACACAGGCAGAGGCATAGACTAGACAACCACTTCGAGTAAGTAACATACTACCTATAACAATTAAAGCCGTATATACGTCGCGGTGTTGTAAAAGCCGTGATATTATAATTTAACTGGTGGTAGTCCGAGCAATTATAATACCACTAGTGAAATAATAATATCACTGATTTTACAATAATACACATATAATATACCTAAACAAGTAATAATGGATTGTATAGACCACAAGTACAGATTAGAAAAACTAATAAATGGAAGTAAATAGGTAAAACAAAAACCTTACTACGAAAAAAATTTGCCTTTGTCACCGACCATAATGACATAACGATTGATACTTCATTCATCAAAATTGGATGAGTAGTGCCTGCCTGCCAAAACCGTAATCCTTCATTTTTTCTTGAAAAAAAACTTGACTGCGTGTAAAAGGCGTTGAAAAGATTTAGTAAATTTTACCCCCTTTCTAGTGTAGTGCACAAAATGTAGCATATGCCACGGAATAATAATAGTAGACAATATGGAAAAGTAATAGGCGCACACCTTTATAAAAAAGCCTTTGGAGCACTCGAATAAAATATAGCTCGTAATGCAGAACCTGACGTTAGGGTCGCGACACATCTGCGGAACGTACAGCGCCGAAGGTTCGGTGAACAACATACATTACGGTTGACGCGTGGCTGATCCATTTATATTTACAGAGACAAAGAGAAACGTCAATGGATGTTGTTCACCGAACCTTCGGCGCTGTACGTTCCGCAGATGTGGCGCCACCCTTAGCCTACAGAAGCAACACAATTCACCGCACACGGACTAATGCTCACAAAATAAATATAAGTTAGACGCAATTTCTTCGTTGGAAGAAATGTATTTTTGTTGCGACAAAAAAGGAACGTAAGAGACATTTGGCTTCTTCTAGTGTTCTAATTCCAGAGTATTATGATGGATGGCGTTTGAAGAACGAAATTGTAACATGAGTTCTCTTTTTGGTAAGTAATGGACTTTAGGATTAGTCTCTCAACCATTCGTTTCTTAAATATACGTCGAATAAATCTAATTTATTATATATTTATTTTTTCAAGTTACTATATTATCTACTATATAAAAATAAGTCGGGTTTTCCTTCCTGACGATTTAACTCCATAACGGCCGGACCGATTTCGATGAAACTTTTTGTGTGGGTTCGAGTGGGTCCAGGGATGGTTTATAGCAAAGAAAATTCAGCATTGCACCCGTGCGAAGCCGGGGCGGGTCGCTAGTGTACTATATTACAGGAATAGCACCCAATGCACCGAACGCGAATTTATAAAAAATGTACAGTCAAGAGCACATGAAGCTTTACACTTGTAGTGCGAGTCTGACCTCTAAGGCGATTGTAACAAGAATGTTAAAAAGTCCAACGTGTCAAGCTCCACTTGCTCTTGACTGTACATCAGACTATCGGTTCTGTGCGGTTTCACCCGAGTAATTCCCGTTCCCGGTCGAATACAGGGATAAAATATAGCCTATGTTACTCCTCCTTTCAATAAATTGTAGGACACAAAGGACATCCTGCTTCTTACTCATCATCATCAACCCGTAACAGCCCACTGCTGAGCTAAGGCTCTTTCCTCACACATGAGGAAGTATGGGCTATAATCTCCCACGCGAACCCACTGCGGATTGGGAGACGGTGTTAAGCTAGGGGCCACTTAACAGTCAGAATTTTTCAAGCCACCCAAGGGTATCTGACATGGCTTAACGACTTCCATTGTGCGTAACACAACGAAAACCGGGACCAACAATTAACGTGCCTTCCGAAACACGGAAGCGCTCGTAATATAAATGCCACTAGGCGGTCACCCATCCACTGACTGACCGCACCCAACTTTGCTTAACCAGTGTGATCGTTACAAACACACTGGCACCGGGCAACGAGCGCTTACTAATAAAAGCAAAAGTTTTTGAGGATGAATTTATTACTCTTTCACGCAAAAACTACCGAACCTTTGCAATATATAGCTTTACATCAGAATAACACATATATGTGTTATTATGATGTAAAGCTATAGGCCTCTCTGTCGCCTATAGGCAACAGTCGCAGGCAAAAGTTAGCTAGCTAGTCTACACTAATATTATGAAGAGGATTGTATGTTTGTAACGAATAAACTCAAGAACTATTGGACAGATTTTAAAAATTCTTTTCCTGATGAAAAGCTACAGTATCCCTGAGTAAAATAGGCTATATTTTATCCGCGTATTCCCACCCTGACGGTTACTACGAGCTACGCTACGCTAGTAAGAATCCTACTAATATTATAAACGCGAAAGTTTGTTTGGATGGATCTGGATGGATGTTCCTCTTTCACGCAAAAACTACTGAACGGATTTCGACGAAACTTTGCAGTTAAATAGCTTACACATCAGAATAACACATAGGCTATATTTTATCCCCGGAATCCCACGGGAACGGGAACTACGCGGGTGAAACCGCGGGGCGCTGCTAGTAAGTTATGTGTGCGTTTTTAATTCCAAAAGCGCTGTTCAAGTAACATTAAGAATAAGGGCTATGTAGCATGCAAGCAGCCGATAAGATGATTGAGTGCAATTTGCAAGCAGGTCGGGATTTGCATGTTCATACCGGCGCCGAGGGCTCGCCGAATGCAGCCACAGCGTGTTAAACTTCAGTATTACTAAAAGAGTTACTAATAAATCATTTAATTTAATAAATACTAAGAAATTATATACGTTCTGGTAAAAAAACCATACCTTTTTAACCGACTTCATAAAAAGGAAGAGGTTTACAATTACACATACCAGAATAAAAAAATGCAAAACATAATAACTTACATCGATCAGATCGGCGATGTATTGAAAAAAAGCCAGATAAAGAATACCCGAAACCGAGGAGCTTGTATGAACCGAGTGATGTACTCGTATGCCAGGATCGTAGCAGGTGGCAGGCTGTTGTCTCTGCCTACCCCTTCGGGAAAAAGGCGTGAGCATACGTATGTATGTATGTAAACATAATAGGTGAGGAGAAGAAGCGTGGAAAAACCCTAGGGCATTATGGAAATTACACGCCACGCGATTCACAATCCTTCAAACGCTTTAGACTACTGGAGGTCACAACGAAATATTCTCACATACTTACATACCTACACTGGAGAAGCCAGGTAAAAGTAGGTAAGGTGCAGTAGAAAGATGAAGCTCATGTGCTTTTTTTTGGCACCGCATTTTGCATTTTGCCAATGTCAAGTAATTTAGTTTTCAAATCTTTATTTTATACATTAATCTTAGGTACATATCTCTGCTTCAGAGACCATGCACATAAATTCAGTGTCTTCAACACTCTCTACATTTCCCCTTGGTTATCAACAGTAAAATGATAGCACTTTTACTGAAGACTTCATTGTGACTTCTTGAGGCAATCCAAAAATGTCCACCCCTTGCATTTTATCGAATTTCCCATTCACTGCACGTTTCACGGACACTTGCCACATAATACACTATCATTAATATGATGTCCCTCTTCGGATTCCCCTCAAAATCTTATATGCCTTTGTAGTGGATAGTACACAGGCCCACAAATGCACCCGAGACATGTACCTCGGCTATTTCCATCGCTGTTATAATTAACCGCATGGTACACACGCAAGCAGGTAAACATTCTACTCGCAAATAGCTAGACCTAGATTCAGTACTCATTGTACTTTGTAGGTAAGGTCTTAAAAGTCGAACGGCAAAGCAGTAGCTGAAGAAAGTAATTTGTTTTAAGGCATTGACATAGCCCCTTTTCACACGTACCGGTTTCCGCCGGTCCCACCCATAGAGAATGTATGAGGACCAGTAGTGCCAGCATTGCTGCGGCAGCACTGCTGCTTGCTGCCGAGATCGGAATCATACCTTTAATGTGCATAGTGTTAGCCCATAAATCGAGCGAACTCTATTGGAGCGTCTCTACGCGTGACGTCACGAGAAACTGTCAACAATCGCGCGCATTATGGCTGACGAGCTAGGCTGTGGCGCGTATAGTTAGGTACAGTACGGCCGTTTTAACTTGGCTTCTCTGAACATAGGCTTCGCCTGCGCAAATCCCCCTCCTACCGCCATATGGTCGCTAAAAAATGTTACTGCGCAGCCATTTGCGCAACTTCAGAACTGTCAAGTTAAAACGGCCGTGCTGTAATTGATACAAATGTTTGCCAAAGTCTCTGAAAGTCTGTAACTTAAATAGATAAACCATAATAAGGCTACCGCGTTGTAATTATAAATTAATCCTCCTATAATAATAAACAAAGACCCAAAGACATTTCTATTTAATTCGCGTCTAATATAAATGTTTTGTATTTTTCTATGTTAAGATTATATAAAGGTTTTTTATAGTATATATTTTATAATTTGGTCATTAAAAAAAAAATTAATTCTGAGACTTGTGTAAACAGACCCGGTCCGGCGATGGGCTCACCACCTATCACGTTTAGGGGTCCAATGTATCTCGTGAAATGTGGGTATATCCAGTAATGGAATACCTCTGCCTACCCCCTCGGGGATAAAAAAGGCGTGAGATTATCTACTATATAAAAATAAGTCGGGTTTTCCTTCCTGACGATATAACTCCAGAACTGACGAACCGATTTCCACGGTTTTGCATTCGTTGGAAAGGTCTAGGGCTCCGCGAGGTTTATAGCAAAGAAAATTCAGGAAAATCTTATAAGCATTGCACCCGTGCGAAGCCGGGGCGGGTCGCTAGTATTATATAAAAAATAAACAAATTTTGAAGTAAAAAAAACTTAACTTCCACTCCAACTTTCAAAGGCACGCGCTATCTTGATATAATAACCGTTTTATGTCAATACGAGTACCTACTATTTAACTTCCAAAAGGAATAAAAATTTTAACAGACATCAAGGTCACCTCTGTCGTATTACACTAGCAGATGAATAAATAACAGCACAGACGCTCATAGACAATCAGTCCACACGGCTGTTTTACGACTGTCGACGGTCAACGTGTGGACAACAATCTAGATAAATTAGTCTGTACCACTTGGCCTTCGGGTCCACAGGTGGCTATAACTCTGGATTGAGCCGCGCTGCTGAATCTTTGATCAAGGATGAGTTGACGCTTGAGCTATGCGCTTGAGCATAAGAATAGATAATAATACCGCGTATACAATGTGACTGCTAAATCGAGGGAATCCTTCTAGAAGGTAATAATATTAATATTTATTTATAATTATTATATATTCCAACCAACGACTGGTCGTCGACGCCGAGGCAGACCCCGCAGAAGATGGCGGGATGAACTGGACGTCTCCTCGAGGACATGGCCGGAGGAGGCACAGGATAGGGATAAATGGAGGGAGGAAGGAGAGGCCTTCGCTCAGCAGTCTCACATAGGCAAATAAAAAAAATATATATAAGAATAGATAATAATACCTCGTATACAATGTGACTGTGAAGGAAATCCTTCAAGAGGGTAAGAGAGAAGAATAATTTTGGTAACGGCTCTGCCTTCGAATGCGGGGTCTACATCCTTTAGTTGTCCAAGGCATTCATTAAAGTACTTAGGATTAAAGTGCTTGTAATTTATTCGTGATAGATGAAGGAGTGATAGCCCTGACGGTTAAAGAGCCGGCCGAAAATCAGTGAGGCTCGGGTTCGAATCCTGGCATGTACCAATGAGTTTTTCAAAAACTTACGTACATATTTATCACTAGCTCAACGGTGAAGGAAAACATCGTGAGGAAACCCGTAGGTCTCAGAATTAATTCTGAGACATGTGTAAATAAACCATGTCCGGCGATGGGCTCACTACCTATCACGTTTAGGGGTCCAATGTATCTCGTGAAATGTGGGTATATCCAGTAATGTCTACTGCCTCTGCCTACCCCCTCGGCGATGAAAGGCGTGAGATTATATTATTATTATTATATTATTATAATTTATTCGTTTTCAAACTTTACCCGACTTCATTAAAGGAGGGTAATTTTCGGGTGTATGTTTCGGATTTCTTATACTTACTGTGCTTGTCTTTCGTTTCACAAACAGAAATAGACCTTGAGCAATCGTCATAGGATTCATATTTCAATTAGTAGTACTTATGTATTCTTAATGTGGATGGAGAGGATGAATATGAGCGTTGTGATGAATTTAAAAGTGATGACTTACACAAATACTAGCTGTAGACTTGTTATGGACCAACGCTTACCTGAAAGAAAAAGAATACATTGTTATATTTCTTATGTTGCAATGGAAATCATAAAAAAGTACTTTAATTTAATAATAGTGCACTGAAATTGGCAGATCTCTCGTGCTTCATCAACATCCATCAAACGACTCATGCATGCTCGTCTGTCATACTCATGATCTTTTAGGATATCCCCGAAGGGTTAGGTATATTCCATTTCTGGATATACTCACTTATCACGAGATATTCTTTGGACCCCTAAACGTGATAGGTGGTGAGCCCAACGCCGGACCAGGTCTTTTCACATGTCTCAGAATTAATTCTGGGACCTGCGGGTCTCCTCACGATGTTTTCCTTCACCGACGTACGTTACGTACAAATATTTACGTAAATTTTGAACTCATTGGTACATGTCAGTGCAAGTTTGTAGCAACGTGCAGTCTATTGTATCTGCCTACCCCATGGGACATAGGAGTGAGATCAGTTTGAAGTTAACAGGGGTTGGATTAATGGTATGGCTTATTAGTTACATACATATTTATCAACTACTAGTAGCCCGGGCAGACGTCGTTCTGCCACCGTATAAACCATCCCTGGACCCACTCTAACCCACACAAAAAGTTTCATCAAAATCTGTCCAGCCGTTCTGGAGTTTTAATCAGACTAACGAACATCAATTCATTTTTATTTATATAGATTAAAGAAAACATCGCGAGGAAACCCGGAGCTTCGACTTTTAGGAACCGAAATACAATGCCCTCATTGGTGAAATGAGGGCTTTCTTCTTAAAATTGAAGTCTCCTGAGGGTAAGTGAGTGTATATCTCTATACTAATATTATAAAGAGGAAAGATTTGTATTTTGGTTGTACGAGTAAACTCAAAAAGTCTGGACCGATTTTAAAAATTCTTTCACCAATGGAAACCTAGAATATCTAGCCTATATTACTCATGCCTATGTTACTCATCCCTGAGTAACATAGGCTATATTTTATTTCCGTATTCCTACGGGAACGGGAACTATGCGGGTGAAACCGCGTAGAACCGCTTGTATTAAATAATTTAGTAATAAACATATAATACCAAACGTGTGAATAAAATGCGCTGCATTTAAGTTACGGGTGCACGAAACCACAGCATAATTCAAATGAGTGCGGTTTAATTAAGTATTTGAATAATGTGTTGTTAACGTGACGTGCTATAATAACATTTTTCAAAATGCTTTCTCAAATATTACACTTACAGTCCATATTTCCTCTGAAGAAAATTACCTTCTATTTAGGAACTATTCTGACTGGTCATGTAAAGTCAAAGGGTCAGTAAAGATAAAGTAGAAGAAATTTACTAAAAAGTTTGGTCTAAGACGAAACTATCTTCCTACCAACCATCAAGAACTGTTCAGCGGTTTAGTTTTAAAAAGGTAGATTAGAGCTACTTTATCAGATATTTGTATTAGGTACAGTCAAGAGCAAGTCAAGCTTGACACTACCAGTTTAAGCTGAGCTCTGATTTGTACTGCGCGCCATAGAATACAGGGCTGGTTCAAAGTCCAAAGTGTCAAGCTTAGCGTGCTCTTGACTGTACTAGCGACCCACCCTCGCTTCGTTTCATTTCGGTTTATCAAAATAAAATGTAAGTATATTAAGAAGGCTGCAAGGTATTGATATGCAACATAAATGAAAGTTAAAGTTATCTACAAGTTTCATTGAAATACATTGAGCCGCTTCGGAGCGTTGTCGTGACTAACTTTCAGACAGACAGACAACAATTCTATAAACGGAAATTTATGATTCATCGTATAAATAGCAGTTTCCACTTAAATTTTGACATTTATTGTGATATTAGGTACAGACACTTTATTTTTATTTAATTGATATTAAATATCACCCTAGTAGGGACGATAATTTAACATAAAATATCTTCATAAGGGATCTCAAAGCAAAGAGATTTAAATATACTAGATCAGGGGTGGCTAACCGGTCGATCGCGATCGACCTCTCTTGGTTAGACCCTGGTCTAACCAAGTTGGCCACCCCTGTACTAGATCATCTCTTTGCCTGAGACTGGATTGACAGGTCCTTTACAGACATAGCATGTGCTAGGGAATCTTCTTGTTAAACTTTGAGAATTTAAATAGGCTAGGAAGGTACCTTGAATTAAATCGTTGCGGTGCCATCTCCCGGCTATTACGAGAACCTATTAGTTAGAATACTCTAAACAGCTGTTTGAGTTGTAACGTTTAATGTTAAACTTCCGGGGACACTTTAAATGTTTCTCGTAAACATGACTGCCGACATTTGCATTAACTAGGCAATAACTTTAAATGAGCCTCAAATCCAGAATGGAATGCTCCATTGCAGACGTGAAGTTCGAAATAAGCTCTTATAAGTTTAATAAGAGCTTGTTTCAAACTTCACGTCAAACTCAAAACGTCAAAGTCAGTTGGTGCAGGCGCTGTTGAAATGTCTAAACGCTAGTCATTGTTTACATAATTAACCTATAAACATCACAACAATTTTGATCATCTGACAGTTGTAAAGACAGTCAACTGACGGTTGGTCTGTGTAACGGTCTAGAAGAAAAACGCGCAGAATGCGAGGCGCGGATAGCACTCTAGGTTTTCCTGTGAAATCGCTTAGAATGATGTGTGTGACTGTATAGCAGGTCTGCCTAAAATTCTATCGTAACCATAATCAGGGGCTAAAGCCCCTGTCTTGTCTGTTTATAATTGTTCTTCTTTTTTCTTCTTTCACTGGCTGTATTGACAAATGTACGGAAGAAGCAACGTACGTCAAAATGAAGCTGATTGCGATTACAATAATTATAAATAGAATAAAGGCCCAGATTAAACCAGTCCTTAGACAAATTCATAATGAAATAAGAACTTACTTCTGTTAAAGGTACAGATATTACAGGTCTTTAAGGTTCACAGCGCCGCTCTGCGTGCAAGACTGCTGCTTAATAGTGAGTTTAGCATAAGTATGTCCCATATTCATTGCTAATTTTAAACTGCGCTCCGCAAAATCGATTTATATTTGTATGCAGTTGATCGTCATGTATCCGCTTCCTTACAAGCCGACACTCCTTCTCACTAACTAAATTGTTGTGCCAGCCGTCTAACCACGCCCTAAACAATTTATTTTTAAGACAACCACTTCTGTCGTCTATCTTCTTTGTAATAATTTTATAAATACGGGTGTTCGTTCGTTATTCTCTTCTTCGCAGCAGTGGAGCTACAAATCAACGTGATTTTTGGATAGAGGTAGTTGGAGGACCGATTACTTACATAGGAACCACCGCAGAATGTCAGATACGCAAAATGTCGGATATACATAATGCCAGATACGAAAAATGGCGGATACGCATGTCAGACACGCAGAGTGTCAGCATTCCGACATTTTGGGTATCTCTCATTTTGCGTAACTGACATTCTGCGATGGTTCCGTTACATAGGCAATTTTTTTTCACCGGAACGGGAACGAAGTCGCATGCTAAAGCTAGTACATAATAATCCAACGGTCCAGACATCTTCAAACTGTACGTCAGTTTAAGTGTTAATATTAGACTTTTATATAAATCTAGCTCCGGACAGAGACGTGCGTCAAAATAATAAATTGCAATTTGGCAATGCCCCAAACGATCGTGTAACTGATAGTTTTAGTATTTGTCTAGTCACAGATTTGGGAGAACATTATAATCTGGCTAACTCCAGCTGCCGTTATATCCAGGAAGTTATGAGCGCCTAGTCAACGGTTGACTGTTAGAGCACGTATTCACACGAATCCAAAGTTTACGATGTAGTAACGTGTGGTTTCCTACAATCGGCAATGCAGGCAAAGTGTGTAAACCTTTTACGGTGATATGGAGAATATTGTTCGGTATTTGCCGACATGTGAGTAAGTGAGTAACAAATCTTTATTTTACACCCATAGAAATATGCAATAAGTGACACAATGGTTTAAAAAAGTGCAGGCAGTATTTTGGTTTTAAGTCATTTCTTCCTATATAAGTATGTCTCATTTCTAGCAAACTTGTATATATACGTGTAGAAATGAAACTCCGAAATATAATTAGTTATAATAACGATTTATTGCAAGTCACTGCAGAGTACCTACAAAGTGAATCATAGTGGCACCGCGACAGAGCGGAAAAAGGAATAACTTTTTTTATACATAAGAGTCGAGCATGGGTTATTTTACATAGTTCCTACAACGGATTAATTTATTCAATAATAAAAACGACACGTTGAATCGTTGGTCCCGGTTTCGTTGTGTTTACACACCAATCAAATCATTAAGGCATGTCAGACTGGGGATGCTTAAAAACTCTCACATAACACACATTTGAGACTTTGAGAAGGTCAGAAAATTACAAAATTGAAATGTTGACCATTTCAATCAACAAAAAATTTTAGAAAAGTAATTTTACCGATGACAGCTATGACAACGCACGTCGTTATGATTGTTTGCAAGCGAATCCTCCAATAAAGTACAGCTAATGTTGCCTCCAAAAGTGAAATCCTCCTAAAAGTCACAACTACTTAAAAGGGTGTATCAAGATCTCGTATAGAGACCCGAGCCAGTGGCCACCCACAACATTAGCGTGTCTGGGTCGGCCCCGGCATTATTAATGGCCCCGTATATCTTCCACGTACACCTCAGTAGTCTTATCTCGACACTTACGTAGACGATATTTCGGTGCGGTTAACCGAAACTTCTAAATTATTTGCAAGTTTCTGTAAGTAGCTAATAGGTTTCTAGTTCCACCGCAATTTAGTTTTAAACGACTTAAAAAAAAGAGGAGGTTTCTCAATTCGACCGTATATATTTTTGTGTTCGCTGATAACTTCGTCGTTTATGAACCGATTTTGATGATTCTTTTTTTGTTGGAAAGGAGATATGCCAAGGGTGGATCTGATGATGGCATCCTAGAGGAATCGAGGGAACCTTCTAAAATCGTAGTGGGGACTAGTGCTTTTTTACTTTTTTTAGTTTCCTGTTTGAAGTCGGTTTTTTTTTGTTTAAAATTATAGAAAAATCGTACGAACTCAAAATATACAAAATACAGTCATACATTACATACCGTACAGACAATAATGTACAGCATTTTCTTATCGGAATAGCCAGATTCAATAGATTGCGACTTGCTACGAATCTACGATGGATGGATGAAGCGCGAGTGTTGTACCAAGGCTGCTATCGTCGTCTTCCGATTTACGACCTTCATAACCTTGCGCGGTGTCACTTTTTGACACCGATTAGTCCGAACTCGAAGTAACGGTCAAAACAAAGTAAATTGGAAGACGAAGGAGTCCCCCCTTTAACAACCCTTATCCATCAAACAATAACAAACAAATCAACACTTGACAGATTAACAAAACAACCTTGCCTATAAAGAAAGTATTCCAAACTTGTCAAACCGAAGTTAAAGTTACCTAAATTGTTTTATATCAAATAGGAGGCATTTGATGTAAACAAGAACACAAAAGGTACACTTCCCGGGGAAATTTATTAGATGCCTTTATCACATCCCCATGTTCCTGTCAGTTCCTGACCCACATCAAATGGTGTCTGGAGAGAGCGAGATCAAAAACAGTGTCCGCCATGGCGCCCAATTATTGTTCAACCATGTCAAACATCCGTAGAAAAGTTGTATCGAGACAGCATGATGTTTCCGTGGCACGTTTGATGAGAGCAGTTGGCGAGTTCCGATGTCTGACACTTGTATATTGCTAGTTTGTCTGTTATATTAATCATAATTTAATTATTACAGCAAACCATAATTACTAGTAAGCCAGGAGATTAAAAAGAACTGCCAATAAGTTTCTTGCTGGTTCTTTTCGGGATACTGCATTTGGAACCAGCAACTCGTCGGACGAGATGGGCTGGTGTTTACATTTAGCAAATCTTCGTGGACGAGTTTAGAGTGTTTTGTTATTAGACTATTGACATTTCTAAGTGTAAGTTTTTGCTGTTAACATTGTGTCACTATTGCAGAATAAGTGATAAAGAATTGAAGAAGAGCTGATAGTGAAAGCAGAAGAGGAACTGTATATTTCTATGTGCTCGTATTCTTAATACTGCTGAATCGCCTCGAAAACGAGCAGTGACAATAAGAAGAATCTCTGAATCAGTCGATAGTTGATAATTGATCAAAGTGTTTCTATTTATCATCCCTACAACGGATGAACCGATTATTTAAACAAATCTCATGCGTCATTCATGAAACCCAAGTCATTGCCACGTCGCGGGCAGCCATAGTTCATTCATCTCTGAATTCTATAACAAAGTACTCATTTAGGGGTCGGGAAAATACAGTATTAGAAATCGGATCTTTCTAGCAATGGAAGACCAACCCCTTCGCGGGTACCTTTTCTACTTTTTATTATAGTATTTCCTAAGTTCCCACGGACTTCAAAACAAATTCAATACGAGCGTAACCGCAGGCAAAGGCAAAATGGTAATAATCGTCACTCGAATAAAATTGACGCTGCAATGCGTTCATTCGATCCAATTTAAAGCCGCCATGTTGAGCAAATTGGATGCGTTCAGATTAAAAATCCAATTGCACCGCAAATCTATCGACCACGGAATGGCCTATTCAAAAACCCCAATTATAAAAATGAAAGCCAGCCGTTTTGAGCGCCAGACCACTCGGGAACCCTCCAACTTTGTCAGCATGAGAGCTGTAATTACGGGTTTTCAATTTTCAGAGAGAACTCAATTTAAAAATGTTATAGTGGATTTGCTCTCTAGCGATGCTTGGGGTTGGACGGAGAATCTCGTTCAGCGAAATGTTTGAATCTTGTGCTTTAAAATAAGTCAATTCATCCAACAACCGAGTCGAATAGTATTTTACTGCCAACTACTTTTCAAAACCTGGGTAGATCAAAGATTAATAAAGATTTATGATATTTTGATGTAGATTTAAGTTAATTTTATTTATAAATGTAAGAAAGAAGATGAAAGTACAGAATAAAACTACGCCATCTGTCACAGATATCGTAATCAGTGATCCATTCCTACAACAGAAAGACGAACGATAATACGGTATACGAGAGACAAAGCATAGTGCCAATCTAATATTAAAGCTTGACGATGCCAATCAGTAGAGTAGTCTGTATGAATATTTAGCAGAAAGCGATTGTCTTCTAAGAAGCTTACGAGATTGTCTTTCGCGCTCCAGACGCATTCTGGAAGGCTTTAGGAAACCACAGAGCTTAGTAAACGACGATCTAAGTATCTACGTTGTTTGTGATGTTGCAAGCGTATAAACATACAGTAATACATTCCACGTATTAACTAGTGAGATTAACAAGCCTTTGTGAAATGAACAACTCAAACAAAATATACATAAGGAACAAGAAAATAAAAACTATTCACTATATTCCAAAACTACAAATCTTCGTATTTTGCGTATTCTTGTTTGTATGTCATCAAATCAGAATCGTGTGGCCTTGATCTTGGATACAGTAACGGTTGACGAATGGAGCGACTGGATTCAATTGCCAAAGCCATTACATTTTGATTTAAGTGACAACACAGTTTCTACGAGAAATTTTCCAAAGTCGTACAATGAACGTTGACGTGAACCGCAATTTATAACTCGGCTAAAATTATCTGTTTTTCCGCAAAAAAATAAATTAATGCGACGTAGAATTGTATCCGGCTGCTCTGGATGTCACTGCCAACAATCTCCGGAATACTCTTAAAATATTAATCTTTACATTTCGTCTGTTGGAAAGTTTGTCGAACTCTGCGATAGACGTCATTTTTAGCAATGAACTACCCAAGAGTTGCTATTGTCGAGTTATTTATGACTTAGGAACTGCAGTTTTGGGGGAGTCTCGACGTGATTCTGTTGGAGGTAATTTATAAGAAGCAGAAATAGCAGAATTTATGTTTGTTTGTTCACTATTTAATGTTTTCCAGTCTGTCGTAATAAGAATGTGTTTCGTTCGCAATGTAATTTCACGGATAGGTACTGATAATTGATATTGGAAGTTTAAAAGCAAAGATGTAATGAAATGATGAGCAGTGATAGCCCGGACGGTTAAAGAACCGGCCGAAAATCAGTGAGGCTCGGGTTCGAATCCTGGCATGTACCAATGAGTTTTTCAAAACTTACGTACATATTTATCACTAGCTCGACGGTGAAGGAAAACATCGTGAAGAAACCCGCAGGTCCCAGAATTGATTCTGAGACATGTGCAATCATGCAAGTCGGCTTATATGTATGAAGAAGACCTAACGCTATGCATATCACACATCCATGTCGTACTAATAAATGCGAAAGACTGATCGCTAGTGAACCATGTCTAATAAGTTTGGAATTAAATCGCAAAACACTATAAAGCTTTAGTGGTTAGGGGATAAGTGCAGTGTGTACACTGTTAGTGTAAGTTAGTAGATGAATAGCCAGCCTTATCCGACATAATACGTATACCACGAAGTGGAATTCAAAGTTCCCAAGTTTACGCTAGACAATAAATTACAAACTTAGAACATGCATTTGAACACACATCGGTAGTTTTGTACAAGACTAGCTATTTCCCGCGATTTCATACGGATTTCAGGATAAAAAATAGCGTGTGCCTATTCAAGTAGTAAAATGTATCTCCCTTTCACATTTCATATATATCGCTTCAGTGGTTTAGTTGTGAGGTACGGAAAGATCTGCCAGGTTCGTAGCAAGTGCCAGTCTCTGCCTTCCTTAAACATTGTAGAATAAATAGAACTGGTTTTAAGGTCTGCGTAACTGCACTCCGGTCCGGTGGGCTCACCTACCACCGGTCTGGTTTGGGGGTCCAATTGAATACCTTGGTCCACTGTTGCGTGTAACGATGATGAAGTATTATATGCCTAACTATTATTATATGATTGGTACTGTGGAAATTATCGATCGTTAGCACGGAACTCTCGGCCCTTATCGAAACTTATTTAATTTCGCGATATCAACAGTGTCGTGTTGCCGATACAATCTATTAACAAACTAACCAATATCCATTTACGAAATACGCTCTATGTATATGTATATCTTTATCTGAATGGCACTCGTTGTATTTGTTTAGGGAAATCACGACACAATTTACACAGATATTTAGTACTAAACTAGACAGAGCCAATACTACGGGTACAGGCTTGCAATGTACATTGTGGAGCTCTACATTAAATAAAATCTTTTTGATTTTGAGGATCAAACATGAACCCTCAGGGTACCAACGTAGGAGATTCAAGTCTGTGGTACCTACCAACCTTCTGGCGTCGTATCAAATCAAAATTCTATTATTTCGGTAGAATAAAATATACACTTAGAAATGAAATGAAACGTCAATAGTTTAAATAAAAAGGGACTTTAAACCTCGTATACAGTGCTGTGGCTGGCGAAAGTTAAAAATACTGCGGCCTTCGCAACTTGCAATACTGCAGCGGGGTTGAAGAAGTTTTGAATTCTTTCTGAAAGGTCATGCTTTGGGAAGGTTGTACCTACCTAAATAAATAAAGTGTGGGAAACAGTTCAGACATGGTTAGTTAGTTTTAATAATAATATATAATATAATCTCACGCCTTTTATCCCCGAGGGGGTAGGCAGAGGTATTCCATTTCTGGATATACCCACATTTCACGAGATATATTGGACCCCTAAACGTGATAGGTGGTGAGCCCATCGCCGGACCGGGTCTGTTTACACATGTCTCAGAATTAATTCTGAGACCTGCGGGTTTCCTCGCGATGTTTTCCTTCACCGTCGAGCTAGCGATAAATATGTACGTAACTTTTGAAAAACTCATTGGTACATGCCAGGATTCGAACCCGAGCCTCACTGATTTTCGGCCGGCTCTTTAACCGTTCGGGCTATCACTGCATATCAGTTAGTTTTAAACTAGTCAGAACCTATAGTGGACACTTAGAAACATACTTAGTCATTAAATTCCCAGGAAGGTAACATGTAGGTCGAGCGGGAATTGAACCCATAAACTCCGTCTCAGAAGGCAGGGTCACTACTCACTACCAACTGAGTCAACAGGCCCGTTAACAACAACCTCTGGACTTAGATGTCGTCTTTGATATAGTTAACAACCAACCAAACCAACACCTTGACACGAAACCAAACCCACAGTGCTATTAATGTTTTCCAGTTGAAACACGTAGTTAGTACTACCTCATTCCCTATTGGTAGATACTCTCCGTAATTTACTGTTTTTGTCAGTAAGATAATGTGTTTGTGTTAGACTTATTCCTCTGCATAGGTTCACTAAGAGCTGTGGTGAAGCTGTTGACATGAAAGTTGAACCCGTTTTTGTGACATTTTGCATTTTGTTTCATTTCACGTAGTAGATTGTTTGAACGAAGCAGTTTTTTTTTTATAAAAAAAAGGGGGCAAACGAGCAGACGGGTCACCTGATGGTAAGTGACTACCGTCGCCCATGGACACCTGCAGCTCCAAGAGTCACAAGTGCGTTGCCGGCCTTTGAGGTGGGAGTACGCTCTCTTCTTGAAGGTTTGAAGGTCGTATCGGTCCGGAAATACCTTTTGCGAGGGAATTTACCTTTTGTATCCTGTTTCACTTCGGTCCTCCATATCTTTATGCAAAAACCCAGTCGAGCCGATGCTTCGAGAAAGAAGAACAAACAAAAAAAAAAACCGGCCAAGTGCGAGTCGGACTCGCGCACCGAGGGTTCCGTACAACCTTGCAAATTTATGGTTTTCGTATATTTCCTTTATCTATGCTATAAGACGTTGCTTCGTACCAAATTTCAAGATTCTGAGTTCACGGGAAGCACCCTGTAGGTTTTGATTCCCTTGCAAGTGTCGAAAATTTGCGGCATAAACGGCTGTATCTTTTGATTGCGTTGGCTTAGAAGTTTGATTTTTTCACAGCTTCAAGGGACAGTAGACCTGAGTAATTGATATAAATTTCAGCTTCATACCTCCACGCGTTCCTGAGAAAAAGGGTCTTGACAGACGGACGGACGGACGGACAGACGGACAACAAAGTGATCCTATAAGGGTTCCGTTTTTTCCTTTTGAGGTACGGAACCCTAAAAAGCTAACAAACAAACCCATTTATAAAATTAAGTAGGATATTCAAGGCCCTTGAACATTAACGACGTTACCGGTCAAAAACCCAACAGGATAAGGCTTCAATTAACCGAAGTAACACCCGACAAACCGGTCTAGACCGGATATAACCAATAACCCTTCGCGAAAACCAGACACACCCGGGACACTTAAAAATTCATGAATGAATAAACAGAGAGGACGGTAAACAAAAATTATACTTATAGAAAAACGAAAAATTCCGAGTAGTAAAACGTACTGAAAAGAATTTATTAACATTAACCTTCTTCTTGTGCTGTCGGGTAAGAAGTACCTATGAAACTCTGAAGATGAAGAAAAATCTAACAAAACCTCATTTATTAAAATCGGATGCTGCGTCGAAGGAGTACTCTTACATATAGGTACCTACTTACATAATACATGAATCCGTAAATCATTCCCCTTCTCCTGGTGAAGTCGTGTAAAAACAAGAAAAATAGATGTACAATTGTAAAACAAAAAAGGAATCAACTCCACGATTTCAAAACAGCCAACGACAGTTTTTTATTTATTTTCTACAAACACTTAATAAAATTACAAACTATTATAAACTACGTGCCAATAACTTAACTTCTTGGTGCGTAAAGTCTACTTGTCCGCACTTTATTGGTATACAAGCAACAGATTATAAATTTCACGTGACTTTCCTACAGCTTACGTGAATAGATTTGACAGTTGCAGAAATATAGCACGATAGCTTTCACGATAATAGAAAGTCTAGGTCCTCAAATTCTATTTGAAACGTAGGTATCAAGTGTCATGACACATCGCACATAAAGCAGCATGAGAGCAAAACAAAAACTCTCTTCCGAAAATCGTCCAACAATGAACAAGGCTTTCTCCAAGATCAACCCGCAATATAGTATAGAGGTTCTACTATTGATCTAGGATAAGTCGATACAGCCTAATCCACTGGCGTCAGCTTGTTTATTATGCATGTTTAGTTCCAGGGGTCACGGACCGGCGGTTGATCGGCCGCGAGCATTTACAACCGGCCTGGCCACGCTCCAAACTCCGCTGCCATCATGCACCTCAGGTTTTCGACCTCTGCTCTCCACTCGATATTTAGTCTTCGAGATGTAAAATGTAGCTTTAGTATTCCCCTGATTTATTTGAGATTACGCTCCGATATTCACAGAGCAATAATGCAGCTATAGAAATTTTATCTTATAGAAGTTTTCTCTCGAGTATCGACCCTGCCTCCTTCAGCAACTGCAAAGTATTTGCAGGCATGTTTCTATTTGGTTTTCGACCTATGTAATTCAACATAGGTATTTGGAAAATTGGTTCCGATATTCAATGCGTGCTTTGCATCATCTATTTTAATACAAGTATATAAGACTTTTTATGTTTTTGTTACGAGCTTGAGATCTTGTGTTTTGGCAAGAAGCCTTAATTTCGAAGTCTGTGTATTTGCTTTACAATTTATACATGTTATAACATAATATAATGAGATAATCTAACTGCCTACACATAACATTACATAACCAGGCTTTAAAGTCGTTCATACAGCCAGCTCTGCATTGGAAAACTCAGTGATTTCGAAAGAATAAAATTTTACCAAACTACAAACCATAAAACCTTAATCGTATTAACTCCGTCTACTGATTTAGAATCTAAATTAAAACGGTCTGATTAAACCATAAATCCTATTAACTTTCCAGACATTCCAATATGCCTTTAAGCTTCTTGTAAGCAATATAAAATACTACTTAGTTGGACATATATTTTATTTATGATTCAGTTTGAGTATCCTTTTGTTATACTAGATTTTGCTCACGGCTTTGCTGGTGTCTGTGTTGAAGAAGTCATCTGTGTCTTCATGATGCCCTATGATCCAAATTTTAGATAGAATCAGAGGTTTGACAAGAGTTACTATCGCATTAAAAATAATATAAAGAGCTAAATATGACGTCACCGGGAATTAGATTTTTACTTCAAAGTAAAGAAACACCAGCTATATAAATGAAGCAGCTACAATTAATTCTGTAAGTGGACTTTAAAATCAAGTACGACTGAACAATAGTAAGGAATGGTGTGATTGGAAGCGTTGCAGTTTGGAAAAGGACTAGTGATCAGAAAAAGCTGAATTGGTTTGATAATTTTGAACGAATAGATGAAAGGTAGTAAGTTTCAAATTCACTTGAAACATTTTAGCCTAAAACTAGACATGTTAATTCGAATCAATGACATCACACAAAACAAATCGACTAGATCAATTATCCCGTGAGAAGTGTGTCACTTCCACATTCCCGTTTCGACGGCTGCCAATGAGATGCGCGCGCGCACTATTTCAAGCCAAGTAGGCCGAGTCAGTGGGCCGGGGGATCTGGGCTTGTAGTCGCCAGGTGGTACTGTAGAATTGACTATTTTGGTAGTCAAGCTATATATACTAACAGCAGTAGTAGCAATGGAATTTAATGTTAAACACTGTCTAAAAGATGTCTAAGAGCGGTGATAGCCCGGACGGTTAAAGAGCCTGCCTAAAATCAGTGAGGCTCGGGTTCGAATCCTGGCATGTACCAATGAGTTTTTCAAAAACTTACGTACATATTTATCACTAGCTCGACGGTGAAGGAAAAAATCGTGAGGAAACCCGCAGGTCTCAGAATTAATTCTGAGACATGTGTAAATAGACCCGGTCCGGCGATAGGCTCACCACCTATCACGTTTAGGGGTCCAATATATCTCGTGAAATGTGGGTATTTCCAGTAAAGGAATACCTCTGCCTACCCCCTCGGGGATAAAAAAGGCGTGAGATTATACTTATACTGTCTAAAACAGATTCTGTTCTGACAATAATGGTGGCCTGTTTTTTATTTGGTTTTAACCTTCATCGTTTGAAACTTGATCATTACCTTCCTGCATTTCTATTTATTTGGGGTCCGCAAGTATGATTGCTTTCTATAGTATAACAAAAGATTTCGTCCGTTCTATGATTCCATACCTATTTCTAGTCTAGTCTGTCAATTTGTCCGACTGTCCCTCTTAAAGGTAGGACTATAAGACTATATTTTAAGCTGTAAATTTTTGGTAGTTCACCCATAATCAGTCGGCCGAAAATAAACTCTCACTTGCGAGGCAAGGCATATTTAATTACACAATTACTTACTCGTAATTGAAAACGAAACTGCAATAACAACAGCCCCAATCAGGTTTTGTTAATAGGTCAGAATTCTTCAATTTCCCGAGATACCGAATAGAGGAATATTAAACTTTATTAATAAATGTTTTCCCGAAACGGAGGACATTTGACATTTACCCGAAGAAAATATACAACATTCTTCATCGAATTAAGTCTAACAGGAAAATTTATACATTTTTGTGCTTGAAGAATTCGTGGCATTTTGCTTCATAATGCGTACTTGACTTGCACCTCGCCTCTTTAGGGTTTCGTACCAAAGCAGTAATAAGGAAAGCGTATGTTTGTCTGTCAAATTAAACTTTTTATGTGTAAAATAAGATTTTTTTAAATTATTATGTTCGTTATATTTCCCGCGTAAAAAAGTGAGCTTTCCATTGTTGAACGAATTTTTGAAATCGGTCCAGTAGTTTCGGAGCTTATTCTTCAACACAGAATCCAGTAGAACCACAAAACAGTAGACCAAACTTTGTGGTGCCTCTCATGTTAGCTGCACAGGTGTAGGTTACTCTAAATATAACTCGGTAACTAACCGAACTAACACTATAAAATTGAGCCAATTAGACAGTTGACTGGCGCTTCTGTGCTAATTTGCAGCGATAGACCTTAGCTTAGACGGGCTGTTTAGACGTGCACGGGTAATTGCGATCTTAATTTTATATACCTACCCGTCTAAATATACGCTCGTGAAATGAAATATCAATATAATTCTGGAGTGTACTTAAGAACTTATTCATTCAGATAACTTTCGGTGACTTGAAAAATTGTGACAGTTAGATGGCCACTGTAGGGACACATGATATGACGCGCGTGGTCAGCATTCCGTGGCCCGATCGCCAGTTGTTCCCCGCTTCCCGCTCTTTCTACACGTTCAGTAATTGTGCGTTAAAATTGTGTATTAAATTAACATTGAAATATATTTGGACTTAGAACTTTTAAAGTCGTTTCTTTGGTGACATACCCATAGACATTTATCTGAAGAACTTTATGCTAAGACCTTAGTTCATCAGCTGAGCACAGGTCTTACAGCCACTATTCTAACATCATCATTCTGGATCGCATCATTCTCGATTAAGGCCCATACCATGTATGAGCCCCTTAGCTCGTCAGTGGGCTGTTACGGATTGATGATATTATGTGATGATGATGAATCTTATCACCGAGCAATCAATCTCCTTCGAGCATTATCTTCTTGCGATATTGTGATTCTGATTAGGAACTGAAGCCATATGACT
This sequence comes from Ethmia dodecea, assembly GCA_963855545.1. Lineage (NCBI taxonomy): Eukaryota > Metazoa > Arthropoda > Insecta > Lepidoptera > Depressariidae > Ethmia > Ethmia dodecea. The sequence continues at coordinate 15,678,047 of OY979449.1, read as the reverse complement.
AACAATTGAAGTAAATGTTTTTCCTTGATTCAAAAGTACCTACTTAAAATTATCTTCTTAATTTGGTACTTCAGTCCATTCTAGTTCATGAAGACCGTATCCTTCTAACACATTACGGCTATGAAAACTTTATTAGTAGGTACTATCTCGTAAAAGCTATCTTTATAAAGGACCTACCGTTATTATTATGCGTCCTTGAGGGTCGTCCGGGCTTTTACTACGGCTGAGAGTCTTCAAAATATCATTTTATGGACGAGTGGCTACTGGGGATGATATTTTTTCAATAAGCCTTCTACATTACAGCTTAGAGAATTTTTTGTGGGACCGCAGCTCTTGAAGGAATTCAGTGGAAAAAACATTAAATAGGTACCTAAACCGCCTCTAACCACATGACACGGAAAAACAATTTATTGGTTTCTACACATTCACTCAACCACGGTGTTTTGTCGCTACTGCTGACTTTTGAAAACCCGAAAGAATGTTTGGGTCAAAGCGAATCACTCGTAAAAATTACACAAGTTGCAGATTAGCAATAGACGTTTTTAGTTTTTTGTCCACAAATAAATACTTCGAACGAGAGAAGCAGATAAATACACAGTCTTTGAAGTAAAAAGCAACATTGTAGTCTATTTAATTGCACATATTAATAAAGTAAAATGAGGTATACAAGTTTTTAATTAGGTATTCAAAAGGTACACTTTTTACTTCATATTGTTTAAAACGTCGTCATTTATGTAAAGGATACTTTTGATAGTCAGTTAATCTAGCTAGATCGGTTCAAGCAAGTCATAATAATAAAAATGTATTTTAAATAGACATTACAAGTAAAATGAGGATAATAAGGCTGAAATTGTTTATGCAACCACTCAAGCTATATAGATACCCATAAATCGTATAAGCCACTAATACCTACCACAAGGGTCATTAAATCCATACTCTTTTCTTGGATAATCTTTAGATGATTAAACGATTACAATACAATTTCTTTTGAGTCTTCTGATCCTGGTATTCTCAGACTGAAAGCTCCATTCATCATTTAAATCACTGACCTAAATGAAAGTGAATCCGTTCGCCTGCTCTGTAGATACTATGTAGGTGCTACGGTGCTAAAAGTGAATGCATCCCAAATGTCCTTGCATCGAGTTTTGCCAGAACTTCTCCTCGAATTAGCTGCATTAGCCAGTTGGCAACCGAAGCGGATATCGCGGTAACCGAATGTACGTCATTGCGTTTTATTTCGAACTAACCGGTCGCCATGGTGTTCCCCAAGGTTTTTGCTGCGTGATTGTAAACATAGTGGGACATCTAGTCTATGTTCTTCTCAAAGATCTTATAAGAGCACAATCTCACGCTTTTCTCATCGGAGTAGGCAGATTATTTATCTTTAACTTTCAGAAATTTCTTTTACTTGACCGTAGCATCAAGTAGCATGCAAAACAACATTTTTCACTTTCAAGTATCTTGTAGATGTTTGTCAGTTCTATTATTACTTTTTTATAAGTCTTGATTAGTTTCAATAAGGTATCTGCTATGGCGAATCAATAACAAAGTACCCAATTGCGACGTAGCTTACTCGCTTACTGTCTCTTGTTTAAAAATCTGTTTCATTCAACAGGTTTTGAACTTAACAAAGGCAAATACCCCATTCGTTTGATTTTCAGATTGTAAATTTGCTTCTCAGTGAATCTATTCAGATATATTATTTAACGACGAGCAGTTTACATTGTACTACATAATGAGACAGGTCCTTTGAAACATTTGAGCTTGTTCGCAGAAGCTGAAATTAGTCTAGACGAACTCAACGTTTAGAAAATTACACAAAGAACTACAAAGAAGAAATAATCAACTTTTAATAAAGTAAAACATTTTTAATTAAAAAACTTTGAACGAGTCTTGTCTTGTTGAGGCAAGTCCTCAGTAAAATCCGCTCAGATTTAACAAATTTGATATTTACATCGGATGCTATTCATTCGTGTGCGATGCGTGGTCTATGCGTATTCAACAGTTTGCTGCGTTCCTTTATCTGTCCCATAACCTTCTTGTGTCTGTTTTCTTGACTTTTCCAGAGCAGATTGAATAAATAGTAGATATGACGGACGATATATACAAATACAAGGAAAAGACATACAGGACAGACCCCAAACAATGTGATAACTGCAAGACCACTTCGAAAATTGATATAGCTAAAGAGAAGAAGCAACTTAAGAAACTCCACAACAACTCTATCACTAGGCGGCAGTCTAGAATGGTGTGTTTCACATTCGACCTCTTAACGATTTCCATTAGTCTCCGACACCACTGCCTATCGATTCAATCAAACAATTAAACCCACCAATAAGACAGTCTATATCAATACCCGCGATTTGCAAAACAAGCACCTTCGTCAAAGTTATTTCTGACTTCAACGTTACAAGATTCTCAAGTTATTCGTGTCCCAAGTCAAATTTCTTATTTCGACATTTCTCCCACCTCACGTACTTTATGGTTCCTTCCCTGAATTATTTCGCTTCGTCCCGCCACACGAATTTGCGTGGCGAATGACGCGCGACCTTCCTCGTACTGATTTAGGGTCCGTCGACGTAAATATCAATCTGGGGACTTTATTTCAGGTGAATTCTGTTTGTTATGTTGGATTTGTTTGTTTGCTTTTCTTTTGTTTTTAATTTTTTCGACGTTCGTTGAAAACTGTCTAAAATATTTATATTAAATTATAGAAATAGCTTTATGCATCTCCTTCAAAGTATAATTTAGGACATTATTCCTATAGAAGTATAGACTTTATCCTTAGTCCTAGTTTATGTTAGGTATGAAATTGCTGTTTTGTACAGAGAATTTAAAGAAATATATAATATAATAATATAAATCCAGCAAAATTGTGTGTTTATGTTAGAATTAAGCTTAAACATCATTAGTTTTTAAAACTAATTTCGAATCGAGAAACACAGGACACAAACTCTTTTAATAGTTTCTTGATCAAGCGTTAACTCAATACTCAATAATTTTATTGCACCATAACTTAAAACAAAAACTACTTTTTATAATATAAGTCGTAGGTTGTCTATTTTTGAATTAAATAATAATATTTGTGTAAACTGCAAAATTACACGAATTGGAAACAAAAACATTGATCAGAATTTTTCGGCAACATAAGAACCCAATATTACTGGGGTATAACGACATGTCTTGAATAAACAAGCACTTATAATCCAGATGACCTAATCAGCTGTGGAGCAGCGTGTTATTTTTCCCGACGCTTTTTTCAGGAGACCTTGCCCCGCCTGTCGTCTCTCGCGTCATGTCGCAACGCCTCTTTTGTTTCAATGCCGGTGGAAGAAAGACTTGCAGGTTATAATTTTAGCTTCAGTTATTCTGCCTGCACATTTATTAAATCTGTTTTCTATTTTATTTCTGTTACTAACAGGTTTAAGAACTGTTAGTGACTTACTATGGAGAACGAATGATAATATGGCTTCAGTTACAATAATAATACAAGTAACTGAATTTATGTTTGTTTGTTACTTTCCACGGTTTCATCGCGCAATCGATCTTAAAGAAATTTGGCAAAGAGATATCTTGAGTCTTTTTCTCTTTCTAATATTAGATACTCCACACTTTTGTAATAATTAAAAAGATTGATGATGAAACTGATCACAGAGAGAGTTTATATATTTTATAACGGGTATATTTTAAACAAGATTAAATACTTGGAAAATTACAGTACCGGTATAAAAATTCCCAAATCCTTCACGAAAACTATGTCACGTAAACATTTTCGCCAGTTATAATAACATGATTGACGTAGCGTCGTCCGTTGCGAATCGCTTTGAGTAGTGTTGTCAGTAATTAGTCCCGGCATTTCGTGATGTCCCGTTTTCCAGATCACCCAACGACCTTAGCTTTCAATCATACTCTTGCAGTGGGAAGTTACGTGACAATATCGATGTGGTGCAACATTGTAAAGTAGGTGGCGTGCCAGCGCGGAATCTGTTTTCTGTTCCCAGAGGTTTTTTTTTGCAAACGCTCATATCGTTTTAGGAATATTCCAGACCAAGTTCAAGTTTCTGGGTGTAATAATTTCGCCTTTACATACTTATATACGTATTCATGTGCTATATGTCAGTAAGTTTGACATCAGTCGCCTCTTAGTGTCACGTTACACCGGATGACAAAGGAGTCACATTCCCGATACTAGATATCCGATTTTTCAGTACATCTGTAGAAAGGGATTGTAATTTTTGTCTCCTCTACAAATTGCCTACCAACGTTTCGTCCATCGAGTACGTGACTCACGTTACAAGTAAGTCTTAAGACTGTACCTAATCCATTTTCCTATATTCCGTTACCAACGACCGAAATGGTCATCTGTTACTACTATTACTCCAAGCTCCAAATTGGCAATATTTGTCCCGTAATTTTATCCTATTACCTCAAATTTTATTAAATCTAATCGTTCCAACACTAAGAATGCAGAGATCATAAACATTCGGTTGGAATATTAACTCATTTTCAGATGCATCATCTTGGGAAACGAGAAATCTTATTTTGAGTTTTAATAATAATAATAATAATAATAATATTTATTTGCTTTGAATGTTGTATACAATGGTATGGTGTCAGTACAAAATAGTAGTCATACATTCAGATTTTTTAAATAAATCGTGCAAAATTTCAAGGTACATTTCAAAAGTCAGATAATTATTCAAATATACAAAGTTAAATACAATAATATGTCAAACAAGATTATACCAAAAACTTTTTAAAAAACAGGCAGATACATTATTTTTTATTCTTATGTCCATCTAAAGTATTCGTCAAGAGAATAGAAACATTTTTCAATAAGCCATAATTTTAGCTTATATTTAAATTGAGTGCTTTGGAGAATTTTAAGTTCTTCTGGTAACTTGTTATATATTTTTACTGCCATGGCATGACAGTTTCTACTGCGGAAATCAGTTCTCATACTAGATATGGCCAGTCTGTTAGGGTATCTTGTATTAAACGCTGTTGTGTCTTTCTTTTTTGTAAATAAATTAGGATTCATTTTCACGAAATTGGAAATTTCATATATATATGTTGATGGTGTTGTTAATAGTTTCAATTCCTTAAATAGGGGTCGACACGATATCCAAGGTAATACGTTGCATATAGAACGGACACATTGTTTTTGGGCTATGAATGCTCTATTGATATGTACGGAGTTTCCCCATATTACAATCCCGTATCTTAGATTTGAAGCTACGTATCCATGGTAAGCTTTAAGAGCTGTCTGTCTATTACTTATTTTAGTAAGTCGCCACAAAACATAAGCAAAACGGTTAATTTTTTTGCATAATTTGTCAACGTGTTCTTTCCAAGAGCATTTGTCATCAATTTGAATACCTAAGAACAGTGTATCCTTATTTTCTTCTATTGTTTTATCGTCGTAAGTTATTTTTAAGTCATTTTTGGTTCCACCCTTGTTAATAAATTGAATGTACTTTGTCTTATTAATATTGACCGCCAGATTATTAGTTTTGAGCCATTTTATTATGTCATTTACAGTTTTATTAACGCAGTCATTCAGATCTGATTTTGAGTCATTTCTTATAACTACTGAAATATCATCAGCAAATAAAGTACAATGACTCTCAGTTGCTAGGGGTAAATCATTAACATAAAGCAAAAACAACAGAGGCCCTAAAATGCTTCCTTGAGGCACTCCAGTAGTGTTTGTTTTCACCGCCGATGTAAAAATTTCTTCTACTTTGTCTGAACTGATACCTGGTATTTCTACCACTTGTGTTCTGTCAGTCAAGTAACTTTGTAACCAATCTATAGCTCGTCCTCGCATGCCATACATACTACATTTCCATAGTAAAAGTTTATGTGATACATTGTCGAAAGCTTTAGACATATCGAAAAATACAGCCACAGTTTGTGATTTGGCGTCTACACTTTCTATTATTTTATTAACTAGGTTAAAAGTGGCTAGAGTTGTTGACTTTCCTTTTTGAAAACCATTTTGTTCTGTACATAATATGTTAAATTTATTTATAAAACTCATTATTCGAGTATACATAGCCTTCTCTATAATTTTTGAAAACACTGGTATCAGGGCAATTGGTCTATAATTTTCTAGGGCTTCCTTTGGACCTTTTTTGTAAATCGGTTTTATGACAGAAAGTTTTAAACTCGTCGGAAAAATACCCTGTTGAAATGATAAATTTATCAAATGTGTTAGTAAAGGCGTGAGAATGTTGGAGCACATCTTAATTATATTTGTAGGGATGCGGTCATATCCCACGGCTGATGTATTATTTAGGGATTTAATTATTCTAAGAACTTCGTGGTTATCAGTCGGGAATAAGAACATATTTTCTTTATTTGAGAGCATGTTATATGGATAGTGAATGTCATCGCGAAATTCGTTAGTCATGTTCACAAAATAGTCATTGAATATATTGGCAATTATGTCAGGCTTACAAATATTTTCATTATTATAATTTATCATAGGTATAGTATTGTTGGTCATTTTAGGTTTTTGACTATTATTTATGATATTCCACGATGCCTTTGAAATATTTTTGGCCTTATTGATGCAAGAAATATTGTAAAGTTTTAATGATGTTGCAATAGTTTTTTTTAAGGTGGTATTGTATATCTTATAACGGTTTTTACTCTGTGTACTATTGTTTTTGTAACATTTGTATCTTAATTGCCGTTTTGTTTTACATGATACCTTTATACCTTTTGTTAGAAATTGTGGCCGTTTTGTTTGAGATCTTAATTTTATTTTTACGATAGGAAAACATAAATTAAAAAACAAAATGATTATGTCGTGAAATTTTTCAAAGGCTAAATTCGCGTCTTTTTCTTCGTAAATTTCACTCCATAATAAACATCTTAAACTATTAAAAAATTTGTTTATATTGTCAGGGTTAAAATCTCTTTTCTTAATGTAAAGGCAATGTAGGGTCGGATATTTCTGGTCAACTGGTACAGATAGAAGCTGTCCGGTATTGTGGTCCGATAGTGCTAATGGGAGTATGTGTCCAGTAGCTTCAGGTACATTACTTAAGATCTTACTTTACTGATACTTGTCTACTCTCTACTCGAGATACTAAATTTAGTATCGTTTGATGTATGACTCAAACGATACTAAATGTCGTATCTCACGAAATTGAACTGATGTTGCAAACATGACAAACACTGTTACTGTAAGATGTTTTTTATAAAAACTATTTAAGTTACCGAGTGTCTCGACGCCAATCTATCTCATCTCGCAAAATTCTAGTCAGTCTCGCCTAGTATATTCAGTGAGTATGAAGGTTTAAGTTTGATAAAGTCTGGTATACTGGGGAAACTTGGGTATTTCCAAAGTTGGAATACATCTGCCTGCTCCCTCGGGGATAAAAAGCGTGACCATATTTGTTTACTTCCACATTTAATCTAGTTTTAATGACATGGTACTAATTACTCTTGCAGACCCTTTCAAAAGAAAAACTACCAACACAAAGAAATTAAGTTTTTTTTAATTACTTTCTGCCCAGCCGCAACACTAAGTACGCCTTCCGAACAGGGTATACTTATACCCTAGAGATCTAACTATGCATTCATTTGGACATTGTAATAAAGATGTTACTTAAATAGAGCCTAGCGTTCACTTAGTGGTTTTTATTCTATTAGTAAAGTCATTCATTATTTTTTGAGATAAGATAAGTTTATTATTTCCATACACGGCTATATCAAGTGACATACTAAATTTAGAATTTTAAGCGTGATGTGTCATGCATAGCATACAATAGTTAACACTTCAGATTTTTTTATCATTATTTAATAGTTATGTCGAAATATGCAAATAACTTCTCTATACTAATATTATAAAGAGGAAGAATTTGTATTTTTGTATGTTTGTTGCGAATTGCGAATAAACTCAAAAACTACTGGACCGATTTCAAAAATTCTTTCACCAATGGAAGCTAGAATATGTAATGAGTAACATAGGGTATATTTTATTCCCGTGTTTCTAAGGGAAGGGGAAACGCTAGTAGAAGATATTTTCAATTAACTGAGATCCTGTAGGAATTCTAGAACAGTTTGAATTACAAATAAAGTTTCAACAAAAAAAACATAGTAACTTAATTCTTTATAGCGCACATAATTTATTCTACAAGTAAAACAAAAACAGCTACACGTGAGACTCATCCAGACTGTGACGTCACGCCCTCCCGCACTGCTGGCGAGACAAAGGACAAAAACGTCTCCACGAACCCGATAAGCGTCTATAGTCTCACTAGTACGTGACTTAATCCCTACTTTAATATTATTAAAAGCGAAAGTCTGTCTATTACCCTCTCACTGCTCGACCGATGAACCGATATTGGTGAGATCTGGCGAAGAGATAGCTGATATCTTTGGGATAGGCACAAGACACTATGCAGTCGCCGCAGAAGTCGCTAGCGTTTAGTACCTATTTAACATAATATCGCTACCAATGTTATTAAATAAGACAAGAGGTTGCTACCAAAACATTCATTGACATGACTCCCTATGATTGCCCAAACCACTAAAACTAAACTAACCACAAGAACGTTACACAGAAGGAGTACCTATTGTTCTTGATCTGTCGTGGACATAGATACAAATCCTATGAGTACATGATGATGACGATGTTACCACAAAACAAAACCGAAGTACATGACAATAACTTTGCGGCAAGGACCGTTACGATAGCTAATCTGTATTTTATTCTGTACTAGCGACCCGCCCCGGCTTCCCACGAGTGCTAATACTAAAACCTTCCTCTTGAATCACTATACCTATTAAAAAACCGCATCAGAATCCGTTGCGTAGTTTTAAAGATTTAAGCTGCATACATAGGGACAGAGAAAGCGATTTTGTTTTATACTATGTAGTGAAATACATTTATTGACAAATATACCATTCTAGTCAGACAGAAAACTACTCCGGAATAAATGGCAAAAAAACTTTAACAAAAACTCATATGTGCCATCTTGAAAAGATCAAAGAGTCGAATAATTCTTTTCCACTGGTCTGGTAAACATTTAATCTAATTCTATTACCAGGTTACCGAGGCATTGTTAGAATTAGGGCTGGACATTAAGTGGTCGCTTTGTCTGTAGGGACCCTGCACTTTAATCTACTGAAAGGCCTCGATGGAGTTTCGAGATCATTTCGGGACCTCTCTAATTTGTCCATTGAATTACGGGTGAGTTTTGTAGTTCTCTTTGACAATTTGGGTCTTTTTGCTAAAAAAAGGTAGACTACACTTTTAGTTAAACTTAGGCGGTTAAAGTTATGGTAAATGGATAGTGGCAAAGAGTGTATTGTGAGCTTGAAAATTGTAGCAAACTTTTGTAAGATGCGCATTTTTCGCTCGGAAGATTTAAGCGATTTAAGAGATACCAACATCAGCCCATCTCGATAGATTCGTTTCCGATGTCGATAGATTCGACTCGAATCGAACGGAAACGGTATCGAGTCTCTGTGAATACGTCTGCAGGTTCTAAAATCGCTTAAATCTTCCGAGCGAAAAATGCGCATCTTACAAAAGTTTGCTACAATTTTCAAGCTCACAATACACTCTTTGCCACTATCCATTTACCATAACTTTAACCGCCTAAGTTTAACTAAAAGTGTAGTCTACCTTTTTTTAGCAAAAAGACCCAAATTGTCAAAGAGAACTACAAAACTCACCCGTAATTCAATGGACAAATTAGAGAGGTCCCGAAATGATCTCGAAACTCCATCGAGGCCTTTCAGTAGATTAAAGTGCAGGGTCCCTACAGACAAAGCGACCACTTAATGTCCAGCCCTAATTCTAACAATGCCTCGGTAACCTGGTAATAGAATTAGATTAAATGTTTACCAGACCAGTGGAAAAGAATTATTCGACTCTTTGATCCTTTCAAGATGGCACATATGAGTTTTTGTTAAAGTTTTTTTGCCATTTATTCCGGAGTAGTTTTCTGTCTGACTAGAATGGTATATTTGTCAATAAATGTATTTCACTACATAGTATAAAACAAAATCGCTTTCTCTGTCCCTATGTATGCAGCTTAAATCTTTAAAACTACGCAACGGATTCTGATGCGGTTTTTTAATAGGTATAGTGATTCAAGAGGAAGGTTTTAGTATTAGCACTCGTGGGAAGCCGGGGCGGGTCGCTAGTACAGAATAAAATACAGATTAGCTATCGTAACGGTCCTTGCCGCAAAGTTATTGTCATGTACTTCGGTTTTGTTTTGTGGTAACATCGTCATCATCATGTACTCATAGGATTTGTATCCATGTCCACGACAGATCAAGAACAATAGGTACTCCTTCTGTGTAACGTTCTTGTGGTTAGTTTAGTTTTAGTGGTTTGGGCAATCATAGGGAGTCATGTCAATGAATGTTTTGGTAGCAACCTCTTGTCTTATTTAATAACATTGGTAGCGATATTATGTTAAATAGGTACTAAACGCTAGCGACTTCTGCGGCGACTGCATAGTGTCTTGTGCCTATCCCAAAGATATCAGCTATCTCTTCGCCAGATCTCACCAATATCGGTTCATCGGTCGAGCAGTGAGAGGGTAATAGACAGACTTTCGCTTTTAATAATATTAAAGTAGGGATTAAGTCACGTACTAGTGAGACTATAGACGCTTATCGGGTTCGTGGAGACGTTTTTGTCCTTTGTCTCGCCAGCAGTGCGGGAGGGCGTGACGTCACAGTCTGGATGAGTCTCACGTGTAGCTGTTTTTGTTTTACTTGTAGAATAAATTATGTGCGCTATAAAGAATTAAGTTACTATGTTTAGTTAAAATTGTAGCAAACTTTTGTAAGATGCGCATTTTTCGCTCGGAAGATCACATAATATGACAGTTGGTGTCACATATGACATTAGTTTTCGATACCAACATCAGCCCATCTCGATAGATTCGTTTCCGATGTCGATAGATTCGACTCGAATCGAACGGAAACGGTATCGAGTCTCTGTGAATACGTCCGCAGGTCTCTTACATGGAGTAGGTAATTGATCAATTTACAATTGATAATGGATTTATTAAATAAGACACAAACTCTTCTGGTGTTAGATGTATTTAGGCGACGTTTTACCATCGGTTAGTAAGTAAGTAACAACTCTTTATTTTACACCAATAAAAATATGCAACAAGTGACACAATGATAAAAAAAAAGAACAATGGGCGGTCTTATAGGTTTAAGCGAATTCTTCCAGACAACCATAGGATGGATGTAACTGAGATAAACAGATGAAGGTAGGTGGTGCACTAAAGTTAACAATGGATTAAGGTACTTATGTATATACATAAATTGTTTCCTAGTTAGTTTTCTGAGTAGGTTAGTTTAGTAGGTTAGTTACCACTTTTATAATAAAAAAAATCTGGAGTAAACTCCTCGACACGCAAAAGTCGCATCATCATTTTCTCGCCCTTTCCCCGTTATTCAAGGTCCGCGCAGTATGTCTTCTTACCAACTCATATCCACATTTACGCTAAAGTACCACATGCAACTTTTGAAATTCGGTAGCGGGATATTTTTGCATTGCAAAACTCGGAAGCCTTACCCGCAACGAGTACGATCACCTATAATTAACCAGTCTAAATCTGGATCGGCCGATTAACCTAAAATCTATTTAAATCCAATCTTTAAACCTCGGGTCATTAACACACGAAACGCACCTTGGGCAGTCCCTGCGTTCTCATACTTGGACTTGAGTTTGGCGGCTGTGGCGCGCGCGTCTGATCGCACGGAGTCCGCGGCGGTCGGCGCGGGCGCAGGCGTCGAGGACGTCCTGAACGAGAGCGTCGTGGAGAATTGCGTGGAGAAAGACGACGAGAAGGACGAGCCGAGGCCGAGGCCGAGCGTGGTGCGGTAGCGGCGGCGATACATGCTCGGTGCGCGCGCGGCGGCGGTTCGGGAGCAACTGGCGGCGCACGCGCTCCCGGAAAAGCGGCCAGATTTATTATAGACGCGAGAAAGTTATCGGTTAGTGCTAGTGACCGCGGCTAGGGGCAGGTGTCCCGTCTGGCGTCCCGCTATTGGAGATCTCTGTCCCGCCATGGTAGAAAAACTTTTCTTTTGATGACCTTCTTTTAGTTAATTCAAGATTTTTAAGATAGTACCCAACTAAGGAGACATACACAATACACATAGACACGAAGCCAACAAAGATGTTGGCTAGGGGCAGGAATCAAACCCGCAGGTCGTAGACTTAATTCTGAAGTATTTATTTTATTTATTTTATTTTGATAGGAAAACAAACAGCCGTCTTAACTAGTTAACATAAATACAGATGCTTATCTAAAGGCCAATTATATGTTTTCGCATATAATTGCGAACATGGTAACAAACAGGTTAGTTAAATATGATACAGGGTATACCTATCAATATATGTAAAAGAAACTAGTAATAATACATTAGACACAAAAAATATATATTATAATAACTGCTTTTTGCGATGGCCTTTTCATCTGTCACTCTTAACGGGCCAAGAGACAAAAACACCGGTACAGAGGGGGAATGCAAGGAATACCTCTGCCAACCCCCTATGGCATAAGATATAATAACAATAAATTAATAATAATAATAAATAATACTGATTCTTTATGGAACTAAATCATAATGCCTTGGTCTAATATGCATAACAGTTGAAACATGGATAAATATGTACTGTAAATAATTGTACAACAGAAATGATAGCAGTGTTGGAAGTAAGCCTACTTATCAGTACTATTGTTGATTTTCTATTGCTATCAAAAATATTACTATAATAAAAAGTTAATAGATTGATATAGATATTGAATATGTAATTGAATATCAGTTAAAATAGTGTCAATCAAAAATTAGGTACTTTTATAGTGCACTATAGCTACGAGTGTCTACCCTAGTTTTAATCTCTAAGATTGTCTGTAAGAGATTGCTAAGAGCTATAAGATCACCCATTGTACTGTAATTTTATTTTTGTATCTCTTTTGTATTTGTCTTTGATGTACAACAAATAATTATTGTATTATATAATATAAAAAAAAACTGTAGGAGTAGACATGTGTCTAGAAAAAAGTTGAATAAATTTTAAGTCTTTAAAATTTAACTTATCACCAGAGATCGGCATTAGGTAGTGTGATTTGGCACCATAGTAGGTAAAGTTGCTACGAGGATGTAATATGGAGTTGTTAAAACCACCACTTTATTTGGGACTTCTGAAAATTTCCCGGAAAATTTCCGAGACTTTTCTACAGTATTGTATTTACTTACTAAATATAAACTTCTTTTGTTCTTAGGTGATTTTCTCTACAGTGGCTGGTTATGGAGATAATCAACAAAATCTGCATATTTGTAATAGTGCGGCTCCTTAGCTAAAAAAATGTGAGTTTCGGTCCCATCCGACACAAAGCACACATATGAAATTTGGCATTTCATATGTGTGCTTCGATTTAAAAGTAGGAACATGGTGGTTTTAACAACTCCATATTACATCCTCGTAGCAACTTTACCTACTATGGTACCTAATCACACTACCTAATGCCGATCTCTGCTTATCACACAGCGGGTTCCCGCAGACGCAAGATACTTATGCATTTAATAAATACAAACAGGTACATAATTGGCCACACAAGTCTTTTCTTTGCTATCTTAGGCAATATCAGAAATAAATAAAACATGATCTGTGACGAAAATATAGTGTTAAACCTAATTTACTTTACTCTCAAGGTTGATGTATGTATGTACTTACCTACCAATGCAAATTATTATGTAAACGTCTGTAAGATTTCAATTTGCTTAGCATTTGTTATCGAAGCGAATATTTTCAGTGAAGACCTGTTTGTTATGCCTGCCGAGCTGCCTTATGTTAACAAGTTAATTAAAGCTCTTATTACTGTAAAAAAAATTATTGTGATCTTGTTGTGTAGTAACTTTAATGAAAAACTTTATTCAGTGATAGCCTTACAGTTAAAGCGGAGGCCGAAAATCAGTGAGGCTCGGGTTCAAATCCTGGGATGTACCAATGAGTTTTTCAAAAACTTAAGTAAATATTTATCATTAGCTCGACGGTGAAGGAAAACATCGTGAGGAAACCTGCAGGTCAGATGTTTCGATGGGCTCACCACCTTTAGGGGTCCAATATATCTCGTGAAATGTGTGTATATCCAGTAATGGAATACCTCTGCCTACCCCCTCGGGAATAAAAGCAGTGAGTTTTTTTTCTTTATTCATAATAATTTCAATTAGTTTGTGAGATAGTTGAGTGGAGCTTTGCACTCCTTTATGAAGAGCCATAATGTGACAAATAAAGCACGTCTGGCTGTTCATGATGGTGTGTTAGTACCTACGTTGATGTATGGCAGTGAGTGTTGGGTATGGCAGAAGAAGCATGAAAGTAGAATAAATGCAGTCGAAATGCGTTCATTAAGAAGCATTGGTGGAGTAAGATTGATAGATAGAGTGAAAAATAGTGTGATCCGAGAGCGTTGCGGCTTGAAAGATGATATAGTGACTAGGATTGAAAGAGGAATGCTCAGGTGGTTTGGTCACATTGAGCGGATGAATGAAAGTCGTCTAACGAGACAAATATACAAGGGTGTTGTGAATGGGCGAGTCAGTAGAGGACGACCTAGGCGTACCTACATCGATCAGATCGGCGATGTGTTGAAGAAAAGCCAGATAAAGAGTACCCGAAACCGACGAGCATGCATGAGTAGTTTGATGGATGTGGAGGAAGCGCGTGAGATCTGCCAGGTTCATAGCAAATGGCGGTCTGTTGTCTCTGCCTACCCCAATGGGAAATAGGCGTGAGATTATGTATGTATGTATAGCTGAGTGGTGACGCAATGATAGCCCAGTGGTTAAAGAGCCCGCTTCTTATGATGATAATCAGTAAGGCTCGGGTTCAAATCCTGGCATGTACAAATGAGTTTTTCTAAAACTTACTATTATTATCACTAGCTGGACAGTTAAGATAGACATCATGAAGAAACCCACAGGTCCCAGAATTAATTCTGAGGCATGGGTAACAGACCCGGTCCGGCGATGGGCTCACCTATCACATTTAGGTAGGGGTCCGAAGAATATACAAGTATACCGCGGGTATTTCCAGAAATGGAATACCTCTGCCTAACCCCTCCGGAATGAAAGGCGAGGTTATTTATTTCTATAGCTGAGAAGTTAATTTTAAATAATAATAATTTTAAATAATATAATATATTATTAATTTAGAGCAGTGATAGCCCGGACGGTTAAAGAGCCAGCCGAAAATCAGTGAGGCTCGGGTTCGAATCCTGGCATGTACCAATGAGTTTTTCAAAAACTTACGTACATATTTATCACTAGCTCGACGGTGAAGGAAAACATCGTGAGGAAACCCGCAGTTCTCAGAATTAATTCTGAGACATGTGTAAATAGACCTGGTCCGGCGATGGGCTCACCACCTATCACGTTTAGGGGTCCAATATATCTCGTGAAATGTGGGTATATCCAGTAGTGGAATACCTCTGCCTACCCCCTCGGGGATAAAAAAGGCGTGAGATTATATTATTATTATATTATTATTATTATTAATTTTAAATTAAATTTAAAATTAATAATATATTATATTATATTATTAATTTTAAATTTAATTTCATGATATAGGTATTTTTACATTCTACTGTTTCAATCCAAGGTTCAAGGAGTGTTATTTTGTAACATTCATTAATGCTATCAAATATATTTGTTTATAATGCAATTCAATTCTTATTAATACATACTACCTGTTCCAACCTAAATCAAACCTGCAAACTAAAAAATACCCGAACTTTCCGGTCAACTTTTACAATCTTTAAATCTGTAAAAACCTTATTTAGACTAAAAATTCAACCTAACTGGCCAGTAATTTTCAACTGATGCCCTTACCAACGAACAGCATTTCATTCTTATTTGTATAAAAATATGTAAACTTAATAGACCCCTTTGTCATTTGCCATAGACAGTCTTTTCTAGTTTCAATTTGAATTCTCTCAACTTTCCCATCTACAAGTAATAGCACTCACCGTTTATAGACCAGATATGTGAAGGCAGGGAGTGCGCGGCGTAGACGCGACCGAGGGCGAGCGAGGGACCGGCCGCTGGTCCCGCCTCCTCATTGGAGCTGGAGTCCGTGTCCGGGCTAGCAGCCGCCGAGGCCTCGTAGCTCGCCGAATTCGGCGGGATGGCGATCGCCTCATGCGACGAGTGCAGATCCGGCACAGAGGACAGCGACCGGGCCCGCTGCCGGTCGCTCGACACCTGGATCCCAGGTATAGCCCGCAACAAGCTGAACCCCGCCCCCGACACCACGTCCGAGCTCGAGCTCGTCGAGAATGTCCTCGCCCGCGGACTCTGCCCCCCGTTCGCGGTACTCGCCTTAGCGCCCATAGCGTTACGCAAAGTCGCACTAGTCACGGGAGGATTTCAGGAGCGCACGCGAAACGCGACGCCCGCTCCGCAGGAGGGCATCGTACGCGACGCGGCACAGCACCTCGCGATGGTAAACACACTGGGGCACGGCGAATGTACGGTTCCCGTTTTGAGGTAAATTGTAAACAGCGTTGCATGTGTCTCTGTTCCTGCAAAATTTTGACAGCTCCACCTCTTGTATGAAGTTAGCTGCGGATTCGTGATTTTGCGCAAAAGAAACTGACAGCGTTCCGATTCACGCACGACGAAACCAACACATAACAAAACAACACAATCTTGAACATAATATGAACATATTTCAAGTCGCGTATGAATGAGAGCAATAACTTATATGAATTTGATTTAGTAGAATCATAGTTGTAATATCGTAGGTACTTTTAATTCCATGGTTAAATTAGAGCTACCTACGTCAACTAGCTACATTGCAGTGTGAGAAAGTTTAAGTGATAAATGATACATTAGGTAACTAGTAAACGTTTAATGTGATGAATTAATGATGATAAAACTGCTCGATGCAAAATAGGGGCAAAAGAGAACTGAACTGAGGACACAAACCAACCTTATTTATTATCATGGGTAGCTAGATAGAAACAAATGAAAAATCAGCACCGAACAAAAAGTTGCTGTATTTCCTGCGACTTTACGTGATGAAAATCCTATTTCCTTCCTAGATTGCAATCATTTTCTCTGTTTAATTTCAATAAGTTTCATGCAGCTGCTTAGTCGTGCTCGTGATACATGATTATTAAGAATAAACAGACAGACGTGTAAAGAGACGTAGTAGTAGGAATATGCATGTTGGCTTTATATTTGGTTGTTTAATTTATATTTATTTAAATATGTTTATGTTGTTTAGTACCCAAAGAACAGGCTCTGTTTAGTTCAGGATCGTGTGTGAATATTATGTCACATAAGTATAATAAGTAAGTATAATCTCACGCCTTTTTTATCCCCGAGGGGGTAGGCAGAGGTATTCCATCACTGGAAATACCCACATTTCACGAGATATATTGGACCCCTAAACGTGATAGGTGGTGAGCCTATCGCCGAACCGGGTCTATTTACACATGTCTCAGAATTAATTCTGAGACCTGCGGGTTTCCTCACGATGTTTTTCCTTCACCGTCGAGCTAGTGATAAATATGTACGTAAGTTTTTTGAAAAACTCATTGGTACATGCCAGGATTCGAACCCGAGCCTCACTGATTTTCGGCCGGCTCTTTAACCGTCCGGGCTATCACTGCTCTTTTTGTCTTCTTTATGTCACATAATTATGTCTTCTTTATGTCACATAATTATTATTATTATACAATAACTCTTTATTGTAAACCAAAAACAATACACTTTTAGCGATTTCTCTTCATTCAATATTTATATTAGAGACAGAATCCAAAGTTATGGTCAAACTTATGATAGGGGCATATTACACTATCATCTATAGATATTACACTATCATCTAACTTGGATTATAGATCTATGAGTCAATGTGATTGGAAAATGTAATATAGAGATATGATTCATTTTTCAATTATATTGGATCAAATATATGATCATACTAGCGACCCGTCCCGGCTTCGCACGGGTGCAATGCTGAATTTTCTTTGCTATAAACCATCCCTGGACCCACTCGAACCCACACAAAAAGTTTCATCAAAATCGGTCCGGCCGTTCTCGAGTTAAATCGTCAGGAAGGAAAACCCGACTTATTTTTATATAGTAGATAATGATCAGAGATATTTATTTATTTATTTATTTATTTATTGTTTATTCGGGAAACAAACAGTTATAATACCACAAATTAATCTAACATAAATAATAATGAATAGAACCAGTAAAGTTTCCACTATTAAACAATACAAAGAGTGAACAGAAATATTTATATATAAGTAGGTACTATACAAACAAAGTTAAAAACAAAAAGTAATACTGGAACCGAAACTATACAATTTTAAGAGAGATTTCGTTTAAAAATTTTGATAGAGGTGAATGAAATACATCGGATTCATAGAATAATTTGTTATGCACATTACAGGCTCTAGGAATGTAGGCGTTGGACATATAATTTGTTTTATAAGGTGGTACTGCAAAAACTGACTTATTTCGAGTATTTAACCTAGGGCAACGTAAAGAGATATTATGGAGTAAGTAGGGACAATCTACGGAATTTCTAATAATTTTAAACAAAAATACTTGATCTCTAATTATTCGGCGTTTATGGAGAGAAACGACACCTTCTAATGAATAGTAGGGATATCTGTATTTCAGATGCTTTATAAACTTATTTTGTATTCTTTCTATAGTATTAATATATATTTCATATTGCGGATTCCAGACCGTTGAAGCATATTCAAGGATAGATCGCACAAAGCTGTTATAAAGTAAGACCAGTGTAGCAGGCCTTTTGAAGTCTTTTGATACTCTCAGTATAAATCCCAACATACGATATGCTTTTTTAGTTATTTTATCAATATGGACGTCAAATAATAACTTACTGTCTAACTGTACACCCAGATCTCTCACCTCGGACGCTCGAGAAATAACAGACCCGTTCAAGTGATATGCATAACGAATAGGATTTTTCTTGCGAGAAAACGTAACTATATTACATTTCTTAGAATTTATATGCAAAGAATTTTCGTTACAGTAGTTCCCTAAATGGTAAAGATCGTCTTGAAGGGCAACGCAATCACTAACATCCTTAACTATCCTAAAGATTTTGTTATCATCTGCGTAAAGTAATATTGAAGAATTAGTGAATATTTTAACAATATCATTTATAAAGATATTAAATAGCAGAGGTCCGAGATGGGAGCCCTGGGGCACTCCAGAACTTACAGGGATAAAAGTTGAACAAAAGCCTTTAACAGTGACAGCTTGACTTCGGTCTCTTAAATAAGATTCCAGCCAACGCAAAAGATCCCCATGAATACCAAACATTTCAAGCTTTCTTATCAAAAGAAAATGGGCAACTTTGTCAAAGGCCTTAGAATAATCGGTATATACTACATCAACCTGATAACCCTGCTCCATAGCACTGGCAACATTATGAATGAACTCGCATAGGTTTGTTTCAGTAGATCTTTTATTTATAAAACCATGCTGCTGCGATACTATGACAGATCTTATTATAGGAAACATGGTATCAAAAACAATCTTTTCCAAAAGCTTAGGCAGGGTTGAGAGTTTTGAGATTGGGCGATAATTGAGGACGCTATGTATATCACCAGATTTATGGACTGGAACTACGAAAGATTTTTTCCAAATAAGAGGCAATTTGCCTTCACGAAGAGAGGTTTGAAAAATCAAAAATACAGGCAGCGCCAAAGCTCTATAATAATTTTGTAAAAACACTGGAGGTAATCCGTCCGGACCACCACCTTTACATACATCTAAATTTTTCAAGTATTTGGTGACTTTATACAAAGAGATATTAACAGAACTAAGATCAATTAATGGACAATTTATTTGGGGGGGATTGTTCAAAATAGAATTCTGACTCAATGGTGCTTCAAAGGTGGATTGAAAATATTCATTAAACATATTGCTTATCTCTTCACCATCACTAGAAGTAATATCACTTGAAGTCATCGTGTCAGGAATTCCGTTATGAGATTGTTTTTTATATTTTATGAAAGACCAAAAATGCTTGCTACTGATATGGATCCTTTTTTCAGCATTGGAAATGAATTTGTTATAACATTCTCTTTCAATACGTTTTTGTCTTTCTCTTAATAATTCAAAAGTGTTATAATCACTACATCTGCCATACCTCTTCCATTTTTTATGAAACTTTAATTTTTCATTTATTATTTTTATTAATGGCTTCGAAAACCAAGCCGGGTACTTCATGTCTGTTTTGACTGATCGAGTAGGGATATATGTTCGAATGATTTCATTTACGATGTCATAGAAGACAGCAGTTGTATTTTCAATGTCTTTATTATAAAGTACCTCCGGCCAATTAACGTTCGAAATTGCTTTATTGACAGCATCATGATCAGCAGATTTATATAAATATATAATTCGCGGTGCTGAATGTAAATGGCGAGGATTAACATCACGAACGTAAATTAAGAGCGTAGGATGATGGGTATCTTCCTTGATTAGGGGACTGGTACATCTTTCTACCTTACATGTAGAGCTACACATAATTAAATCCAAGCAACGGTTATTATTATTATTAATGAAATTATACTGGTTGAGACCAGAAAATGAGAGGAAATCAATGAGGCAAGACGCAAGATTATCATTATGAGCATTTGTCGGAATAGCGATGCCATCATGTAAGTCCCATTGACACTGACTGATATTAAAGTCACCAACGATTAAAATCGAGTCATCTGGATTTCTGACTATTCTTTGCGAAACAGTCTCATAAAAGTTATCTTGGGCTAATAGTTGTGAGGGACTGTGGGGAAAATAGCAACAGAAAATTCTCAGAAATCTATGTTTTCCCTTACAGTCTAAGTTTATGACAAGCTCCAAAGCTTCAGCAGCTGAATTGGTAAAAGTCATGCGCGAAAAGCCATGAATGGAGAATTCACTACGCACAGCTATTAAAACACCGCCACCCATAGAATCCCCACGCGATGCATAATCCCTGTCACATCTGTAGACATTATAACGTCCATCAAATAGCTCTGAACTATTAATACCCTCAAGCAGCCAAGTCTCACTCAAACAAATAATATCAAAATTGGTACTGAGCTGCTTCCTGTAAAAAGAGTTAGTTTTCGTTCTTAATCCCCGCACGTTCTGGTAATATACATTTAAAGAAGCCATTTGTAGAGATCAAAGTAATATAAGCAGTTAAATAGGCAATTATAAGAAGGGCCAATATAAAAAAAATAATTCAACAGGTTATAAGCCATAATAAAAGTATATAGATTGTCGAAATACCTCCCATGAGACACAAACACATAGAACCCGCAATGCCACAAAAAATCCAATATAATTATAGTACACATTCCAATTAATGACGACCAAAGTAACTCATACACCTCTAAGACTGTTCTTCCAAAAGAATAAAACACCTCATTACAATAATCGATACTTATTTTATCTTGTTTAAATCAGACTCCCGGGTGATATGAATGACAGGGCTAGAGTCAGACTGACGTACCATTATTGAGCAGTTTCTAACCCAAACATACTTATAATTCTTTTCGTCGGCCATTTTCTTAGCACGCTGAAGCAGGGATTTATTTAACTTCGTTAAATGATCATTAAAATATATTATATTTTCGGTACCCTTGCCACCGATTCCCAGTTCGCCAGGAGTAAGATTTTTGATTTTTCTTACACTAGATATGAAGTCGTCTTTTCTATAACGGGACAGGAATCGAATAACAATAGGTTTGGGCTTATTCATATTGGAATTAGAGGGGGCAACACGGGTTACAAAGTCAATGTCTGATGGAGTTAGTGTAAACTGAGCGCGTAAAGCAATCTTCTGTACAATACTTAATAAGTTTTCATCCTTCCTATCAGGAATGCCAAAGACTTCAATGTTCGATCGACGAGCCCACTGATCTCTGTTATTGTTGTCCACCTCCAGCTGACAAATACTATTTTTTAACTTCTCGAAATCAGAGGCCAGACTATCATAAGATTGCATCTTAGCCTCGCACTTTTTCACTGCTTCCTGCAACTTAGTGTATTCTTCATTCATAAAGCTCATGGAAGCCTTGAGATCTTGTAATTCCTCCTTTATTGTACTTAACTCAGAACTTATAGTTTCATTCAATAAGTTCTTAATTGAAACAATCAGTTCGGATCTAAATTTTTCAAGTTCAGCACTTATGAAGTCTTTAATGCAACCATCTATCTTTGAGGAATCAGAAAGAGAAGGCTTTACGACAGTAGCTGCCAATTTCGATCCATGCATATCCTTAGGGGGTTTTTTGACATCAGATTTAACATTTTTCTTCGGCGCTTCCGGTACTATTCTAGGGACCTCAATGTTCTTCGTACATGCTCTTCTAGGACGCAAATCTTGACGAACTTCTTGCCGAACTGGGGTGTTATCACTCTTAGGTACTTTGTTTGTCATCGTGCAATTCATGCAAACCCAGTTCGTCTTAAACTCATCATTAATCAGTTCCGCCTCCAGTGTAGGCAGAGCACATAGTATATGGTAATTAGTTTTACAGTTACAGCAGAGTAAAGAATTCGTAGAATCACCATCATTGGTGTTATTGCAACAACCATACTGAGACTCAGACATTCTGCAAGAGCTAGACGAAATACGATGCGCAGTAGTATGAAGAATTTCGCCGCGATGCCGCACTGCGTTCGTGGTGTAGCGGTTAAGGTGTTGGAATCAAGCACGGCTAACCAAGCGACCGCCGGTTCGCGCCTGAGCCGATCCAACTTGACTTTTATCTTTCAAAAAAACAATTTCAAATTCAATATTCACCTCTTGAGGGCGGAGCAAATCATGCTCGGGTATTTCTTTCTCACTCGGAACGCCCACTGGGAGGAGTTACTCGTAAGAAATCCACAAGAAAAAACGAGAGCCACCGATAAATTGCCGTACCAAAAAATTATTAATAAAACAAAAACTGTATCGAGTCAGGGAAGCACAAAAATACGTCTGTTCACAACTGGTTCTGGCTAGAGACTGACATTTGATATATGATATGATATTTGACAATGTAATATCCCCCTTACATAGGTATAACTCCTCCTTTGAGTATTAAACCAACAACTTCTCTCATTTAATGTTGAGCCCATTTTATTAATTAAGTATACCAACAGTTAGCTATTTGCTTTGAATAAAGTCATTTGGTAACAAAGTTCTAAAATAAAATAATTTGTGTCTTGTATTTTTCTTGAGATTTAAATAAAAGCAAAGACTCAAGAAATAAATTCAAAAAATTTGGCTGTTACGGTTTTTTACATATTAAGCTAAAGGTTCAAGTCGACCGTTCATTTTATGGAATATAAATTTATGAATCGCAATCGAGATCCTCTGATTTTTTTATTGATTAAAAATCTACTTCTACGATCTTTACTTACTTTTATAACTTTATTTTATAACAAAGTAGAATGTGGTATTTAAAATTTTATATGATACTAAAAACTCAGATTTGAAATTGAATAAACACAATGAAATGAACAGACTTTTGTGATGTCATATGTCAATGTCATCATCATACAGGGACACGGGACAGTTTCTTGCTTTCATGCATGTTTTTGACGAAAATATCAAAACATTTTAAAAATAGAGGTTCACAGTGAAATTAAAAATGAATAATCAAACGATGAATTCTGCGACTGTAAGTATTTTGAGCCTAAATAGCCTTTAGTTAGGCTGCAACATAACCGAGAAACCAAACATTGTCATTTTAATTTCCTTTTAAATTACTCATAAATAGTACGTAGCTATTTTAATTTGCACGTATTGTGATAATTACTTCTAGCGTTCGACAATTAAAACCATTTTAACTGCTAACTGACCATGTACCGATCGTTTTTTAGTTTGTTTACGTTGTATGTGCTCATGTAATGCTTTGCACGGCTTGCCTGACGTAGTTGATGCGCTACTTACAGCCAGGTGTGCGTGTGCCCCAGGTGCCGCTGCTGGACGACGACACCGTCGCCTTCGGGGACGAGGACAACGCCGCAAAGAGCTTCGTGTGAGTTGTTGCTGCAGACTTGTCAGATGATATTATACCTACTAGCGTTTTACGCGCGTAGTTCCCGTTCCCGTGGGAATACGGAAATAAAATATGTCCTATGTTACTCAGGGATATTCTAGCTTTCCATTGGTAAATTTTTTTTAAATCGGTTCAGTTGTTTTTAAGTTTATTCATAACAAACATACAAAAACACAAATCTTTCCTCTTTATAATATTAGTATAAAAGTATAGACTAGCTGTTTGATTTCACCTGTATAAGTCCCGTTCCCAAGGGAACATTATAGCCCATGTTACTCCCAGAAAAGGATGCTTTCCATTGGTGAAAGAATTTTTAAAATCAGTCCAGTTTTTGAGTTTATTTGTTACAAACATACAAATTTACAGATCTTTCCTCTTTATAATATTAGTGTAGCCGATTCCCAGCAGCGTTTCCTGCGCGGATCCTGTTGATTCCTGTTCCCATGGGAATATTGCATTGTTTTAGTGATGGAAAACCATGTTTGCATTATGACTCATAATTAAATTTCATATTTTGCCTATACTGTAACCTTAGATCTTTATCCTCCTTCATGTGCAAGCATACTCTATTACAATTTAATGAAGTTTTAAAACTGAATTAGAATGAATGGCCTCATTTAAAAAGGGATAGGATATATTGAAGGTAGTAAGTTCCTAAAATATAAACTTTTTGTACCAGAAATAAAGTTTATTTTGCTTTTCAATACAGTTTAAATAAAGTAAAGTATAACCACAGACCAGTTTATTTATTTAAACTGCTTTATTTAAAGCTAATCCATAGACCATATTATTTGACCCTGTCAACAGGCATCCGTATGTAGTGTTTTTCCACCTGCTGTTCCGCGTGTCAGCCATTGTGGTGTATGTGCTGTGTGGCTGGTTCTCGGACTCCTTCATCGCTAGCTTTGTGCTGGTCGTGCTGCTGCTTTCTGCTGACTTCTGGACTGTCAAGAATATTACAGGTGAGAAAACTTATTTTGTTTAGTAACCATTCAAGGATCAGCCGGCTACCGGCGATCAATCATCATTTATGTGCCCTTTTCCCATTATTTGGGGTCGGCGCAGTATGTTTTTTTCTTCCATTTCGATCTCTCATACGTCATATCTACATTTACTTCCATCTTGCACATATCTTCCTTCACACAATCTATCCATCTTTTCTTGGTCATTCCACTTTGTTTCTTGTTTCTTGCTACCGGCGATCAATGACAATGTATAATATGAATATTATATGTTCCCTATATCAGGCCGCATGCTGGTGGGGCTGCGATGGTGGAACTATGTGGACGATGATGGCAAATCACACTGGGTGTTTGAAGCAAGACAGGTAACATTTATCATTCAATTTGCAGTGGACTTTAGTCTCATACCATCTCCAAATCTGCGGTTGGCTCGTTTTGGAGATTATGGTCCATACTTCCTCTTGTGTGAGGAAAAGCCGTTAGCTCAACATAATAATATATTTAGTCGGATGTCCCATGTATCACATTGAAAAAGTACAACAATTTCCTTGAAATTGTTAAGATGAAAGTGCATATTCATTAATAAATACTCAATGCAAGGGGTTATAGCACTCACGTATAACTGACAGACTTGTGTACCCATGTATTTTTGTTAACGCGAAGCTTGTTTCTGGAACTAGACGTCTTTTCTGCGCCTATTTTGCGTGATAGTGGGAATGGCTCTTCTCTTGCCATCCTAGCTCCTCCAGGAAGCCCAGTAGCGACTTGAGGTCCTTGAGGGCGTCGGGGAGCGACCTCGGCGATCCAAGGTTCGCCCGGTATTGAGTCACGCCTTTGCACTCCAACTTTTTTTTTCTGCCTCCATGCATGTCCAGGGTATCCATGTACAGGGGGCTGTCTGTTCAAATTGAAATTTAAAATTCATTTATTTCAGTAGGTATATAAAATACACTTTGAAACGTCGATAAAAAGGCCCACTAAACTCGTCCATGAAGATTGGCTAAATGTAAACAGCAGCTGTGACACCTAAAGTAAACAGATGTTTGTTAAAGGGACCGTGGCCTGTTATGGCCTCATTTACCGTACGTAGCGATTTACAGGTTTATGGTGCATGTTTCAGAACCGTGTTAACGCGAACGAGAGCCGGCTGTTTTGGATGGGTTTGATCCTGTGCCCCATCGCTTGGAGCGTCTTCTTCATCACCTGCTTCTTCGGACTCAAGTTCAAATGGCTGGTACTGTAACTTGCTACAATTATTTATATATTTAATAATTACATATTGCTAACAGATACATATCTAAATTATACCTACATGAATTATATTAATACTAGCTGACCCGACAGACGTTGTGCTGTACAACTGCTAGTTATGTCGCACACCGTATAGACTATTATTATTTATCATACAGCAGTTGTCGTTAGTGAATTAATTAACCCGACTTCAAACACGAAACTAAAAAACCGGCCAAGTGCGAGTCGGACTCGCGCACCGAGGGTTCCGTACAACCTTGCAAATTTATGGTTTTCGTAATTTTTCCTTTATCTATGCTATAAGACGTTGCTTCGTACCAAATTTCAAGATTCTGAGTTCACGGGAAGCACCCTGTAGGTTTTGATTCCCTTGCAAGTGTCGAAAATTTGCGGCATAAACGGCTGTATCTTTTGATTGCGTTGGCTTAGAAGTTTGATTTTTTCACAGCTTCAAGGGACAGTAGACCTGAGTAATTGATATAAATTTCAGCTTCATACCTCCACGCGTTCCTGAGAAAAAGGGTCTTGACAGGCGGACGGACGGACGGACAGACGGACAACAAAGTGATCCTATAAGGGTTCCGTTTTTTCCTTTTGAGGTACGGAACCCTAAAAAAGTAAAAAAGATCTAGAAATATCGCCTCTACAATTTTCGAAGGTTCCCCACGCTGTCTCATCATGAGATCATGGTTTCCTTATCTCCTTTCCTACAAAAAAAGAATCGTCAAAATCGGTTCATAAACGTCGAAGGTATCCCCGAACACAAATAAAAATATATACAATATGTAACAGAATAAGCGCAATTCCTGAAAATAGTTTGCTCAGTATCGACTTTTTAATCGATTTCATTTTTTTTTTTTTTTACTATTTATTCTAACGAAATCCAAAATAATAATTAAAAGTTATTACATTTTAAAAACTATTACAAATAGAAAATTTCGTCCAAAGCTCTGCATCGGGGCAATGTTCCCAGAACACTGGCAGCATTCCCCCTCTGAACAGCAATACTAATTCTTTGGGAGAAGTAGCTGCCAGCCCTCGGGTCACCACTTGCCTCGATCAGACGCGCGGATATGTCATTTAAAAACATCTTAGCCTCAGGGCCCCAAGGGCCCATCGTCTCTATTGCAAACGGCACAAAAAAGAAATTCCCAACCAGACCCAAATATTTTCTTGTCTTTGACGCTTCGGCAGAAACCGCGGCCGCACCAGGGCGAGAAGCAGTACCCACTACATGCGAAGAAGCCAGAGTATCAACGCAAGTGGCATCCCAAACTAAGCATCTGCCTAACTTCCAAGGAATAAGCGTCATTCCGTCCGGTCTCTTCCCATCAGATCTAAATAACCCATTGGGTTCCAAAATTGCTGGGATATTGGCTGCAGCTAAAGCCCGACGAATAACGTCATTCAAAGTGGCATGACGAGAGAGCCGACCAGCGCTCCTCTGGCAGGACAAGCCATGGTGCCCAAGCTCATCCACACATACATCGATGAGGCGCGTTCACCTTCAAGCCCAGACGCAGCCCAACAGACAAGGACAAAGTTCCGTTATCCAACAGGTTACCCAAATTGGCTGATGGAAAAGCCTGCAGCCAGTAACCTGATTCCTTTTCGAAAACGGCCAACAAACGCGCACGGTCCGGGGCATTCTGACTCATTTATTTTTAATATGTGTAACTTTTTCTGAAAAATGAATTAGCATAGCTGAATTTAGTGATATCGATGGAAATCGTAAAATTATTGCACTTTAAGAAAATTTGTTAGACACAACACAAGTACGAAGGCATCATATTTTTTTATATTAATAATTAATATACTAATTGGGGTGTATTAGGAATTGCAGTTATTCTGTTACGCGTTGTACCGTATATGCGGTCAAATTAAACCTCCTTTTTTGAAATCTGTTAAAAATACTCTTGTTTCAGCTTGTGACCAGTATATTATGTAATTTTGTTACTGATGTACGGGCATCTTTGAGTATTAAACCAACCGGAGACGCCACTGACAGGCGTTCCCCTCGGCCAAAAAAAGTGTCGGTCAACGATCATACCTGTTATATACAACTAGTATTTTTGAGCTCACATAGTGCCTGGATTGGGTGAATGTATTTGTGTGCATCTAGTTCAAGCTAGTGTTTAATTGTTTTGTCAAAAAATGCGTTTGTGTTAACATTATTTGTGTGCGTTTCCTCGTCCCCCGCGCAGAAATTGGCAGACTTTTTTGCAAAGAAACTTGTACGCGTGGCGTATCCTGTTGGTTTAATACTCAAAGACGGGCATCCACAGGCCCAGCCTAGTGTGGATACCGTAGACAAATAGTGTTCTGTATGGCTTGATAAAAATCTTTTTTATCTTTTCTTTTAGCTTTTGGTCATGATCGCTCTGGCCCTGACCGGCGCCAACCTTTACGGCTACATCAAATGCAAGTTCGGGGCCAAAGAGAACCTGAAGTCAGCGACCTCAGACTTCGTCAAGAAGCAAATCTTCCAGAACGCCTCCACTTTCATGTTCTCCCAGCCAACGCCGGCGACCACTGGCAACACCGGTGTAGTTTAGACCAAGGAGATTACGGCTGCTCTGAACATAGGCTCCGCCTGCGCATACCGCCTCATGCCGCCCAATGGTCGCTAAGAAATGTTAATGCGCAGCCACTTGCGCAACTTCAGAGCTGCCAAGGTAAAACGGCCGTACAATACTAAGCTAGACTAGTTATACATCAAAGAGATTAAAATATAATAGGACATACAGGGGGCATTGGGAATATTTTCATACAAAAACTTTGTAGCTTAAGCGTCATGTCAATTAGTATTATGATGTCATTCGGTCGAAATCGCAATAGACTTTTTCCACTTGTATTAACTTTTGGCTTCAAATTTTCCTCGCTTTGTCCCCTCTATGTCTTATTATATTTTAATCTCTTTGGTCAACATATTTGTAAGTTGGAATTGACAGGGCAGTTTTTGAAATTCTGTTTTACAGCCAACTAGCGACCCGCCCCGGCTTCGCACGGGTGCAATGCTGAATTTTCTTTGCTATAAACCATCCCTGGACCCACTCGAACCCACACAAAAAGTTTAATCAAAATCGGTGAACCCGACTTATTTTTATATAGTAGATGATAGCCAATGATGCTGTATAAAAACTGAAGTAGATGCGTTAGCTGAGCTTAAAATATGGCAATATAAAAATCTGGTAATTACCAGAAGATGTAAGTCAAGTATGAACCATCGGGAAATGTGTTTTAGAATTGAAAAATTTGTTACGCCATGATAATGTATGAAGAATTTTTAAAAGCGTGACAAACAAACAAACAAAGTCACTTTCGCATTTATAATATTAGTCAGGATAGGATTGTCATTGTTATTATTTATTATTATTTCTTTTTATAAATATTTTTCTCAATCGTTGGGAGTATGGTATAGTTTTTTTTTATTTCCGCGATCCAAACGTTTAAATAAACGATTATGGAGGTATTGGTACTGATTCTTTACAGCGACGAAGCTTATTTTGGTTTACTCCTGTCATTTTCTTTCTCCTAGAAAAGAAAAGAGACGAGAGGTGTTTAGACCTGTCATATTAAAATTAGTCCTGTCAACTAAGGCATTTCATAACGTGTTTAGGTGAAGATGTCACGACTAAAATACAGCCTCTGACAGGACTAAATTCGGTAGGTTATCTTCTATCCCTTTTCTTTTTTAGAGGTAAGACAAAGACAGGACTAGACCAAAATAAGTTTAGTTGGTGTAGAGCAGAATCGCCCCCATTGTCTCATACGTGGCAAAGTGGTATTGTTGCCATATATTTAGTGAAACGCAATAACGTGTCTACTTATAAAATGTCATCGGTCATAGCCCATATAGTCTGATTTCAGAAACTTCTAAAATGACCAGTTATGGTTAGTTCCTTTAGTTACAAAATATTGTTTTGTACATGTGAGAGTCAAGTTGTCACTGAAATAAATAATCCAAGCCGCGTTCCTAAACCAAGTTAATTATTACCTGACAGTAGTCTGTTTCAGTCACACATTAATGTTTTGCATAACGCTATCCTTCATTTTACACTTCACCGAGTAAATTTTACCTGTTTTGGAACGCGGCCTCAGTTGTTTGTGTTTGTCAACTTACTAAATCTAAAGAACTGGTAATTTAGATGACTGTAATCTATCTGTTTAACACTTTAACGGGTGTTGGCAAAATAGATGCCACCAGAAATTGAACTTAGATAAGATTCAAACCCAATGGAAAATTTAGAAAGCTATGCCCGTCAAAGGGTTAAAATCTAATAGCTCTTTGACTATGTATACTGCTAAGTGTTTTGACAATCTTATGTTTTCTGAGTTATAAAGTCATCAGCATTTTATTATTTGGTGTATTTCACAATCATTCCTGAACTCTTTTTTCTTTAAGGCCCTCTACCAGCCTATTCACCATCATATGACCCTACAGTTTTGGAGTGAGATGTAAATAAGGAAAATTTTACAAAAAAAATGACGACCCTCATCGGATTCCCGACCAAAAAGCCTGATAAGACAATGTTTACACCTCACTCAAAACTAGTAGCGCCATCTAGTTGTGAAGCGGCTGCGTGATTTAGTATAATGTAGCCAAAGAGGTTGGAAGAAAATCATTCTCTTTCCTAACTTTTTCTTTAAACGTCTTTGAATGTAGCATGTCAAGTTTTAAAAGTCTGTTTATCTAAAACCATACAACCTGAAGCGCTGCGTATGCAGCGATTGTGTCTGGTTGCTGTTACTGGACACAAACCATGTTTCTTGTAATGGTGTGTCCTGTGTCGGCAACAAAAGTGTACGTTTGCGCAGCGCCTAATTTCTAGATCTAGACTCGACAATCTATGTATATAATCATGTTTTATATTCATTTTGGTGTTCTACTCTACCCTTATATGAACGGAACTGGATTTCATGTGATTCTCATTGTTTTAATGCGAATCGACCAATTCATAATAAATAATTTTAATCAACAAGCTTTTTTGTAAACCAACAGATATTGTTTATGCTGTGATTGCTATGTGCTGTACGAAGAATTCAAATTTATTTTTAAGGCACATTTTATTATATTTAAATAAATGTAAGATATAAATAAATTATTATTAAATTTGTCCAAAAATGCGTTTTTTGTTTTTGAAATGAATCCCCGAAAATAAGAATGTCGACTAAACACCTAACTGTCGCGGAATGCTGAATCGATATTGATGGAACATGAAAAACTCAACATCCGCCTGGGCTCTTGCCACTGCCGGTATCCCGGCTATTCTTGAGGGATAGTTATCTCTAGCAAAGGATCAGCCTAGCTATATGGAGATGGAATGTGATCATGATCAGTGTTCAGTGTCCCCCTTGGCATTTTTATTGTAAACGAACTTTTAGTTTGTAGCACTATAGTAAATAAAAAGAAAACTGAAAATGTGGATGTAATCACGCTTCAAAAACTTATGCTCCAGGTGAGGCTCGAACTCACAACCCCGGCATTACTCACACGTACACTGTCTTATAAGTACCGTGCGCTAACCAATTGCGCCACTGGAGCTCTGTTGGAGTGGGTGAAATTTGCGGTTGGCTTCTACAGCACCACTCAGGTCAAATGACGTTCTTTTTCGTGATTATCAAATGTCAAAATCAGTCAATTTACGATTCTTGGAAGTGAAATCCAAGTGTTCATTTTTGTTATAAACATATAAAAATCAATTTTTATTTTAAAGATTTTCACAACAGAATCTCATAAAATCTGCATTTGTAAACTTACACAATTAAAAACCTGCATTTCACAAACAAAACACGAAATGGTAACGTCACTGTTCCTGTGTTGTGTTATGATAATTTGAAGTGTTTTTCCTTGTAGTAATTGCTCGATAATCGGTGTACACATCAAAAACTATACAGTCGTCAATCTGGTGTTTGTGTTCCAGTTGTTTTAGTGTCTCTGATGCGACCTCAAAATGAATTGGTTCGACACGTCAGGTTTGACGAGTCTGGCGAAGAATGCTTTGAAAGAGGCTCAGAAAACCATCGATAAAGCCCTCGACATACAAGACGAGAGCGGCGACGAGCAGGAAGACGCGTCTCCACCGGAGCCCAAGGCGAAGTCTTCATCGGGAGGTAACAACACGCCCCAAAAAGATTCTTCCGATTTCTTCTCTTCTTGGGGTCTTACCGTAAGTGCTGAGAGTGCCAAAGATGACCTTATTAAAGAGCAGCCCGTGGTCACTGAGAGTCCCTCTAAGTCGCAGTCACAGAGCGTGTGGGGTTCGTTTGCAGGGTCTTTCTTTGAGCATCCCAAGTCTGACGAATCCACCATAGTCAGGCCTCCTAAAGCCAAGTCCATGAATGTTATTGCAGATACTAAATATGGCAGTCAAGATGACCTATTTTCTAAAAGTCAGCTTGTGATGTCCGATGTTGATGGATCGGAGTTTGTTAGTGTCCGAGGACGTAAAGCTGATGATAGGCGAGGGTCGTCCCGGTCCAACCAATTATCTTTAGTTTCTAGTCGCAACAGCTCTGATTCTGTAGAAGTTTTGTCCCAAAGTATGAAGACCACACCTGATTCGGAGGCATCAATCCAGTCCATATCCCACAGCAGTAGTATTGGACTAAAACTAAATTCTGAATCGGTTGAAATACTACCAGATAGTCTAATTAGCCCCAGCTCTATTGAATGTCTGGGTTTCGACAGCTATAGTGAGAAAAACAGTCGAAGTTCATCGTCAAATTTAACACCAGATTCCAGTGAGAAGAAATCATCCCCAATCGGTGACAAAACTGAGAAGATTGAGACGGCTGACAGTGTCAGTTTAGTCGCTGACGATGATGAGGATACTATGTCTTATAACTCTATATCCGAATGTACAGCACCAACAGTCTTGGATACAGATGAAAAAGCAGTAAGTCCATTTCCAAAAGTTGTAAGAACCGAACCACAAAGAAAGGGTACTGATAAAGAATTTGTACATTTGGAGCAACCCATAATGCCACATAAGATGCAGATTAGTGAAAATTCCTCCAATGATGGATCGTGGTCAGATAGAACTTTGAATGCTGATAATGACAGTATCAATCTCGATGCAGCAGCTGAGGAAAAGAAAGAAATTGAGCAAGAAGACATACTAATGGAGAAACTTAGTGATTCTTCATCTTTTTATAATGTGAATGTGTCCTCAACAGAAATGATGAGGTCAGAAAGCTCTGCATTTGTTAACGTTGAGAAGCAACATTGCAGTGCTTCAGGGAGCAGTGAATCATCTCAAAAAGATGGCAGTGTCAAAGAAAGAATATCGCCAATTAGTTCCGACAGCAAGAGTGATTTAGTCAAAATCGGTTCAGACCGAACTTCAGGGCATACTTCTGGAGATGATTTAGAAACTGCCACTTCGTCTGATATAGAAATAATTCCTAGTCCAAATGGTGATAATGGCCATGGCTTCTGTCGTAACAGCCCAGCAAAGTATGCTTTTAAACAATCCAAATTTGATGGTAGTACATCACCTAACCTTGTAGATTTAGTTTTGGGCAAGTCTTTAGCTACGAAGATACGTGGGCATAACAGAGAACTGTCTGAAGCGTCAATCCAGAGTAATACAAGTGACGAAAGCCAAGGGTCAGAGAATGATAGACTGATGAGGAGACTGTGTGAGATGACAGAGATTCTAGAAGCAAGAGAGAATAGACTTATGGAAATTAGTAGGAGTAACGCAGAGTTGGCTGAAAATAACGCAGATCTTAAGAGTCAAGTGGAGTCCTTGCTGGCCAGGCATGAAGGGGGAGATATAAGTGTCATAACAGAAGACTACACTCAAAGAATGTCTGCTTTGGAGAAGAAATTTCAGCAGGCTATTAGAGAAAAGGTACAGTATAATTATCCATGTTAGTTTTCATCAGACATCAGTCCACTAATGGATATGAGGCTCATATCTAAACACATACTGTTACTATGTGAGTATAGTATTGATATTTAATATGTGGAAGACGACTTTCATAATCATGAAGTAAAATTAACAAATTTCGTCTACACTAATATTTTAAAGAGGAAAGATTTGTATTTATGTATGTTTGTAACGAAATATGTAACTCAAAAACTACTGTACCGATTTTAAAAATTCTTTCTCCAATGGGAAGCTACAATATCCCTGAGTAACATAGGCTATATTTTATTCCCATGGAAATGGAAACTACGCGGGTGAAACCGCGCATAACCGCTAGTCTTAAATAAATCACCCAAACAACTAACCTTATCTTAACCAATCAATGTCATATTTGATATGCACTTTGCTTAGCAGCTCAGTGTTAATGGGTTCTGAAGATTTTAACTTTTTTCCATTCAAAATTTTAGGATCTGCTGCGGAAACAAGTGGACACAATGAAGTCAGAATCAGCGTCGCGTAAAAACACAATCGATATGGAGAATGCGTTGAAAGAAAAGGACGAAGTTATAGCTCAGTTGCAAGAGGAAGGAGAGAAGCTAGCTCGCCAGCAGCTGCAGCAGTCAAACATAATAAAGAAGTTAAGAGCTAAAGAGAAGGACAATGAGCAGGTTATTAAAAGTTTAAGGTGAGACATTTTTTTTATTCTAACGGCAAACGAACTAACGGGTCATCTGATTTATGTTAAGTGACTACCGTCGCCCATAGACACCTGCAACTTGAGAGTCACAAGTTGCCTTTGAGGTGGAAGTACACTCTTTTCTTAAAGGTTTGAAGATCATAGTATATAAGTATAATCTCACGCCTTTCATCCCACGAGGGGGTAGGCAGAGGTATTCCATTACTGGATATACCCACATTTCACGAGATATATTGGACCCCTAAACGTGATAGGTGGTGAGCCCATCGCCGGACCGGCGGGCGTATTCACAGAGATTCGATCGACTCGATATCGGAAAATCTGTCGAATCCTTATGTCAAATATGACATATGTGTATAGGAGATGGGCTATACATAGATGTCATATTTTACTTATGGATTTGACAAATTTTTCGATATCGAATATCGAAGCTCCCTGAATACCTACGCAGGTCTGTTTACACATATCTCAGAATTAACTCTGAGACCTGCGGGTTTCCTCACGATGTTTTCCTTCACCGTTGAGCTAGTAATAAATATGTACGTAAGTTTTTGAAAAACTCATTGGTACTATCAGCAAACGCTAAGCCTGATACATTTGCAAGAATTGTCGCTTGTAAGCTCCAATTTTACTACCCCGACCCTAAATTAGAGTTACACAATGAGAAACCATATTTTTTTCTATTCCGATCCATTCATCGACACTAAAGGGTCATAAACATGAAAGAAACGCTTTTTTGTAATTGTCATTGTTACTATAAGTGAGGGCTTTCTCGCCACGGGGTGGGAAAAGATAGCTGCTCGCTAAAATGACACTTAGGTGTATCAGGCAGAACTTTTTTCGATAGTACATGCCAGGATTCGAACCCGAGCCTCACTGATTTTCGGCTGGCTCTTTAACCGTCCGGGCTATCACTGCTCTAGTCATACTAAATTTCAGCTATTATTTTAGTTCTGTCTGAAATCTAAACTTGTTATGTTGAATTTCTAACCTCATTTTCTAGAGACAAAATATCAGAGCAGACAGCTGAAATGGACCGCCTGAAGAGGTCGTTGGCCTCAAAGGAGGAATTGGAAGTCAACCAGATAGAAGCCGTGTATCGACTCACTAATGCTAACAAGAAACTGGAAATGGAAACTATGGAAGTGAGTATAGTCCCTCAGATAAATGATCCATTGATAAAATTTACAATAACTGTTAGACTCAGGTTCCGTATTTTTTTGGAACTACAGACGAAATTCAGTTGGTTGTAAAGGATTTTTTCATATCTTCGTGCGGAAAGCGGCAAATTTCGGCCCGCTCCGCTAAACAAAGTTGCCGCTTTTCGCCTCCGTTGATAAGAAAAGAAGTATTCACACCTCGGGAAGTAAATAAGAAAGCCTCAGTTCACATGTTTGTAGACCTCGGCTTCGCATCGGCATTTCCCTAGGTGTGTAATATACTGTTGCACATTTACGTGTTTTTCTAGTCAAAACTATGCTACATAATTACTTTAATGTGTAAATAAAGCATATTATTATGATATCACTTGATCTAATAATGCCTAAAAGTTTTTTTTCACCTTTTACAATGAACACTATAAAAAGATTTTTTTTAATGTATTTGTAATAATAGTCGGCAAGCAAAATTAATTAAATGCTATCCCAAATTTCAAGTCACACTATCAGTATTGCTGAAATTGCTGTGACAGACAGACGGATCTATATTCACTATGGGAAAATGAATCTTACTAAGTAGTTAAAAAATAATTCCATAGCGTATAGCGGGAAGTATCGTACTAATATTATAAGCGCAAAAGTTTGTATGGATGTTTGTTTCTCCTTAACGCAAAAACTACTGAACGGATTTTTATGAAACTTTACAGCTATATAGCTTATACATCAGAATGACACATAGGCTATATATTATCCCCGTATTCCCAACGGGAACTACGCGGGTGAAACCGCGGGGCGCTGTTAGTAGGTTAATAATTCACAATCACTTCAACATATTAGATAAATTAAAATATTTGTGTAATCACATTATTAGTCATCGCATTATCTGTCTGCGTGCCTCATAATATCATCAACCCGTTGGACCCATAGACCCATAGACATAGAACACATATTTTCTCATACTATAATCTAATATAGATAATTATATGATATCGCTTTTCGAGATTAAAAGTAGCAATTCCTTGTCTCAAGACGCAAGCTATCTCTCTGCCTTATTTCATCGATATCGGTTCATTGGTTTAGCCTTAAAAATTTAACAAATCGACAGTTATTTTAGCATTCTTCTGTGAAATTTTGTATGTTTGTTACTCAATAACGCCGAAACGGCTGAACGGGTTTATATAGAATTTTTCCATCCAGATAGTTTATAGCCGGGATTAACACATAGGATACGTTTTATCCTTAAACGCGGACGAAGTTGCGGTAAAAAGCTAGTTTATAATTGGAAATCCGGAAAAAAAACAGTCTCTCTCTCTCAATGTCTATGATGGTATTATGTATGTGTCTTTTGTGTCAAATAAATTATTATTATTATTTAGATGGTATTTACACACAAATTACAGACAACAAATGTATTTTAAGACTTGCTTCTTTTAACATGTTGTTTGGCGAGCCAGGACAATCGTTTCCAGTTTATGTTTAGCTTATCTCCTCTTATCGGCGGACGCGCAGAACAATACAGCAACGTGTGACTGTTGCAATATTATAATCATGTTTATGGACATTTGAATTCAAATCTAAGTAGGTTTAATAGGCTACTGTAATCATTGTTGACGACTGCATTTACAGATTTTCGAAAATTTGCTTTCCCCACCCGGGAATTGAACCAGGTGAAATCCGAAAAAATAACACCCTGTGTGTTTTACGGCATCGATCGATAATCAGCAATCATACTAATCAAATCTCTCTAACAAACGTGGTAAATTAAACACAAGGAAAACCATGAAAGAAGAACGGTCACGCCCCATAGAAAAAAAACCCAGACCCGACAGAAGTGAGACATATCTCAGTTTTTTTGTTATTTTTTATATAGTTAAATTGTATATTTTTTTTATTCAAAATCAGTGGCTAACACCAAAATATTGCCTTATGTTTTTGTTCAGGCGATACAATAAAAAAAATAGAATATGCTTATTTATCTCAAAAATCATAAATGTATGTAACTAAATGACGATACAATAACTATAGGATGTTCTAGGTGACCTGCAGGGCTAGCACAATCACGTTATGTCGCGGAGAGTAGCGCGACAAAGCGTTCGGTCCCTTTCACTTAGCAAATATCGGAGCGGGATAACATGCGCGGGAGAGTCGAGTAGCGCCTATCGTGAGATGTAGCTGGATTATATTATTTTTGATGTCCTAGTACAACAATCAACTTAGGATTCATTAAAATCGTGGTATTCGATGATTTATTGCAGATCAGTGATTTAGGTAGGTACCTGTCATTGGAGTTCTATGATCTATAACAAAAAAAAAAACTAATATGTTCAAATAAAGTTTTATTACATTTCTATGTCCCTTAAAACATAATCCATACCCAGTGCGGGGTGGTCAAAGTGATCTTGATGCCTAGCCCACCCTAAATAATAGACAACACTAATGACGTGTGCGCAACTTCCTAATGTCCTTTTTCCATGGTAACACGAGCAGTAATATTCGGTTATTGCGTTTATTCCATTTATATTCTCATCAAACATAATATAAGTATAATATATTTTTGTTGTAATGTGTCGCGAATGAATTCTGAATGTATTATTGATTCTGCCCTCTACTGCTGCTGGATGTCTATATATTTCCATATCATATACTCCCGTGCTTTTTAAATGTTCACTACAGTAAGACCGGGCTAACCTCACGTGATAGGTGCCAATTGAGAATTTAATTAAGTCTTCAATTGTTAGTTGTGAAAAATCAACTTCCGGATCATTTCCAGTCATCCTGTGAAACGTCACTCTTTGTCTGTTTAGATTATTCTCTTCCACATACTCGGCCAGTCGATTAGGGCGTTGTATATTTCGATTAATTATTTCAATGAAATCTTCTGTGTAAGGACTGTCTTCGTACGAATCTTGAAAATAATTAATCAAAGCTGCAGCAATTCGAAAATCTTCAAATATATGCGGCACATGTTTGTTGAAAACTCTGTTTCTGAAGATCTTGAAGTCGCGCTTGAATCTGCCGTTTATAGTTTCGACGACCCATCGCACCATCGTAATAAGTCTCGATTTATTAGCTTGGTCGGTGCTTAATTGCGTGTCTTGTCTTCGTTTGCTTGGCGGCATATGAGCATCATAGCCATATGTTTCAATTAAGGGAATTGAATCCCGAAAGCCTCGGTCCAAAATAAATACGTCTCCTTGATGAAATAAAAAATTGAACGGTCCGTCTTCAATCGGTGCATCATGGTTTTCTAATATCATCTTCATTATATCAGCATCGCTGGTCCGTGCAGAGTACGGACCTATTACGTCCAAAATATATCCATCCGCACACACGATCATGAATGGTTTTATTAGATTTTTATACTTATGAAGGCTATAAGTGCGGCGTTGAAATAAAAAGTTAGAACTTTTTTCTATATAGACGTAAGTTCCATCGAATGTAATTATTGCTTTTGGTGACTCTTCGTTACCAAACAAGACATTTGGTATGACCCGGTTGCGGGCTATCACTTCGTCCCTGGTTATATGGTCTAAGCCAAGGTGCATCGGAACAAAGTCAGTAGTGAGACACTGCCTTACTGTATTTATTTTTCTCCCAACAGTTCGCTCGGATATATTAAAAAGTAAAGCGATTCTATTATGCGGCTCGCCTGATCGAATTTTACACAAGTACATAGCCAAGTCATTTCGTGGAGTATTTGAGGACTGATTAAGGCTTGGTATTTGACTCAGCAAATCGTTGAATGTGGCTCTGTTTCTTCCAGTCCAAAAGCTTAACTCCTCGTCAGAAACGTCATCGACATTGAAAGTGTGACCTTTGTTCTAAGGCTTGTCTATACATGTTAATGATGTCGCCAACACTCTCCGCATTCAAGTCGGTCATTTGATTTGTTACATTTTCAGGAATCTCTTCTATCGCCATGTGTAGTAAATGCCATTGGCAAATGCGGGCAAGATTTGGTACATAAAAGTTGTGATAGCTAAGGAGTTGTACCTTCACCGAATTAGGCATTTGACGCAAGGAACCGTTGTTGCAGTTGTCAATTAAACATCTCCGGGCCGTATTAGAAGCGCGTCTAACTCCTTGCACATTTACAGCTGCAGCTGGTGGGGTAGGAGCAGGTGACGCTTGTCGCTCTTGATTAATTGAAGCATCGATTCTATGCCGACATGAGTGGCAAACCGACCGAGTTCCATCAAAAGCTATCTGTAACAAAACATAAATACATTTTAAACAAACTAAAAATATGGCTTACCTAATGCTACCATTATATTATTATGAAATCCAACTAAGACTTATTATTATTACATATAGCAATACTGTCCCTTCCTGTCACCGCTCTCAACACGCTCACAATGTATGTCGTCTACTTCTCATTATGAAAATAAAATAAATGTCTGAAGAAAGTCTTTATTAATTCAAGTCTACAACTGCGCCTAACTAAGAATATAACATGTTGTCAGAAGATGAGCAGGAGAAAGGTGAGAAAAAGTCACAAAAGGGAAAGGTCGCGGCGTCGCGCGTCACAGTCAAGACAAGAAGGCGTACACGCAATTACTAGCACTGAACCTCATTTACCTATATTTTTTACATACATACTGTTAGAATGGTTCAGAATGAGACCAACAAATATTTCGATATCAATTTATATTCTTGAACAAAACACAATTCCATGACAACCGCCTTCAACCAAAGAGCATCTAGCTCCTTCCGGCCTCTCTGTTGACAGAACTCTATAACTCCTAGTCTCTGTCATATTTTACTCTTTGGATAATTAGCTGTATTTCATCGTAGCAGCACCATCTCTTAGTTTAAAGCATTAACTCGACGACCAACGCCATCCATGGTCTGAGCGTAGTACAAATACATGCCGAGAATAGAATGGCGCATACGTCGCTTCTAACTTCTTTCACAGTCGACCATCCTGACACCATAATACGTCCTCGTATTATCTGCAAGCATGAACAAATATAAGTCAGCAATACTGTGTATTCTTAATAATTCTTTTTTTTTATGACATTATAAACATGACCGAACTGGATTGTTGTAATTGTAACTGATTGTAAATCGAATCTAACTTCAAAATCCTGATTTTTTTTAAACCGAACTGGTATTCGTCCATTTGACTAAAAATCGAGTCTACCTGACTTGAACCTGCTTGAACCGAACTGGTCTTTGTCTATCTGACTTGAACTTATGAAATTTGAAAGTTTGACAGGCCGAACTGGTCTTAGCTGACTGCAAATCGAATCTCTCATCAAAATGGTTTCAGATCTCTAACCGAACTGGTCTTCGTCTAACTGACTATAAATCGAGTCTATCTGACCTGATTTACGAGATCTGAAAATTCGACAGGCCTCTAACCTTACTGGTCTTCATCTAACTGACTATAAGCTGCGTCTATCTGATACAGCTCACGAGGCCAAATTTGTTATCATCCATGACTGCCCTTAGCTGAGCCACGAGTTTCTCTCGCAAATATTTTTTTTTAAAATACCAAACTAAACAATAACTTAACGCGAACTGTTCAAGCATATTCAATCAATACTTTTTCCTTTTATGTTTATGTCATAACTTAAATAAGTCGTATCTCTTTTTAACCAAACAATTTGTTCTATTTCTTACTCTGTTCTTTACTGAATTCAGGAAATAATTTATTTATCTGACCTTGATACGAGGCACAAACCACTAGCAAATTTGCACTCGTCGTCGGTGCGTCAGATCTGCAGTCGCCTAACGCATCCAGACATGGTGGCGCCACCAACGCTACGCACATCAGCGACGTTGGTGCGCTAGCTGGCACCGCTGGCACCTGACTGGCGGCGGAATCGCGGCGTTCCTCCACCATACTCGTGCACGTAGCTGTAGGCACAATGTTTCACCTCCCCACTGTAACAGAACAAACCGAAGAGCACCCGATCGAGGTAGGGTACAACATTGTTGTGTCATCGATGGATTAGAATTTGTAGGTAGACTATGCAATTTTCTTCAATAGTCTCTCCAGGTTATCTATACGAGACTCCATCTTCTTCTCGTTAGTTTTTCGTCGCTTAGCTAAACGGTCACAAGAATTACTGCGTTGATGTCCGCGAGAGCGCGACCTAGATCGCGACTGTTTTCCCATTTTCACTTTGTGGGTTAGGTTTATCCTATAAGGGATAGCAAAACATTCGCACTATCCCACTTCTGAACTGTTAGAATGGTTCAGAATGAGACCAACAAATATTTCGATATCAATTTATATTCTTGAACAAAACACAATTCCATGACAACCGCCTTCAACCAAAGAGCATCTAGCTCCTTCCGGCCTCTCTGTTGACAGAACTCTATAACTCCTAGTCTCTGTCATATTTTACTCTTTGGATAATTAGCTGTATTTCATCGTAGCAGCACCATCTCTTAGTTTAAAGCATTAACTCGACGACCAACGCCATCCATGGTCTGAGCGTAGTACAAATAACTGTGAAAGAAGTTAGAAGCGACGTATGCGCCATTCTATTCTCGGCATGTATTTGTACTACGCTCAGACCATGGATGGCGTTGGTCGTCGAGTTAATGCTTTAAACTAAGAGATGGTGCTGCTACGATGAAATACAGCTAATTATCCAAAGAGTAAAATATGACAGAGACTAGGAGTTATAGAGTTCTGTCAATAGAGAGGCCGGAAGGAGCTAGATGCTCTTTGGTGCGGAAGGCGGTTGTCATGGAATTGTGTTTTGTTCAAGAATATAAATTGATATCGAAATATTTGTTGGTCTCATTCTGAACCAT
Organism: Ethmia dodecea; assembly: GCA_963855545.1. Classification (NCBI taxonomy): domain Eukaryota; kingdom Metazoa; phylum Arthropoda; class Insecta; order Lepidoptera; family Depressariidae; genus Ethmia; species Ethmia dodecea. Next base: position 15,635,234 of record OY979449.1, on the reverse strand, counting down.
TCTAACAATACATAAACTCACGACCCTAATCACTTACGGGGTTACCTTATTTTATTTCTATAAAGTATAAAAAATGAGGCAGCAGCAACAAAGTAAATCATAATACTTAAGACACATGATGTTGTCTATTTACGCCACCGTAATAGGTATCTTACTATAAATATTTTACAGTTCGACACGCTTTTGTATTGCGAAAGACTTTAATTACAAATAAGTACCAAAAATTAAAATAATACATACTTCACCACCAACGATGCGCAATAGTTGTTCTACGAAATCTCTTCGAGTTTCCAGTAATCGTTCATTGAGAACGTATGAACGACGACGACGTAGTGCACATTCACACAGAACACAAATATTAATATTGTCAGCCATGTCAACGAACCACTCAGAATGCAAAAATCAAGTCCGGTATAGAGAAAGCCAAAAATCAACGAAAAAATGTATCCTTGAAAACAAAAACGCACAGATCTCAACACAGGATGCGAAGGACTGCGCCGCCGCCGGTCGCCGATACTACGTTGCGCCGGCACACGGCCTCCCCTCCCCGCTCCGCACCATTGTTGTTTTAATGAAAGAGTGAGATGGCATGATTGGTTTCTGTCTGCACCCGGCTACCTGAGCCATAGCATGCAGGTAGCAAGTGACCGTTTTTGTACATATAATAACTTCCGATTATGCAATAAATAATCGAATACAACGATTTTAATGAATCCTTGATTGTTGTACTAGTATTTTAAAAATTACATAGCCCAGCTGCATCTCCAGGTCACCTAGATACATCCTATAGTTATTGTATCGTCATTTGGTTACATACATTTATTATTTTTGTAGATAAATAGGCATATTCAATTTTTTTTTATTGTGTCGCCTGACAAAAACATAAGGCAATATTTTGGTGTTAGCCACTGATTTTGAATTAAAAAAATATATATTTCAAATATATAAAAAATAACAAAAAAACTGAGATATGTCTCGTTTCTGTCGGGTCTGGGTCACAGATGACCGTTCTTCTTTAAACTTATAAATTCAATCTGATCAGATAAAGCACTTCTACTCAATGGTCTATCAGATTTCTTTTCACCCGTGGTTCGCAGGTTGATTGTCTCTGCTTTAAGCGTTGGGAAAACGGAGTGAGTGCTTGTGAAAAATCATATCAACTCTCATACGTCGCCTGCTACTTATAAAATCGAAAGTTGGGTGCCAGAGGTCTACTTCTCAAACGCCCCTTTCTCATTTTGACTACTTCTAAGTCGTGTAAATTTCGTTTCCTTTGAAATTTCACAGCAATCCTAGTAGAAGATCCCAATATAAGACGACCTTCACAGAGCTGCTTATTGGATGAAAAGTATTTTATATCAAATTTAATATGTTAAAAAAGATATCGCAACTGATAAAAATCAGTCCAGGATAAAAAAAAATTTTTTAACGTTGCACTGGTTTGTTCATTAGACAAATTACATACCTATCGAAAGTATGATGTCTATAGAATATCAAAACAGTCTTGAAATTAATGAATTCCGGTTGTTAAGAATCAAAATATTGCCGCGAGTGATTAAAACGGGCGACTGAAAAGTCTCAGCGAACCATCATTGAATGAAAGAGAGTGCGCATGCTATTTGCCGTGAAATAGAAAAGGATAGCGATACACTAAATATTTTAAATATTAAATTAATCATATCCTGGACTGAATTTTTTCAGCCAACCCACTTGCGATATCTTTTTTAACATATTAAATTTGATATAAAATACTTTTCATCCAATAAGCAGCTCGGTGAAGGTCGTCTTATATTCGTATCTTAGACTATCCTTATTTATGTATGTGTTCGTCAGACGAAAAGCGCCTTAGACGACGCGACCGAGCGCTTGGCCAGCTCGCGCGCCTCTTTGGAGGCAGCTAGAAGGGAGCTGGCAGAGCTGCAAAGGAACGGCGCCGAGCTGTCCCAGCGGAGAGGTGCGCAGGCGCAGCTAGAGCGGGACAGAGCGCGCGCAGACGCAGAGTGCGAGAGGATGCGCGAACAGCTGCAGCAGCTCAGGGCGGAGCTCGTCAACGGTGGGTTATTTTTAACGTCTATATTGCTACATAATAGTGATTTTTCACTATGACTATACAGGGTGATTTTTTCAATTTGTCATGGCTAAATCAGAAACTACGAGGAATAGCGAAAAGTACTCAAAGGAGTCCCGGGCCCGATTTTGATGAAAACTTGAACTGCATCTTTAGATTTTCGAAAAATCTATGTTCCTAGCCAGGAGTCGAAAACGTTGATTTAAAAAAAACACCTTGTATTATTACACTATTCGATAATGTCGCTAATAAGGATCGAATTCTGGGAAGAAATAACATACGGCAAACTTAAGGAAAATGTTGTATTTTAATAAACTGATTCATATTTAAGTTTTTTAATTCCTACCTGCATTACCTGTACATTGTCCGAAATGATGCTCAATAGTTTTCTCAACACAAACCCGCAGTGCGGTCATCTTCACAACATTAACCGCGATGAGATAATAGAAAAAAAAATGAAATTATTACAGAGTTTTCGTTTACAATAATAATAATAATAATATAATCTCACGCCTTTTATCCCTGAGGGGGTAGGCAGAGGTATTCCATTGCTGGATATACCCACATTTCACGAGATATATTGGACCCCTAAACCCATCGCCGGACCGGGTCTGTTTACACATGCCTCAGAATTATTAATTCTGAGACCTGCGGGTTTCCTCACGATGTTTTCCTTCACCTTCGAGCTAGTGATAAATATGTACGTAAGTTTTTGAATAACTCATTGGTACATACCAGGATTCGAACCCGAGCCTCACTGATTTTCGGCAGGCTCTTTAACTAGGTATCACTGCTTTTATTTTTATCTTTTACAAAGCTTGAAAAATAAACCTTTTTATTTTTATTTTGTTGCAATCATCCAGAGGAGAAACGATGGATGGGCCGTGAAGAGGCGCTCCGCCGTGAGCTGCGTGAGGCCCGCGAACTGTGTTCCGCTTTAGAAGCCCGAGCGGCTGGCCAGGGCTCCCTGGGCACTGTCGGATCAGGGGGCGAAGCCCTGGCCGCTGCCTCGCTGCTGCAACAGCTGGCCGCACTACAGCGCTCCGCCCTCGAGAGGGACCAAGCCCACGCTAATACCACCAGGGGGCTCGTCAGGCAGTTGGGTGAGTTGTGGTGATATGATCAGAAACTTTGCGATTATGTTTAAGCAAAGAAATTCAAATATAATAGGACATAGGACTCGATTCTGCAAATCACCTAAAATTCCTAATTTTAAGTGAGCCTATCCTTCTTTATAGAATACGGAAGAAAAAGGACAGAAACAAACTATAGATTATAGAATAATTTCAAACATGTGAAAACCAACTAATTTGATGATCTGTCACTTTTATCCATGACCTCCTTACATTGTTGTTAAATTGCTAAAAACGTGTATTTGAATGCGTCCATAAGGTTCAATTTTGATATTTTGACATTTGTGACGTTGTAAATAAATATCGCTTATTTCCCTTTCCTTTCCAAAGCGGTGGAAAAGAATAGAGCTTACTTAAAATTAGGAATTTTAGGTAGTTTGCAGAATCGAGTCCATAGAGGAGGTATTAATAATAGTTTTATACAAAACTTTGAAGCATGTTTGAAGCTCAAGCGTCATGTCAGTTAGTATGATACTGTCAATTTTAATCTATTAGTTTTCAGCGTAACCCTATTGTGATGTCATTCGTTACATCAAGAACCATCTCTGTTAAGCAGTAGACCTGCAACCGTTTAAAATTTAGATACACTCGTATTGCTATCATATTGATCTGCTGTTTAGTTATCGGTTTATATATCTGTTATATATTTAGTGGACAGGTAAATAACGGAACTCCTTTGTATGTAGCGCACTGCTTTATTCTCGCAAGATACAAATGTGGGTAAATCAAGAAATATAGTTTAACAACTACCTTAATACTAAAAATATACAACAATATCAAAACACAATTTTTTGAAATTTTTGTGTGTGGCTGTGCATGCATTACGCAAAAACTACTGGACGAATTTTGATGAATTTGAGTGTGGAGATAACTGAGTAACTGGGTCAACATTTACGGTCCTTTTACTACAGGAAAATGTACAAAAATACTTTGAAACGATAACACTTACAAATTAAAAGAAACAATACGTGGGTGAAACCGCTAGTACCATATAAATTGAAGCGAAGAGAAAAGTCGCCAGGTTTTTTCGAAATAAATATCGACCTTCAATCGTTCAGCGGAGGCCGAAACAGCCGTTGCCAAGGCGACGGAGCGCGAGCGTCTCGCCCGAGACGAGAGCGGAGCCCTGCACGAGAGGCTGGAGGCCTGCGAGGGGCTGCTGCACGACGCCCAGGGCAGGCTGCAGCTGGTCTCCGGCCAGTGCCAGACCAGTCTGGACAGGGTCGCGCAGCTGGAGCAACAGCTGGCCAGGTGAGGGTTGATTTTCGTTAAGGCAAAGGGATCTCAGCCCAGACAGCCCTTTCTTGGTCAATTTTAGTTTCAGTTATGAGTCTCATTTCGTGTGCACTATTTAAATCTTGTAGTTTTTCGGAATTCTAGAATTTTAGACTTTCTCTAATTATAGTTCAGATTAATCAAAATGGAGCACTGTTATCTATATATATATGTATATATAAATTAATCCCTATTTCCCTTGTTCACGTCATCATGCTTGAACGGCTGGAGCAATTTAGCAAATATTTCATGTACAGACACGGCCCCGTTAGAGTTTTATTATATGTATAGATAGATATATTTAGATATAGGTAGTTTTTGCATAAACTAAGCAGGTTTTTAGAAAATACATTTTTTAAATTACTACCCCTAATTACTCTTCCATCATCAGCACCCATCTCCGAGAACCTCCGATAGTACCGATACTACCGGACCGACTTAAAAAATTCTTTTACCAATGGAAAGTTTACTTTTCTGGGAGTAACATGGGCTATAATTTTTCCACGGGAACAGGCCTAAAGCACGAAACCGATTTTAAAAATTTTGTGCATGCCTCACGCAAAAACTACTAGACGGCTTTTGATAAAATTTGGTATGGAGATAACCGAGTACCCGTGTCAACATCTAGGGTACTTTTTATTCCAGGAAAATGTATGTCGTGTAATAAAACAGATACCTACTTATCACGTTTTTGCTATTTATTTATACGATAGGTATAAAATTAATAATATAAAAATAATAAAAAATACACTTGAAAAAATTAAAAAACTAAGCTCCTTAGGGGCATTGATCTGGATTTTCGAGAGTCGATTATTTCTGGAAGCATACATTCTTCGTAAAATCGTGTCAGCTTTGGTAACATTCGGGTTTCCCAAAATTTATCGTCTCTGTGCACCCTCACTAATTTCATTTCATAATCTGGGCCAGTCCACACCGCAAATAAGCAGATATTCCTATCTGCAATTTGCAATTGACCTTGGACTTGGTAATACCAATCGTGATTTTCATTCACAGCAAGCTCGCCAGACGGGTTTTTTTTGAAGCATTTAATTTTTTTTTTGCTATAGCTTCGTCTGGGTCCATACCAAATGCTGAAGGGGGACATTTAATCTCAACTAATCCTTCTTCATAAATACCATCGGGAGAAGCTCCCAGAAAACAGTGACGATCATCAATGAAGAGCCCACATCGTTCGATTTTAATATTTTCTTGCACTCCCAGCTGTTCTAAGGCCTTCGTTTCATTTTCTGTGCCATGTCTAATGGAATGTATGTGACTTAAATGATAGCTATACAGAATAGCTTTCACCAATGGAGCGGAGTTTTGATTTTTCGTCTCTTGCATATTTTTGAAAACTTTGATGCCGTCAAAATACATCTTCGGAGTTCAACCCATAATGTGCTTTCTGCTTGCAAAATAGTATTGCGCTCGATTTCAAAACGGTTTGACGCCTGTTGTTTAAGGTTTTCTAAAAATAACTTCTTAGCATTATCAAAATCAGTTTGGTTCATATCTGGACGCTGACATTTATCGCCATAGTGTTCATCAGTTTTACCGAAATTTAGTTTTGTTTTACAGCGCTTCGCACGTGAAGTGTAATATGTACTTTGGGCTTTTCGTTTGCGTTCGAGGTCCTTTATTGAATTTCCTGGGCTTTTACCCCAAAGCTTTTTGTACAAGGTGTATTGAGGTTTGCCGCTATTAAAAGCTACTACTGCTGCATAGCAGCGTGCTTTATATGAATTTTTTAAATAATAATTTATGCGCTTACCACCTACTGCTTTAGCTACGACATTGTTAAATTGTTCGGCACGATTGCTGGTAAAATTTTGTAGAAGGCTCCTGGAATGAAATGCCAACTGAGAGGCGTTCTTTTGTAATTTAAGAATTAGAGTTGCTACTATAGGCACTAGATTTTGTTCGGCCTTCCGTTTGGGTGTGCAGTAATAATCTTCGCAGTCCGCGTGGTCACCAAAAACATGACGTGTACTATTTAAAATGTCCTTCTGCAAATTTACAATCTTGGTTTCTGTAGAAACATTTTGTTCATTTCTGAACTTGCTCGCTGAACGGATGGCAGTACGTAGCCTAGTCAGCCTATCTGCAGTTAAAAGTTTTCGTTCGCTAAGGGGGATGGTCGTATCTTTTTGTAGCTGCATATTTTTACCGTTGTAGTTGCGTAACAAATGATTGGTGCACTCTATTTTTTGTATACATACATCTGGATACGGCCTGCTTTCTAGAATGTTTTTGTAAGTGCTCGAGTCGCCGTCTGCTATTAGGACATTGTATATGAGATTTCTTTTTTCAATCGAGCACTTAAAACCTTCCACAAGAATTGCTTGCTCCATGCTTGTCGACGATCCAGAATGATTTTTAGTGCATTCATGAGTCCGAGGTAACATGTCTTTAGAATAGGCGCGAGCGCAAATTACGCAATATTTGTTACGGATTCCAACGTGAAGGACCTTTCCAGTGTGTTCTCCAATAATTGCACATCCAGATAACGCTGAATAATTATTTTTATAAGATCGTTTGCTCCAACATGCATCAGCTTCAACAGGTATCATTGGTATTCCAGCTCTATTGACGTCACTGCGAGATATTGCAGCCTCGCTTTCTTCTTTGGCTGCATCTTGCATTGACTCTTCAGCGGTGATCCGCCAAATTTCAGCAACATCATCATGTGTAGTACTATAAAGACGAAATGGAATAGATGGTAAATCCATAGAAGCGTTGAGTTCATTGATATTTGATAATCCAATTCCTGTTAGAATGGCTCCAGATACCGCCCCAGCATTGACATCTAGTTTCAGATCAGTTTCGTTACATGTTTTTAATTTAAAACTAGAACCGCACATTTGACATTTAAAATGAAATGTTGATATGAGTCCATTTTGTTTTTCTGTGATTAATTTTAAATTCCTTAATTTGCAGTCGAAATTTTTACCATGTTTCTCGATATCCAACAATTGCTCAAAAAAATAATTGAAATCTATTATCCTCCGTCCCTGAACTATGTAGTCTGCTTCCTGAAATAAGAACAAGAAACGTTTTGATAGTAATCTACACTTCGACACTAATATTATAACAACTGGACCGATTTCAAAAATTGGTGTTTTGTTTGTTATCTATCGGGTGATTTTTTAAGAGTTGTTTTTTAAATCTAATAAAACACTCAATTTGCATTATATATATATATATATTCAAAATTTTTATTGGAATTGATAAATTGGCCTTTGCCATTTTCATTTTCAATTTTTTCTGTGAACAATTTTAAATTCCTTAATTTGCAGTCAATTCTTTTACCATTAGAATGATACTTATCAATTCGATTCAATTCGTTTATCTATACATATAATAAAACTCTAACGGGGCCGTGTAATAATTTAAACATGAAATATTTTTTGAAAATTTTACCGGTTGTCTATATAGTTATCGATATAGATAACAAACAAAACACCAATTTTTTAAATTTTTGTCTGTCTGTCTGTACACGCATCACTCAAAAACTACTAGACGGATTTTGATGAAATTTGGTGTGGTGATAGCTGAGTAACTGTATCAATATCTAGAGTACTTTTTGCGGCGGGAAAATGTTTCATTCCCACGGGAAAATATTAAAACTGGGTAAAAAGAGAAATGCGTACTACTCCGAAATCCGAATCGATAATACCTAAAAGAAACCTGAAATATGGTATGTAGGTTTCCCATGTCATAAGCAACCGTTACGAAGGATTTTTGGGAGTTCCTGAAAGAAACGAGAATAAACGCGATCCGCGCGGACAACGCCGCTGGGCACCCGATAGAATAATTCATAATAAAAATTACATGTCAGGTTATAATAATCTATACATGTAATAAAACTCTAACGGGACCGTGTCTGTACATGAGATACATACCATATTTTTAACTATTGTAGTTATGTCACTATAACTAAGGTTTTACATTTTAAAAGTTGATAGAAATGCCGACCAAAATGTGACCATCATATCCATACCATGATATTAATCCTTATCTAAATAAATCATTTTAGATTCAAAACTGTTTCAATACCTGTGGAATTATTTTGAATTATTGAAATCGGACTAACTATCCATTCAAAAGATATTACGAATTTAAAAATCCTTATAAAAGAGAATTTGTTTGTTAGGCACGCTTTCACGTCTAAGCCACTAAACCAATTTTAAAAATTATTTTATCAATGGAAAGTTACATAATCAGTCGGTAACATACGCTATATTTTATCCACGTTCCCAGGGGCACGGGAACTACTCGGGTGAAACCGCGAGGCGCAGCTAGTTCTAACATAAAATAAATAATATGCCAAGGTCCTTTCTTACAGTAGTGTTCTCGGTCTCCTTTTCTATTGTCATCGTTATATCTACATCGTCAAGTTCTGGCATCGATGGTTTGTCTATTACAATTGAATCGTCTGTTGATGTCGAAGTAATTTCACTGGTAGGTATCTAAAATAAGTAGCAACTTGTTACACAAAAACATCAAAATAAATAAATGGTTGTCAAGTAATAATATTCGACGTACAAAGTTAGTCACGATATCCTCTAAGTTGGTGTTTTCATTATTAATATTTACTTGAGACGAAAATTTATTTACGGCGCTCTTGTTTCTGAAAATTTTACCATAAATTAAATTACCAATAGCCAACAATTTAAAAACCTCATGTCATGAAAAATGTAATATTATCACTATACTGAAGACAGCTTCACCTGGCTTCATTTGCTTTTCTTAGTGTAGATGGATATGTTTTCTTTCTAACACAGCTGTAGCCTTTTCGTTTTCGACCCATGCTAAAAATTAATAAAAAATATGTGCCAATCACTGTCCTAAGATTTACATTTTAGGGAAGTGATCGGCACCTTTCGACGGACTTACTATAAGTCGGGGATGGGTCGGGTTTCTAAGAATTTTATGTAGTCATCAGTTCAGCCGAAAGATGTCCACGACTGGACATAGGCCCCCCAAAAGGTCTCCACTTACTGGCCCTGGCAAGCACTGGTGGGTCTAAACGATACCACCTAGCTAAGAACCATCGCCTTTCAATAACAAACCTTTTAAAGAAAACCGCGTCGAAATCGGTCAAGCCGTTTTGGAGATAAATGGGAATATTCATTTTGTACACACAAACAAACAACCACCCATCACCCTAAACGCATATACACAGAGTTCAACTATCACAAGTTACAATAAAATACTTACATGATTAAAACTTGTTATAGGCAGTCGCACTATAATTACGTCGAAACTCGCGATCTTTCGGCGGGAATAATTTCGTCACAGGTCCAACGTCGACGAGCGCTCGCGCAGTACTAAGCTCGCCCGGCCAAAACTTTTCTTTATGTAGCAATTTTGCAGTTTGAATTATTTTTCTTTTCAGGTCATTAATGAATTGTTTTTTAAAACTTGTATGATGTTTGAATTCCTTATGAACTAAAGTATCTTTTGATATAAAAATCATGTCATATTGATAGTATAGTAAGGAGAAATTTACGGTTATTTCCAAACGTTTTTGGCAATTTCACGGTCTCGAATATGATTTAATTTCTAGATATTCAATACGTATTTAAAAAATTTGAAGTAGCTATCCACTTAATCACTATATAAGCAATAATTATTATATATTTTTCATCTCATTTGTTTACTCGTTTAGTTCAATCCACGAACACAAAAAAGTGCCGTCGCGCGTTTTTCGAAAAACTTGTTTCGGATTTTTTACTTTTATATAGTTAACTAAGATAAAATCGAATAAAGTAGGGTAGCCATTCCCTATAATAATATATTTTCTCTACCATCCCGAAAGTAAAAGTTGTTCAAGTTTTCTAGTTTCTCAGATCCAGGAAGCCAAAGTTGGCCTTTAAACGCAAAAATCACGCTTGAAATGTAATAGGGCTCTTAAGAACAAATTGTATTCATGTTGAAATAAAAAAAAAAACTAAGAAAGTTGCTCGGAACATTAGAATATTTAAGAAAATTTAACGACCATATTGACTTTTCTATTGTAACCTAATGGCGTTTGACATAACTGTCAGTTGTACAGGACAACGTCTGTCGGGTCATCTAGTCGTTTATAAAACATATTTGAAATTTTTTGGACGTCTTTGATATTTCATGTTAAGGATGAATTTTTAGAACGAAACAAGCAAGATTTTTTTGGTTTCTTCTGATAGGACGTCTGTCGCGTCAGCTAGTTGGTAAAAAAAGTAAGCAAGTAACAACTCTTTATTGTACACCAATAAAAATATACAACAAGTGACACAATGAGAAAAAAGTACAATGGGCGGTCTTATCGCTTTGAGCGATTTCTTCCAGACAACCTTAGGATGGATGTAACTGAGATAAACAGAAGAAGTGGTGCACTAAAGTTACCAATGAAAGATACGTGTCAATTCCAGCAAGATCCAGGAGCTGGAGCAGGTCCGGGAACAGGGGGCGCATCGGGAGGCGCAGTTGAAGGAGCGCCTCGAGGGGGCGGAGCGCCAGCTGGCAGAACAACTGGACGCCCTAGACACGCAGAAGAAGAGAAACGCCATACTGCAGGTAACAACAACATAATAACAACAGGATAAATCGATGAAGTGTCACGTTCTGTTTGAGCCGAGCGTGCGAGCGAGAGCGCTGAACAAGCGATAGAGAGGCACGATCGTTCTTATGACGTTATCTCGTAAAATTGTCTTCCGACAGCCAATTTTTTTATGGTCTTTCGTGCTGGGTATTTGCATGTATCGACATTAAATTGTGAGAAATCAGTTACCTTTTAAAAAAAATATCCCAAAACATCCCAATCCGCGGTGGGCTCGGCGAGATTATAGCCCATACTTCATCATGTGTGAGGAAAGACCGGGTTGAAGATGATGATGATGATCTCAATGTTACGATTATATCTTACAGGAGCAAATATCAGCGAGAGGGGACTTGTCGCCGCCGCACTCGGTGGCCTCAGACTCATTTTCCGGATCGCTTTGGGCTCCAGTGAGTATTTACGAAACATTTTACATTATTTTTGGAACGAAGTTCCTTATCGCGCGTTGCGAAAGGGCTTACACGGAAAAAATGAAGACCAAAAATTGTAACGACACCTTTTTAACACGCCGTGTCGGCGTGTTTCTCTCTCTCTCATAGAAAGCAATTCCACTTGACACCTCTCAAGTTTTTTTTCTTATTTCAAGGCATTATCAATTTAACCATCAACACTAAACACGACTCGAAATTTAAGACTTTTAGCTCTGCTTCAGAGTCTATGCACAAAAATACAAACTTATCGAAATGCCATTTAGTAATCTACACTAAAATGATAGTTCACTTTTACTGAATATTGAAGCGGCTTCTTGAGGTAATTCGAAAACGTCCATCCTACGTATGTTATCGACCTTCCTATTCACTGTACACTATCACGGACATTTGCCATGCAAGACACTATCATTATTATGAGCCGAATCCCAAAATACACAGCAAATGAAATTTTTACAAAAATCATAACGTCCTTCTTCGGATTCCCGCCAAAAAGAACATATTTTACATCATCACTGCCAAGTCATTAATGTCAGATTGACAATGACATTTTATAGTTTGTTATTGGTATTTGGAACCGGCAACTCGTCAGTGGAGATGGGCTGCTGTTTACATTCAGCCAATCTTCACGGGCGAGTTCAGAGTGCTTTGTTGGATTATATACATTTTTAAGTGTACATTTGTTTTACCTACACAAAGAAATGATTTGAATAACATAGAATTCTAAAGAGTAAAAAACCGACTTCAACTTATATGGTTTTCTCATGGATGGCATCATCAGAACTGGACGACATTAAAATTGGACCAATATGTAAGCACCAGCTTTCAAATAAAAAAAGAATCATCCAAATCGGTTCATCGACTCGAAAGTTCAAGTTAAAAAAACAGACGAATTGATAACCTTCTCCTTTTTGAAGTCGGTTGATAAAGAGTGTCTATGTTTTCAGGACGATAGCCCTCTGCCAGCCCCCGCAAGCGCCATGTGCGTGGAAGAAACCTTGGCGCTTCTGACGAGGCGAGAGGGAGAGCTGCGCGCTCTGTCTGCGCACGCGCATACGCTCAAGGCAGAGAGGGACAGCGCCACCAACAGGCTGGCCTCGCTGCAGGCTCAATTGGACGACTGCCGGGTACGACATGACTACTTAATCTACATCTGTTTTTAGGGTTCCGTACCCAGAGGGTAAAAACGGGACCATTACTAGAAGTCTGTCACCAGGCTGTATCTCAAGAACCGCGTCAGTTGAAATTTTATGATTTTGATTTGTATTTTCGTCGATATAACTACAAATACTTAAAACAAAATAAAATAAATTTAAGGGGGCTCCCATACAACACACGTGAGCGAGTCCGACTCGCACTTGACCGCTTTTTTATTGACTCGGAGGTACGGAGACGGAAAACATCGTGAGGAAAACCCGCAGGTCTCAGAATTAATTCTGAGGTATGAGCTCACCACCTATGTTTAGGGGTCCAAAGTGTGCTGTGCTATATGCTGGTAAAACGTGGGTATTTACAGAAATGGAATACCTCTGCTTACCCCCTCAATAAAAAGCGTGAGTTTTTATGAAATTTTTTTAACTATAGAAAACTTGACGGACTCATCAAATCACACCCGAAAATAATGAAGCTAGACACTTGAAATTTGAACAATAATAGCCTGCGCAGACGACACACTTTTGTCCCCGTATTTTTTTGTCCGCCAAAATAGATCGCTTACAACTGTGTCGAGTAACGCACACGAGGGATTAAAAGTATGGCGTACAAAAAGTCCCCCGAATAATCGCGGACACCGAGGGGCGGTACAGGACAAAAAGAGACGGACATATTTTTTTACGATTCGGGGGACTTTGTCCTCCGGTGACAAAGACCGTCGTCTGCGCAGGCTATAAAAGCTTTTTTTTTAGTTTAGAGTGCCTTGTCATTAGACTATTGACTGTCTAAGCGTATTTTCTATATAATGAGTATAATCTCCTTTTATCCCCGAGGGGGTAGGCAGAGGTATTCCATTACTGGATATACCCACATTTCACGAGATATATTGGACCCCTAAAGGTAGTGAGTTCATCGCCGGACCGGGTCTTTTTACTTAATTCTGAGACATGTGTAAATTTTCTATATCCACTGAAAATGAATGACTTTGAATTTTAATTCCAGACTGTCCAGGAGCAGTACGACGCCCTCCTGCAGATGTACGGCGAGAAGGAGGAACAGTTGCAGGAGCTGAAGCTGGACATCTTGGACGTGACGCAGCTGTACAAGGCGCAGCTGGACGAGCTGGTCAAGCTCAAGGGGCAGCTCAAGGACAGGTAGCCCTGCCACGGCCTCTGCCCACCCCCCGGGGCCCTGGGCGAGGGTCGACGGGTCTGAGGCTGACAGGGCTGGGAAGTGAGAAATTGTTTTTCACCTGTCCGGGTGGAACGCGGCTACTTTCGGCCCGCTTTCCACCTCCAGAAAAAAATATACACACCTCGGGAAGTAAATAAGAAAGCCTCAGATCACATGTTTGTAGTAATATACTATTTTGATTTAGGTACACCAAACAAAATGTATTTTACATTACATTACGGAACAGGAAAAAAATACAAAAAAGATTTGGCTAGATTACAGTCCAAAGTATAGCCTATGTTACTTCCTGATGATGTAATGTTCCATTGGTGAAATGATTTTTTTGAATCTATCCAGTAGTTTCAGAGACTTTTCAATACAAACAAAAAATCTAATATTTCCTCTTTATAATATTATTATTAATAAAAAAAAATATTGCAGTAGATTTATCTATGAAAAAAAGGATTTATTCGGATTACATAGATTGCGTTACGTGCACACCAGATGGCCGTAGCAGAGAGGACGAAAAAGAACAGCTGACAAGATCTAATGACAACTATGACAGTTAAGATTGCATTTACAAATCAAGTTACAAGATATCGATGGCAACTAATTCACAGGACAGACTGACTCTGACTTTAGTTGCATGGTGTCTCTTAAGTTTTGGGGTCTGTAAAATTTACTGGTGAAATATGGGCTCTTCTAAATGGAATACCTATGCTGACCGCTTATCAAATAATAAGTCAGAAAAAAACTCACATATTTCGGGATCCGAAGAATTCAAAAGTTAAAAGTTGTGAAAGAACGCATGTAACGTTTTTGCGTGAAATTTCTTTACACAGGACTCCTGTTTAAGCTACAGAACACTCGGTATTAAAAGTGGCTTTCTTACCTTATAAACACAGGAATTATGGCAGCTTTCAGGATTTCTATTAGACAAAGATAACTCGACGAAGCTTGCCTAGAGTACGGAGGTCTCAAAACTGAAGGTAATATATATGGTGTGATTTGAAAGACTTTTGATTAATTGGTTAATCGTGGTAAGATGGCAGAAAACGTACTGATGTCTAGCATTTACTTTTTAATGCAGTTTTAGAACATTTAAAGAAAAGTGATGATTTGCTCAAAACTGTGTAAATGCTGCACTTCAGTATACAACGCGTAACAGAAAAAGCGCAATTCCTCATACACGCCAATTAGTATATTAATATAAAAAAATATGATGCAATCGAACTTTAGTTGTGTCTAAACAATTTTCTTAAATATCGATTAATAATAGCACGATTTCCATAGAAAGCACTAAATTCAGCTACGATAATTATTTAAAAAAAAATTAACACATATTAAAAATAGTTCAAATCGAATAAGTAGTCGATACTGAACAAACTAATTTCAGGAATTGCGCTTATTCTGTTACATGTTGTATTAGAATAACTTAACTATGTAAATTATTATACGCGAAGTTCTTAAACAGACATACAATATAATTATGAAACTTAAAGTATATAAAATGCATGTTATCATCGAATTCAGTGTATGTTAAAGTCAAAAGAGTACTTATATGTAATATCACAGCATCTTTTAGGCCTTTTTGCTTGCCGCTAATCACCCCAATATTATAGAAATCATGGAGCAGTATTGTTTAGGCTTAGTGCAGACGAATCGGCAGTCAGTGGTGTGTTAATGTCGTTACGTGTGGCGCGAATAGTAAGGCTATGGCTTTTCAGCCATTCAGAAAAAAAATACATACACTCATCCAAATCAGATGTTGTTTTTAAGAAAATCACATATATAATATAAATATATTTTATTTATATATTTTCATTTTAGTTAGTGCTGTACTGAAAGTAATGCCGTGACAGGTCAGTGCTCAGTATACATTTTACAAAATATTTTTTTATCTTCGTCCTTGTTGTGCGTGTTGAGGTCGTGTTCGTGGGAGAGGGATGGAAACGTAGAATGATTGGACGTGGTTTGGAACCGGAGGTCAGTGGTACTATTTATTATAGTTGAAAATTATATAGATAACCTAATGTAAAATTACAATAGAGAAAATACATTTCGCGCCACATGAATGAATAAATTAGTTGTTTTCCAAAATATTTCTCATTTCATGCTCTAAAGATCACATTACTAAGGAAAACTCTCACCACTTGCTGATAAATTCCCTGAAATCCTATCCGTAACTTATCTGATAGATATCGTTGAAATTTCTGTTTTACCAGTGTCTGGTAAGTCTATGGAGCAGATAAACTCCGACTTGGGTGGTCACACAGATAATAAATACCCGACAGATTTATCCAGCAAATATTTTATCTGTTAGATACATAATATACTAGACACTTTATCGGCAAGTGGTGAAACAGTGCTTAAATTTTTCTAACGTTTCTGATAAATTTCCTGAAACAGTATATTTCTGTGAAACTAATTATGTTGATATTTAAAGGTATAGATTTAAATACATGGTGTCCTGAATACACTAGAAATTGATTTTAAAGAAATGGGTGTATTATAAGATATTTAGACATAATAAGTCATTAAAGTTTTATTCGGATGTGGTATGTAAATATAAAATACCTTTTGTGATATAGTATCTACTTTCTTTGACATGCATTATGAAACTTTATGGATTTGTTATTATTTCGGTTTGGACCTGTGCATATGTATATTTTATTTAATGCCATAACAACATTATTGTAATATGTATCGAGAGCGATTCGAAATTTATTAAAAGTTATTGTTATTTTAAAATCTATTGTACTGCCTTACTTATTGTGTAAATAAATAAAAAAGTAGAAAATTGACCAAAGTTTTTTCTGTCATCATCATCAACCCATAACAGCCCACTGCTGAGCTAAGTCTTTCTTGCGATTATGAAATAAAACAACATGTTGACATACATACACCATTTATTAATATTATATAATTAAGCGATACAACCATTCTTAGTGAATGCATTTGAAAAACGGTGTCACCAAAGACCGGAATATAGATTGCATTACGATGTACCTATTATAAAAAAATGCTATTGTAAATTCTGAGAATTTTTCAACCATTCTATTATACAGTTTTATTGAATGTAGATTTATTTGAAATGTCAACGAAATATATAGATTTCTGAAGTTATAAGACTTAAAAGTGAGCCAAATATTGAAGATTGATAATTGCATTCACTGCTCCATTCACTCCGTAAGCTAATAACGAAAGAAGTAGGTAATTTGTAAACCATGCACACTCCACGCACCCATGAGAGGATATATTTAATGCGGATACATATATATGTTATAATATTAACGATGGAACTGTTTTCCTGTAAAATCGTGAGAAAAATATTATTATTATTTTATTGTTGGTCGTTTCAGATTGAAGCAATGAGGTGTCATGGTTAATACTATTAAAACATTGTGATGAACTACGATTTCTGAGTAATTTGGATTTTGTATGAATGTTTACAGGAAATAAGTTCAAAACTACATTATTTAGGTCTAATTTTAAAGTACGTTATTCGTAAAAGGAAATATTTTTCTGTCTTATATATTTAGGTAGCTTACGCGTACGCACATGCGATGTAGGCGAGAAGCTGGCCAGTCAATTCCATTGTCAACCTTTTCACTGAAGCGAGAATTCCTTTTTAGAAACAGTTTATTTATGAAGACATCGAGATATTTAAACTATGTCATATTACAATGAATTAGAGTTGACTTTAAAATGTCAATGTCAGAAAAACATGGCAAAGATGTCTGAAACTACATTTTTAGCGACATTGAAGAACTTTCTACATCTTTTATTATTTTTGCTGTCGAATCTAATATTGATATTAAATATTGCTAACGTCAAAAATTTGTCAAAAGCCAATGAAGTCTACTACAGATAGTTTTATTTAATCCTCCTACATAGAAACAATAATCTAACACCTAGGTAGCTCGGCCCGCTGTCTATCTGTCTGTAACTTTGTGTTGGTATCCAAAAATGAGCTTATCAGAAATTTAGTTTGATCGTAAAATTAAAATTTTATTATTTTTTGTGTCTAAGGTCTAAGGTCTCGTGGCAAAAAGGAGATCTTTTCAGTGACACTTGTCTGCATGTAATTTTAAATGACAGCTACGATGTTGTTGTGTCCTCAAAGTGGTTCCATTTTACAGTTTCAACCATAATTATTATATCAATAAGATAGATCTATATTTTATATTAGAAAGACGCAAAAATATGTGTATTGTGAAGATGGTCTACCTACAAAGGAAAGCTTTTGAAAAAATAACTATTTGTAACCTGAAATTTGCAAGTGCTGAAAACAATATCTGCTTCATAAGTTAGTTTGGATTGACTAAAAGAACATGTAAAATTTAGACCCAAAGAGAGGACACTAACAGCAATATTACTGCAAAATTTATGGAAAATCTAAGCTTATCGAAAAAAGTGTTAATTAAAAAAGTCGTAGCCCCGACAACGGGCCGAGCGACCGCATACAAACGCCCGTTAAAATAAAGAAAAAAAACATAAAATATTACTAAAAAGCTAGCTTACTTCCTGCCTATCCTAACACCGAACCCCGGCGCAGAGCGACTGCGCAACGCCGGGTGCAAACACACGTCCTAAATTTTGTTTTAAGCTTCAATCATGAAATTCCTCCATGGTATATTAGACTTTCTCAACTTACGAAAGCGAACCGTTCACCGTGAACTTTTCGGTACGACCCGGTTCAGTTAGAGAAACTCAGCTCGTTTTGTACGAACTCGGTCGGTTATACGAACTCGGTCGGTTATATGAACTCGGTCCGGTGATACGAACTCGGTTGGTACGAACTCGGTCCGGTGAAACGAACTCTGTCGGCGATACGAACTCGGTTCGGCGGTGTCGTCGTCGGTTTGTCCCGTCCGCAGCGCGCGGGCCTTAGGGCGCAGGCGCGGCGAGGGGGGGCTTTTGGGCCCTCGAGGGGCCAAGGGCCCACGCTCACACCCACGACATCCAGCCCTCGTACATCATGCACAGGTTCTCAGCACTCGTCGCTTCTGATATTATGTATTCCACCTGAAAACGGGATGGAAACTCGGTGAGTATAAAATTAAATAGATGTACTGTTACGACGACGTTTCTGGAATGAGGGGTTTTTCTTTTTGTTTTTTTTTACTCTTCCCTGTTCTCTGGATAGATGGCGCTGAACTTGCTAAGTTACTGCTAGGAACGGAACGTCACATCATTTTTTTGATATCGTAAAACGAAACGTATATAAAAGTAAATGTCACTGTCACACACAAACAAAACAAAGATAAAACAACAAAACCAAAACTTAACGAAAACAACGAACAAAAAAAACTGAATTTTAACAAAGCGCGATAAAACTAGGTTACATTCAGAAGCAAGCAGCAAACGAAAGTGTCGTAATCACAGATTATAAAGATTAGGTCGTTCGAGGAAGTCGCGGTTATAAGTTACTCTATGGTGACGTGCCGCATTTAGTAGTAACGTAGTCAATTCAACGCCATCTACAGAGTTCTTGCAAACTATGTTTTTTTTTTAATTCTCAAAAAGAAAACCTCTCATTAGGTATAAATTTTTTACCAGTAACTAACATGAGGGCTGTGACGGAATTTTATCGACGCATATCTCGTGGATTTCAACTGAAACTCCAATCACAAGCTACTGAATTGTAAGAATCTTTTTTAGGAAATAATAGTACATTACGGCAGCGGCCAGCAAGAGGCATGATGATGGACGAACGTATAAATGTGGGCCGAGGCGAATCGCCCACATACGTAAGTCCATTAATGCCTAATTGTGGCCAAGGCTTGTATAGTACTTTTCTCAAATAATGCGCGGAAATTAAAACTAAGTACCTAAACTAAGTAGGTCAAAATCAATGACGAACCAATTTTATTTTATTTTATTTGGGTTAAAAACAGTTACACAATACATTATTATACTAGGGCATTATTATACATGGATAGGTAATTGTATAACCAACCTCATTAACCACATATTAATAAAAGTAGGTATGCTAATAAGTACCAAGAACAACCATAATTTTTGTTTTCAATAAACAGTTTTCTATTTGAGATTTAATTAAAACCTTCGCTAAGTTGCCTCCTTGTTTCGGAGTAAAAGATTGTTCCATTTTTAAATTACACGACGGATATGTTTTTACTATTATTATAATGAGTACCTAATTTATTTGGCCGCTAAAACATGACCGATATGGATTTTTATAAAATTTTTGCCGGCCGCTGCTCGCATGTATTTGGTCAGTACAGCAATCGCGCAGAAGGTTGTCAAAATAATGCTCAAATTTCCAAGCATGTTTCAGAAATAGTATATTACATACCTAGGGAAGTAAAAAAGAAATGTTTCAGATCATATGATCTGAGGCTTTCTTATTTACTTCCCGAGGTGTGTATACTATATTTCTGCTCGACGGAGGCAGAAAGCTGCAACTTCGCTTAGCGCAGCGGGTCGAAAGTTGCCGCTTTCCGCCCGGAGAGATGAAAAGTATATAATTAGTACTCCTGACCTGGTCGTGCAGCGGCGCCTTGCGGGCCTGCTCGGGGTCTCTGCCCTCCAGCTTGAGGCGCACGCGCTTCCACACCCCCGCGCCCTGCGCGTTACGCTCGCCCCCAGCTGGGGAATTGCCAACGCAAATAACACTAGTACAGGGGTCGGGAAAAAAGTTACAACAGAGGAGACGTTTCATTTTGGCCCTGCACATTGTACACCAGCGTGAAATATTTGTTGTAAAAACCTTATAAACACCATGTGATATGCAAATAAATAGATAAATATAGAGAAAAATCTAGTGATTATCAGAAAAATATAAAAAAAAAAAATTTCTATCTATTTAACTTGCACAAAAGTAATTAAACTTCTATGGATCCGCATTAAATCATATTGAAATAATACTATTTCTAACTTGTTAAAACCAATTTCCATGTTATTGTGAATTAGTCCGACAAACATCAAAATAATGTCAATTGTCATTTACCGGTCAGGTCGATTTTTTTTTCAGTCGCCGCCATGCTAGTTCAATGAAAATTAAAGTTTATTATACAACTCAACAAGACAAATATGAGCAAAATCATGAATAAAACTATAGTTATTTTATTTATATTTATCTAAAAAACTGGTGTACGTGGTGCAGGTTCAGTCTCCATACATTCATAAAACGTCTCCTTTACAAATAGTTTAAAGAAAGTACTAATAAACAAAAGCTACTACATTGTTAGAGAATACTTCGATGATAATTTTTAAGTCACAAATAAAAAACCTAAATAAAAACTTTATTTACTTATATAATTTTAAATTCATCAACATTAGCATAAATCTATAAAGTAATCCTCTCTTCTACTATGATGTTATCTCACTTAGTTGAGTTGAGACCGCAGCTTATATGTAAACTTATGGGATGCAATAAATGATTAAGGGAAAGTATACAAAAGGGTACAAAAGGCGATAAAATCTAATAAGATGGCATAACGGCAATAGAAGTATGACTTTACAAAAAAGTCGGCAAAATGGGAAAGTCGGCAAAAAGGGCAGTACCCATATACTGCACGGGGATAATGAGATCCAAAAGGAGTTGATGACTCACTAAAATTTCATAATATTTTAGCTAGAGATTATGATATTTTAGCATTCAGAATATATCATTAGTTGGTGAACTGAGGAATAGAAAAAATTTGGTTTAGAATATTTTTAAGTCAGTAGTTTTTTGTTACATTATTTATTTGAAAGATGTTGTCAGAATTCAACTATTTAAGCATGAAAATCGAAACGCCTTATTTTAAAGACAATTCACTGAGCTGCCCTATTCAATAGTAATATGTAAAGAAGCAGTCAAGTCAAACATCATTTATTTCTGTAGGTACAAAAGGTACACTTAAAAAGTCAATAGTCGAATAACTCGTCCATGGAGATTGGCTAAATGTGAACAGCAGCCGATCTCCACCGACGAGTTGCTGGTTCCAAAAGCAGTACCCCAAGAACCAGCACTTCATCAACCTCCGTACCTTGCCTGGCGTGTGTCCTGGGCGTGTTGATGGCGGCCTGCCTCGTCAGCTTGCGGCCGCTCGTCTCCGCGCTCCAGATGTTAGGCAGCCTGAGAACAAACGGCTTATTATACGGCAATCTATTATATTTTTAACACCAATGTACCTACCTACCTGGAAAATATCTATGTACCTGTATAATGTGGCACGCAATAAATTATTTTGTATTTGTATTTGTATCTACACTTTATGATTAACTAGCTTTTACCCGCGGCTTCGCTCGTTTATTTCACCCCCTTAGGGATCGGATTTTGCAAAATCCTTTCTTAGTGGATGCCCACACTGTTTAAGCTATCTATGTGCAAAATTTTAAGTCTCTAGACCGAGTTGTTTAGGCTGTGCGTTGATCTTTGAGTATTAAACCAAAAGGAGACGTCACGCGCACTAGTTTATTTGCAAAAAAGTCTATCAATTTCTGCGGGACGAGGAACAAATAATAACTAAATAAACGCACACAAATAATGTTAATACAAACGCATTTTTTGACAAAACAATAAAACACTAGCTTGAACTAGATGCCCACAAATACATTCACACACAGAGACAACCAAAGAGATTTAAATATAATAAGGCATAGAGAAGACAAAGCGAGGAAAATTTGAAGCCAAAAGTTATTCCAAGTGGAATAAGTCTAGTACAATTTCGACCCAATGACAGCTCGCGTTCATACTAACTGACATGACAAGGACATGACGCATAAGCTTCAAAGTTTTGTATGAATATATTCCCAATGCCCCCTCTATGCCCTATTATATTTAAATCTCTTTGGAGACAACCAATCCGAGCACTGAACTCAAAGAAACTAGTTGATAGATGGAAGAATGAGACAGAAAGAGAATGAATGGAACATTGAACCTAACGACTAGAATTTCATGACTAGGGATCATCATCATCAACCCGTAACAGCCCACTGCTGAGTTAAGGGTCTTTCCTCAAACTGAGGAAGTATGGGCTATAATCTCCCACGCGATCCCACCGCGGATTGGGAGATGGTGTTAAGCTAGTGGCCACTTAACAGTCAGAATTTTTCAAACCACTCAAGGGTATCTGACATGGCTTAACGACTTCCATTGTGCGAAAAGACAAAGAAAAAACTGGGCTTTTTTCATGACTCGGGATACTGGGATTATAATATCTGTGGATACTGACTCTAGCAGCATCGAGTGGAGCTCTGGCAGCGCCGTAGCGAGCTCAGCGAGTGCGGCAGCGGGCGGCGCTCGCTCGCTCGAGCGAGCCGACACCACGCTCGACACCAGCTCAGACACTCGCTTCTCCAGCGAAAGGTACTCGCTCGCCGGGTTGTTGCCCTGGAGAGGAACATACATCTTAAGAATACGTTACAAGACGAAATTATAAAAATATCTACACTAATATAAGGGGAAAAAAGAGAAGAATAATAGTGGTATAATATTCCTCGTATTTTATTACCAGAACCATATATATATCATTGTAAAGCTAATTTACTGAGTTATTTGATAACATAATGAAATATTTTAAAATGCCACCCTATGTTTAAAAAATTCTGTAATATATGAGGGTTTAGGTCACTGAGAAACGAACGTCACCCTTTTGGTCTATGGACCTAAAATGACTTAAAATAATTATTTATTTAAGTGTTCAATTAGGCTAATCGAATTTGTATGATTATTTAGTATTCCCTGAATTATTAAATTATTATTTTTTTGTTAGTCAAAGTGGTATGTTCGTTTCGTGGTCCAAGGTCCAAGGAGTAATAGTGTTCTGTGCTCCATGTAGGTGAAGACATGTCGTATTGACATTGGCAGAGTGGCAGACCGACAACATAATAAAAAAAAACAGTGTTTTATTTCACTTCCGCCTATAGGCTAATGACAGATAAGAGTGAGAAAGAAAGTAGAGCGCTATATCTTCCACGTAGCACATATATCGCTACTTTCGTGCAAAAAAATTATTATTTCTTTTAAATATTTTTTTTTACCACTCTGGATTCAAGCTTTTTTGATTTCATGTAGAAAAATATATGTTGGATGGGTTACCAGTATTTTGATAAAGTTGCAAGCAGATTTTTGTAAGAAGAATTTTACAAATCAGGGGGCATTCTGGGGGGTGTTTTGTAGGACATATTTGTTTAAAATAATATCTTCTCACCTCTCTACTAACTCAGACCTCTATAGTATTTTTCATTTATTATTATACCACCCTCAATAGATTTTCTGAACATCACCTTTGCATGTTTGTTGCGAATAAACTCAGCTAGCTGTCAGTATGTTTGCTTACGAATAGTTTTTTATAGGAACACTTTTGAGTTACGCTTCGTACATAATTCTAGCGTCAGTAAGCAAAACGGTTCGTTTCTCGAATATAGGAACCGGGGATAAAACAATTCTTTCACCAATGGAAAGCTAGAAGATCCCTGAGGAACATAGGCTACATTTTATTCCCGTATTCCCACGCGAACGGGAACTGCGCGGGTGAAACAGCGCAGAACCGATACTAATATTATAAACCACGCCTTTTTCTCAATGTGTTAGTAGACATGTTTAATTCCTGGAGCTCAATACTGTCATACGGACTTATTACTCTAGATTTTAGGTAATAATTGTTGACGTGATAACGTCTTATTTGATGCCTAGTTTTCTTATAAATCGACTAGCGACCCGCCCCGGCTTCGCACGGGTGCAATGCTGAATTTTCTTTGCTATAAACCTTGCGGAGCCCTAGACCTTTCCAACGAATGCAAAACCATGGAAATCGGTTCGTCAGTTCTGGAGTTAAATCGTCAGGAAGGAAAACCCGACTTATTTTTATATAGTAGATGAACGTCGGCTGCACGCACGAAAAAGTATCACGTTCCACCTGAGCGGAGCGTGCAAGCGAGAGCGCGGAACAAGCGATAGAGAGGCACGTTTAGGCGTTCGGCTTGTGACGCATCTATCTCTCTTCCACTCCAGTATGCAATTTTTCATCAATGTTTTCTTATGACGTTATCACGTAAAATTATCGTCCGTAAAAAAAAATGTTGTCTGTAAACCGACTTTACGAAAAAATAATTATTTTGGGTTCATTTATTACAAATAAAATAATACAAATACAAGCAAAATGTCCACAACAGATTTCGTCAACATTACATTCTTAAAATCCACAACAAGCTTCGTCCATGTAACAAAAAAAATAAGTCAAAAAGTTCCCCACTAATCGTCCCTGGTTCAAAGGACCTATGCTAGCTGCATTTATTTATTTAGACACACAAAACAGACATTGACGAAAATGCACTATACTTAGTAAGTTACGGGTAACGATGTCTCTGTCCTCTCTTTGCTCACCTCGTTGAGATGCTGCAATGCGTGCAGGGGTCCCCTCACGTCCTGGGCCAAGAGGGCCCTCGACGCCTCTGCCGGCCCCAGCTTGTCCGCGGCGCGAAGAAAAGCTGCGGCGGCTGAAGACACCCGCTTAGTAAGAGCAGTTGCCTCTCCGGTCAACTGAGATATCATCTCGCGGAGCAGAGCCGATACGTTCTCCACCTGAAAGTCAAAAAGTACAAAAAAAAAATTCTTCAAAGGTTGGTTTCTGATTCTGTGAAAATTATGTAGTGCTTAAAGTTTTAGCTAGGTGGCGTGATTCATAAAAACACGACACATCAAACGTGATTCGTAAAAAAAAAACATTTGAGAATGTAACATGCGAAAATGGAATTTTGCTAATGTGACGTTTTGGCAATGTGACATTTTACGATGTCGCATTTTGATAATGTGACATTTTGCAAAAATCGAATGTGTCATTTTGCTAGTGTGACATTTTGTGGTGTGGTTTTGAGAATGTGACATTTTGCTAAATTACAGTGTGTCATTTTGCTAATGTGACATTTTGCTATGTGGCGCCTTTTTAGAATGTGTCATTTTGCGATGTGACGTTTTGACTTTTGACAATGTTCCTTTTTGCGAAATTACAATGTGTCATTTTGCGCTACTGCTGCTTTCTAGTACTTACTGATGATGCTTGATGTTTTTTTTAAAGTATGAAGTCTTGTTGCCTCCATAAGCCACTCACCCATTGCGTGTCAATGTTTCCTTCCGGATGCAACATCTCCATGAGAGATTCCTCCACAGGCGACACTTGCAGCGAATACTTCTGCGCAAGAGTGCACGCCTGGAACGAGGGCATTTCAGCTTTTAATACTGTTTTTAAATAACATAGAAGTCTAAAGACTAAAAAAACGACTTCAACGAATTATACTAAAAAAAAAACAGTCGAATTAGAACCTCTTCCTTTTTTGAAGTCGGTGAAAAAAAGAATCGTCGAAATCGGTTGGCGTGATACAGAGTTATTCTGGATGAATGAATTGGAATGGAAAAAAAACGGTATTACTGGCTTTTGATTGTTTAAATCCTTTGAGTATTAAACCAACAGGAGACGTCACGCGCACTAGTTCCTTTGCAAAAAAGTCTGCCAATTTCTGCGGGGGGGACGAGGAAACAAACGCAAATAATGTTAAAACAAACGCATTTTTTGACAAAACAATTAAACGCTAGCTTGAACTAGATGCACACAAATACATTCATCAATCCAAGCACTCCGTGAACTCAATAAAACTAGTTGGATTTAACAGGTGTGCGCGTTGACCGACACTTTTTTTGGCAGAGGGGAACGCCTGTTAGTGGCGTCTCCGGTTGGTTTAATACTCAAAGTTTAAATCTAATTAGGATCGGGGTAATAAATACGTGAGCTTTCAAGCGACAATTGTTAAAAATATATCAGGATTAGCGAAAAAAAAAAATCTCACGCCTTATATCCCCGAGGGGGTAGGCAGATGTATTCCATTTCTGGATATACCCGCTTTTCACCAGATCTTCTTTGGACCCCTAAACGTGACAGGTGGTGAGCCCATCGCCGGACCAGGTCTGTTTACACATGTCTCAGAATTAATTCTAGGACCTGCGGGTTTCCTCACGATGTTTTCCTTCACCGTCGAGCAAGTGATAAATATGTACGTAAGTTTTTGAAAAACTCATTGGTACATGCCCGGATTCGAACCCTAGCCTCACTGATTTTCATCATGTGAAGCAGGCTCGCCCCGGCTTCACAGGGGTGCCATGATAACACTAAAACCGTCCTCTTGAATCACTCTATCTATTAAAAAAAACCGCATCAAAATCCGTTGCGTCGTTTCAAAGATTTAAGCATACATAGGGACGTAGGGATATAGGGACAGAGAAAGCGACTTTGTTTTATACTGTGTAGTGATGATTAAGATATCCTACAGCTG
Source organism: Ethmia dodecea (assembly GCA_963855545.1). Classification (NCBI taxonomy): domain Eukaryota; kingdom Metazoa; phylum Arthropoda; class Insecta; order Lepidoptera; family Depressariidae; genus Ethmia; species Ethmia dodecea. Next base: position 15,608,126 of record OY979449.1, on the reverse strand, counting down.
GTTTATATACTTAGACTCATACACCCCAATTAGTATCATCATCATCATCATCATCAACCCGTAACAGCCCACTGCTGAGCTAAGGGTCTTTCCTCGCACACGAGGAAGTATGGGCTATAATCTCCCACGCGATCCCACCGCGGATTGGGAGATGGTGTTAAGCTAGTGGCCACTTAACAGTCAGAATTTTTGAAGCCACCCAAGGGTATCTGACATGGCTTAACGACTTCCATTGTGCATAAACACAACGAAAACCGGGACCAACAATTTAACGTGCCTTCCGAAACACGGAAGCGCTCGTGATATAAATGCCACCAGGCGGTCACCCATTCACTGACTGACCGCACCCAACTTTGCTTAACCAGTGTGATCGTTACGAACACACTGGCACCGCAAGGCTACGAGCGCTTCGCAATTAGTATATTAATATAAAAAAAATATGATGCCATGGAATTTTAGTTGTGTCTAACCAATTTTCTTAAATATCGATTAATAATAGCACGATTTCCATAGAAAGCACTGAATTCAGCAAAGCTAATTCATTTTTGGGAAAAATTTAACACATATTAAAAATAGCTGAAATCGATTGAGTAGTGGATACTGAACAAACTAATTTCAGGAATTGCGCTTATTCTGTCACATATTGTATAGACTTCACTACATAGTATAAAACAAAGTCGCTTTCTCTGTCCCGATATCCCTATGTCCTTATGTCCCTTTGTATGCTTAAATCTTTAAAACTACGCAACGGATTTTGATGCGGTTTTTTTTAATAGATAGAGGGATTCAAGAGGAAGGTTTTAGTGTTAGCATTGCACCCGTGCAAAGCCGGGTCGGGTCGCTAGTATATTATAAACATGTTTGTCGATAGTACATACCTTCTCCCAGTGCGCAAGCGCCGTCCTGGCCGTTCTTGCGGTTCTGGCCGCCCCCCTGGCGCCGTGGGGTTGATGATGATGTCTCGCAGCGCGCATGGTGGCGGCACATCGAGCCCTCGCGGCTAAAGCCGTGGCGGCTGAAGCCAATCTCGCGGCTCGGACCTTGCGGGACCCCCAGGCAGCTTCCAGGGTCCTCACCAGGGATTTTAGAGCTGGATTTGCTCCTGCACCCCACACCACTCTGGAGGTATGGGATAGATTATGAAGGTTAGGTTAATGTTTGAAGGGTTTATTTATACATGTCATTTGACTAAATAGTGGATAAAATTTATTAATGTAACTGATTTAATTAACAATATATTCAATTTTTCTTTTCTTTTAATTAAAATGATGAAATCACTTAATAAATGTTATGTTATCGATTATACGACAATTGTACTGATATTTTTATGAATACATAATAAAATGAATTGACATTTTTAATTGACATAATTTTGCTGTGGAATTTTTGACATGTTGGTGTAATATTATATAATCTCTCTTTTCCATTGTTTTGATTGTAAATTAATAATTTATGCATAGAGATAATTACTGTTTTTATGCATTGTTGTCATGGGACTTTACCTGTAGACAACGAATTTTGTGAACTTAATAATAATAAATAAATAAAATAAAATACATGTGACGTTTTAACTTGGCCATTCTGAAGTTGCGTAAATGGCTGCTCAATACAATTTTTTAGCCATCATTCGGCGATATGAGGCGGTTGCAAGCGAAGCCGATGTTTAGTGCGGCCAAGAAAGATAGGGTATTTTCCAGTTTAAAAAAAAATTGGTTGTCTGTGAAGTTGCTTTACGGACGATAATTTTACGTCAAGAAAACATTAAGAGCCCTATTACATTTCGAGCGTGATTTTTGCGTTTAAAGGCCAACTTTGGCTTCCTGGATCTGAGAAACTAGGAAACTTGAACAACTTATACTTTCGGGATGATAGAGAAAATATATTATCATAGGAAATGGCTACCCTACTTTATTCGATTTTATCTTAGTTAACTATATAAAAGTAAAAAATCCGAAGCAAGTTTTTCGAAAAACGCGCGACGGCACTTTTTTGTGTTCGTGGATTGAACTAAACGAGTAAACAAATGAGATAAAAAAAAATATAATAATATTGCTTATATAGTGATCAAGTGGATAGCTACTTCAATTTTTTTTTAATACGTATTAAATATCTAGAAATTAAATCATATTCGAGACCGTAAAATTGCCAAAAACGCTTGGAAATAACCGTAAATTTCTCCTTACTATATTAACAATATCACATGATTTTTATATTAAAAGATACTTTAGTTCATAAGGAATACAAACATCATACATGTTTTTAAAAACAGTTCATTATAAACCTGAAAAGAAAAATAATTCAAACTGCAAAATTGCTACATAAAGCAAAGTTTTGGCCGGCCGAGCTCAGTACTGCGCGAGCGCTCGTCGACGATGGACCTGTGTCAAAATTTGTCACGCCGAAAGATCGCGAATTTCGTCGTAATTATAGTGCGACTACCTATAACAAGTTTTAATCATCGAAGTATTTTATTGTAACTTGTGATAGTTGCTCATGTGGTGATGGTTGTTTGTATACCGATTGAGCTGAAATTTGGTGTACTTATGTAAGTTCGGTGACAATGCAATATTATGGTATCACTGAGCTGATCTGATGATGGAGCCAGGAGGTGGATATCACAACTCCTCAATGACTACTCGTAAACCCCTCGAGTTTGGGCTTGTATGATTCGTCTTGACAAATACTTTGGTGTTAGATGGTAACCAGGGTCTGATGATGGAGCTGGAAGATGGCCATGGGAACTCGGTAATTAAATGACACAACCCCATCGAGTTTGGGCTCGTATGACACATCTTCACGAGTTGTTTGATGCTAGATGGTAACCAGAGTCTGATGATGGAGCTGGAAGACGGCCAAAGGAACTCAGTAATTTAACGACAAAACCCTATCGAGTTTGGGCTCGTTTGATTCGTCCTGACGAGAACTTTGGTGCTAGATGGTAACCAGGGTCTGATGATGGAGCTGGAAAATGGCCATGGGAACTCCGTAATTAAACGACATAACCCTATCGAGTTTGGACTCGTATGATTCGCGTTGACGAGTACTTTGGTGTGTCTGATGTCAGACATGTCAGGGTCTGATGATGGAGCTGGAATATAACCAATTGAGCTAAAATTTTATATACACGTTTAGTTTGGATGACAATGCATGGTTAGCTATGTGAAGTCATTTTAAATCCAACTAAAAAGTAAAAAATAAATTAAGAGTAAAAAAATAATTTTTAAACAAGCTTTTATTTTAATGCACTAAAAAGAATAAAATACACTCTCCCTTTAAAACTTCTACTATCTTAAAACGTCATTACACAATTTATTACGTAATAAAAGCTTTTCGCGAGATTTAAGTAGGTACTCATATTTACACTAAAAATTCTAAAAATTTAATTCAATCAGTTACTTATACATATATTTACTTAAACACGAGTACTTAAATCTCGCGACATACAATAAATAAATTTCCGTAAACAAAAAAAGCGCCGTAAATAAAGTTTCGGCTCAAGTAAATATGGTGTATTCCCGTTGTTCCCATTGACGATATCCCCATTGAGTGGGGACAACGGGAATTTAATAAAATTATTAAAAATACTTCCTGTTGTCCCCACTATCTGTACCCATTGAAATAACGAAATAAAATTATTAAAAATACTTCCCGTTGTCCCCATAGATTTTTTTCTCTCTCCTTTAATTTAATGCAATCTGTCCTTGAACATTCAGCAATATTTTGATGAGAATATATAGTATTGCAAGAAATTTGACCAGTGTTCCACCCTTATAATTTTTTTTCTATTCTCAGATTAGATCTTGAGGCGTTTTTCTTTTTAATCTTTTGAATGTTTGAGGGTTGCTCATTAGTTTCTTTGTCATTGGATAAAAATGTTGTTTGTGTCTATTTCTGTATGTGGTCGGGTACGTATTTGAATGTCTAAAATTAAAAACCTAACGTAAAATAACTTACGTTTAAAATCCCTAAAATCTAAATACCTAATGTTTTAATATACCTAGGCAGCGAATACTTACCTACGAAATATCTAAGATTATAATACAGATTGGACTAAATACCTAATATTCAAAATTTTTATAGTTATAACAACAAAGTTTGATATACCAACATTTTAAATACCAAATGGTCAAAATATTTAAAATAATGCACCACTTGCGAGAGCGAGCGAAGCGAGCTCAAAATACCAGAGCGAAAATTATTTGGACTGGTTAGGTTCAGAAGATCTTTGATGTTAGGTTTTTTTATGAGCAACAAATAAAGATCTTTTATTATAACCGTTCTTAAGTAAGTATGCTACAATATGATATAGTACATTATAGTATAAGTGCGTTAAGTTGAAAATTACAGCCGAGGCAATATTGCTAGCCCCAGCCGTAGGCGCAAGTATGACATACGACGTTACATAACATATTTGCGAGGAAATAAAGAAAACTCGAACTTTCTTATACAAATAAAAACAAAACAGCGAAAAAAAATATATTTGTTAAGATTTTAAAAAGTACCGTTCGTTTTTAGCCGGAGGACCTTGATAAACCCTGCAATTTACATTACAATAACGCACAAGTGCGTAATGAAATACAATGTAATGTGTTATAAAGTAGATTATGTACATACTTTAATATCGGTATTTGTCATTTTGGTCAGTGAACTGTGAGGTAAATCTATTTCAGGGACTTTGTACACTACCTGTGTAGTTTTATCCTTTTGAACTTCAGTAATATATCCATTTGACATTTTAAGTTTTTGGTATTTTCACTTTAAGTCAAAAAACCATTAGGTATTTAGATTTTAGGGATTTTAAAAAGATTTGATGGGGATATTGACACGTGAAATTTATGTATTCCCGTTGTCCCCACTGCCGTATCCCTATAATGGGAATACGGCCAATGAGGACAAAGGGAATACATCGTAAATATTAACCAAGAAAACACCTACTTAGAGAATATGGTGACTAACTTTGTGCGTAGAATATTATTGCATGACAACGATTTATTTATTTTTCTAAAAATATTTTATGCACAGACACGGTCCCGTTAGAGTTTTGTTATATGTATAGATGAAAGACCCCTGGTAACCTTCATTTTATGTGTGAGAGAGAACAGACTTTTTATTTCAAGGTTGGTCCCTCTCAGTTTAAGCAAAAATCTACGTACCTATATCTAAAAACATATTATATAAACTATAATCTCTAAAGGGGTGTAAATTGTATTGTTTTAAACTTTCTTAACATACGCCCGCTAAAAAAGTTGAACACACTACCATAAAAAAAATTGAAAAGTATCAAGGACGTTAAATCGCTTGCTGCCGCTACGGCAGAGTAGTGCCGTGAACTCGTGACCCCGAGCAAGCGGGCTGTCGCGTTCAAATGCCTAATCTTGAGGAGCGTAGTTTTGTGATAGGGCTCTTAATGAAGAGCGTGCCTCTCTATCGCTTGTTCCGCGCTCTCGCTTGCACGCTCGGCGCAGGCGGAACGTGACAATGGGTCATGGTTTTTCGTGCCGGCGTTCATCGATTTATAAGACGTTATCACGTCGAAAACTATTTGAATTTGAAGATTGGGCCGAAATATTTAACAAAATACAAAAAGTAAATATACTTACCCATTTTATCAATTAAAAACGTTAACTTCACGTGACGTCGAATATGTATAAAAAAATCGGTTGTCTGTAAAGTCGGTTTACTGACGATAGTTGAACGTGACAACGTCATAAGAAAATACTGATGGAATGGATTGTGCCTCTTTGTCGCTCGTTGCGCGCTCTCGCTTGCACTGGAACGCATACGTCACACTTTTTCGGGAATGCCGCCGGCTCCATCAATTTATAAGACGTTGTCACGTCAAAAATTTAGATCGAGAAGGAAGGAATCGAGCGCGCTAATGTTAGAGAGCTTCTGAGAACTTCTCACACTCTAACATTAGCGTGCTTTTATTTTCCGTTTTCTGTTCAATATTTCGTCCCAATTTTCAAATGAAAATAATTTTTGATAACATTTTGTAAATCGATGAACGCCGGCTGCATGCACGAAAAAGCATGACTCATTGTCACGTTCTCCCTGAGCCGAGCGTGCAAGCGAGAGCGCGGAACAAGCGATAGAGAGGCACGCTCTTCATCGATGATTTCTTGACGTAAAATTATCGTCCGTAAACCAACTTTACAGACAACCAATTTTTTTGCGTGGTGTCAGTAGTACCATCGATTTGTACCATTGATGGTACAAGTGACACCGATTTATGTCGCTATATAGTACCATTAAACTGGAAAATACTCTATTGGGTGGGTACCTCTGGTGGGCGGCTGTGACTAGCTGTTGCGCCCTGGCGTGCGCGTTGGCGAGCCGCTCGGCCGCGGAGGCCAGTTCCCGTGACCGACGGCCCAGCAGTGGGCTCGGGTCCTGGTTGCTGCCCAGCACCTGCACAAGACCATAGACCAAATTATGTAACCCAATTTAGCATTAAGTATGAATTGATTACAAGAATAATGTGTTGAGGAGTTTCTTGCCCCGCTTCTTCTCGTCAACCATACATGCTGAAGCGGTGGAGTTGAAATGACGGTCAATAAGTGGACTTGTAAGTCCATACTTTGAATAAAATATTTTGACTCTGACTATAATGGCCTGTAGAAGATGTAGTGACAAGAACAGAAAAGGGCATGTTACGCTGGTTTCGTCATTTAGAACGTATGGATGAAAGAAGAGTAACAAAAGAAATATATGGTGCGAATGTTGAAGGACGCAAGGAAAGAGGACGCCCCAGAAGGACGTTCACGGATCAAATAAGTGACGTCCTTCAAAAAGCTGGGGTCCGGAGTGCGAAGAATAAAAGAGCGTGCATGAAAAGGCTTATGGATGTGAAGGAAGCGAAAGAAGTATGCAGAGATCGAGCAAAGTGGCAATCCATCGTCTCTGCCTACCCCTGTGGGATCATGGCGTGAGCGTTATGTTATGTATGTTAATGTATAATGGCTTAGATTCTATGAGACTTCGAACATGTTCGATTTGACGAAATTTCACGGACTTTTAGTCTATCACTAGTTTTTAATAGCCTTGGACAATGATTTAAACAGTGAAACCTCAAAAAATACGCATTGAAAAATCCATCCAAATATGTTCAGAAAGTTTCCAAATAAGTTTTTGAGAAACTCACGAACATGATATACGTATCCGGGTAAGAAACATTTTCTAAATTCGATTAAAAATTTATACGTATTTGGAATCGTTATCATTTTCTTGCCCCATTATCAATATTTAGGGTCGGCGCAGTATCTCTTCTCCTTTCCAAAATAAAATGTATTTAGTAGTAACTCTACAATATATTTAATATACTTTTTTAATGACACTACTCAAAATCTATTCAGCTCCCTTTTTCAATAGGGCTCCAGGGTCCAGGCTCACCACAGGTAATCGCCTACATTTGGTTGATAGTGATACTCCAGACATTAACACAGCGCTAGTTAAGCTTCGATAGCAATAATTATTTAAATAAGACTTCAGATCGGTTTAAAACAGAGGTCCCAGAGAGCGAGTGCGCGATGGTCAAGACGCTCGTTGTGGTGAACGATCTTGTGCTCGCTCGCTTTCGCTCGGCTCAACCATCTCCATCAGCCACTTACCTCTGCGTGTAGTTGCGTGTGCGCAGCGAGTCTCGTGCGAGCGCAGTGCGCGGCCGCGGCGGCCTTGGCGTGCGCTCGTCCCACGCAGCGCGCTCGCTCGCTCGCTGCCGCGGCCGCTTGAAGGCGAGAGGCCAGCGAGCGCGCTCGCTCGCACGCCGACGCCGAGGGCGCCCCAGAGCGAGCCGAGCGAGCCTTCTCGCAGAGAGACTCCAGAGAGACGCTCCAAGATGCGCCTAAGATTGAGGTGATTGTAGTATTGGCTTATTTGACAATTTAGTATGGAGTTCTTTGAAATTATCCTTATTAATTCCTACTTGGTGGATATCCCACATATACGCTCGAAGCGCTTTTCAATGTCTTTTATTGTGCGCACCGCCAAGGAACCACCTTTCGGCGTCTGTATTTCCGAGTTCATAAAGCCCCTGACGGGTGGGTTTAAGGATCGAGTGAACAGGCATCTTCTGGACATCTTTGCCTTAGGGCAAGTCTGAGGTCAAGAGTAAGCCCATCAGCAATAAAAAATATATATTTAAGAATCCTAACTAATATTATAAATGCGAAACTGAGTTTGTTTGTTACGCTTTCTAAATCACATTTTAAATATTATTTCTCTAATTTAAAGCTACATTATCAGAAAGTCACATAGGCTTATCCCCGTATTACCACGGGAACGGGAGCTAGCTAAAGACAAAAAAAAAACCACCAACCTATCTCCTTCTGCTCGACCTCTGCGGCGATGTCAAGCCCCTTGCGGCGTAGAAGCAGACAAAGCACGGCCGCCAAAGCACGAGAGTGCACGCCGAGAACTCCACGGGACACCAGTTCCGCCGTGAACCTGATAGAAGAACGAGGTTTTAAATAAATCATCATCATCATCAACCCGTAACAGCCAACTGCTGAGCTAAGGGTCTTTCCTCACACATGAGGAAGTATGGGCTACAATCTCCCACGCGAGCCCACCGCGGATTGGGAGATGGTGTTAAGCTAGTGGCCACTTAATAGTCACAAGAGTTTGTATAAATAGGCCTAAAGTAAGCAAAAATGTATTAAAAAGGAAAATGAAAGCCTGTTTTTGAAATCTTAAGGTAAATGTGTCATGGTCATTTTTAGTAGTAATTATGGATTTAAATAAAAAAAAATCAGTAGATATCAAAAGTTAAGTCAAAGTCAAAAATCATTTATTTAGGTACTAAAGGTACACTTATAAACATCAATAGCAAGTATATTCTGATTTTGACGTATGCAATCAAAAAGAGCGCTATCTCGGCAACAAACTGTACTTAGTTTGCCGAGGACAAAAGTATATTAATCATGAATAAAAAAAGGCACGATCACCTCGCCTGGCGGAAGATCTTCCATTTTCACGATGGAGGACCATTCCACTTCCGCTCCTACAGTGGAATGTCCTCAGGGAGTAAACAGATCAAAATCATGCCAAGCCTACCTCCTAACGGGTTTGCTGAGAGCGGCATCATCGTAGAGAACCTGCGCGGCGTGCGCGGGAGTGGCCGAGAACGCGCACGCCATCTGTGCGCACAGAGCGAACACCTCTGCGACCACCTGCACGCGGCGGACCAGGAAGATGTCCTCCAGCACCCCGCGAAGCACTGGGCTCTGGAGGGCGGCCTGGAAGTCCAAATAGAGGGTCTGTATTAGATGTAACTTGAATGCCGCGAAGGCGCTAGCGTACATATTTACTTCTATTTTTAGGGTTCCGTGAACAAAGGCTGCAACGGGACTTACTACTAAGCTTCTACTGCCCGTCCGTCTGTCCGTCTGCCTTTCTGTCAGTGACCTGTATCTTATGAACCGTAATAATGAGAAAAGAACCGTAATTGAATTTAACAGAATGTGTATTTCAATTGCCGCCGCTGTAACAACAAATAACCAAATTGAAATAAAATTATGATAAAAAAAAAATTCTTTTTAGTATTTTCGCTCGATATCCCCTTCGAGATCCCTGTCTATCGCCTGTCTAAAAGATGAGTTTTTCTTTGGCGTATCTTTACACAATTTTTTCTGTAGGTATAGTGTTACGGAACCCTTCGTGTGCGAATCCAATTCGCACTTGGACGGTTATTTAAGTGTAAAGAGACATCACCGACTTCAAATAATTCCATAACACCAAGAAAAGGGTAAAGAGACTCACCGACATATGCATAGCGTCGTTGATGTGGTCAATCTTCCTCCAGGCCGGCGGTATGGGCGCGGCGAGGTGATCAGCCAGCTCCCTCGCCCGCAGTTCGATGGCCGCGAACAGTCCGTTGAATCCCATCAACAGCATCCGCCCAGCAGACTGGCCCTCCTCCGAAGACGAGGTGGAAAGGAGAGCCTCGTATCTGGACCGGAGCTCCACTGCCAGGAGTTGTGCGCCGCTCGTTGGGGACTGAAGACAGAATTAGATTTTTGGGGATATCGAACATTTTGTTTTCTCAGCTTTACATTACGACGGGGTAGCTGCAATTACTTTTAATAAATTGACTTGTAAGACATTGAATAAACTTTTATTTTAATTTTGATTTGAACTAGCCTGAAGAAAATCAAAGACGTGTCCCATATAGAATTCAGAAGAATTCCAAACTCAAATTCATTTATTTCTGTAGGTAAAAAAAATACACTTAGAAACGTCCAAAGTCTAATAACAAGGAATTCTAAAGTACCTATAGTTTTGCAGTGGGATGTTATGGGTAGATATTGTTATGATTGAAAAATTTAAAACATCCCAAAACTGAGTTATATCTTGTTTCCTCAACATTTTCCACCATGCATGTGCGTGGCTGAAGGAATGCGCAAATGAAAAAAATATATACTCAAAAAAATGCTAAACAATAATCAAAAAGTTCAATAAAATACGTACCTCCATATCCATAACCAAATATCTGAAATGCATCTCTAGTTGCGCCAAGAGATCGTTCAACGGCACAGGCGTGTTCATGATCACGGCGTTCAGCTCAGTGATCATCATCAGTGCTGATCGGTCTTCAGAATGGATCTTCTTGAGCGCTTCGGGAAGAATTATTGTGCTGAAGTTGTAATTTAACTGCACCAGGTCAGCTAACAGCAGGTTTGCATTTCTAACGCATTCTACAGCCACTGGCATGGCCGAGTCTTCCGCTGACGCTGACTGCAGAGGGAGTAGAGACAGCAGCTCGACGGCTTGCATCGACAACGCACTCATGTCATCCAGGAACCACTCCCCTTCCCGTGACGTCAAGTCCTCTAGACAATCTCCAGCGCTTTGGGCTCCATTCTCCAACATCAAGTAGCGCCTATTCAAGTTGCAAAGCATTCCGATGACAACGCTTTCTAAAGCCGCTCCTGCTCCCTCTTCTGCCCTCACCCAGTTGCTGATGTTAGACTTTGCGTCTCTGTAAGCTTCTTGTGCTATGACCAGGGCATCGGGGCCACCTTCCAACTGCAGTCTTTCGTAGGACTTCGTCAAGTTGACATTGGCTTCGGCGTTCAATGTTTGCAAGCGATAATTGTAGGCTACGATTTGCTGAGCACGGTCGCTGTTGTCCGTGTCAGTGTTCACTAGCGCAGCCACTTGATTGGCAACTTCACGACACACTTCAGGAGACTTGCTTTCAAGAGCTGTCGCTAAGTACTTTCTGAACATGACGACGTGGTGGTACTCCGTGCGGCTTTCAGGGTAGTACTGCGATACTGCCACGTACTGGGACAGCAGCTCCAAGCAAGACCTGACCAGTAAGTTGGTTTGCTGCATGCTCTGGTTTAATTCCGTCTCAGCTTGCTCACATTGTGAGATCATCGAGCTCTGACCAGCGTTCGTCAAAAACTCTTTGATGTGGTCAAATATAGGCTTCTCATCGTCTTCGTTGGGCCCCGAAAACTCCTGCACCCAAGACATTAGCTGTGGTCCGTTAATGGCTTCGTTGGTCGCTGCGAAGTTCTCTATTTGGGTGTCGAAATCATTGAGAATTTTCACAAGTGCTTTCATGGAATCTTCTACTGCGTTCTTCGCTTGCTTGTAGGAGGTGTATTTCTGTGATATGGCATACAAAGGGTGGCTGCTAAGATTTGTGCCATATGCCTCGATCTCTTTGATGACGCCCATCTGCTGGTGGCAGTCCTGGAGTCTTTCCTCCACGGATTTCAGCTCCTCGTTCTCCTGTAGCCACTTGTCTGCACTCTGCTGTATCTCGGGCAGAACCGCCAGAAACTGTTCGCTGAAACAAATATTACGAAGCTCAAACAATTGCGAGTGTGAATGGTCAATGAGAGATATCAATGATTCATAATTCCGCGCAGGAAGCGTGCCATGCGACCGAGCTTTTAGCAAACATCAACAAGTATAATCCGGTTCATATTCACGAAATGAATTATGCATGACGACTGAGGTTCGCCAAAAACAGGTATTCAGAATTTCTCGTTCGACTCGAGTAATGTTATCCCAAAACAATCTCGGTCCCAAATTATATTTTTGGGAAATACTTTGCCGTAAGTTTTGCCCCAACCCTTCCGATAAGGGAATTATTGACAATCAATAGGGCAAAGGTCGAGCAAAGTGGTTATTTTTAGAAAAAAATGTGGATTTAGAGAGGCACGTGGATTTGGAAGATCGTCTGAGTGAGGCAGCGCGGCGTTAATTATTCAGAACGCGGAACGTGATATGTTCTGGGATCGCCAGATTTAATATTCCTTGCTCCGTGAAAATGATTCGGTGAATTAAGCCGATGTGTTCCACGTGAAATAGGTTTAACTTTTAACGAACGTGTATTGTATTTTCTTTTCGGCTTATTCAGTTTTGAATTATTCTGGAGATGAATATACGCCAGGGTTCAAAGCTATGAGTTAGTTGGGAGGGCTGTGCATAAAAATTTAAAAAAACATCGTGTGCATTGTGCATGTATGTAAGTCTTCCTGAAACTAAGACAATTTTGTAATGGCATTATATAACTAAGTCATTTTGAAAAAAATGAAAATGAAAAAGTATTTATTTCTTTAACTTATTCTAGGACAGCTTTTTGTGATTTTGCATACTTGGTCAGTGTACTAGTGCGCCGTTTTACTCGCCAAGGCTAAATGCAAGTAAGACGAACGGGACCCGACCCAGCCCGATTTCCGATTCCAAACGCAAAAAAGGAGGACCTAAATCGAAAAACTAATTCGGAATTTGAATCAGAAAAACGAGTAAATTTGACAGTGCTTATAATGCAATGCAATGCTACGTCGTGCGCTTATTCCCTGACACTATACATACGCAACGTCTGCATGTGTTGTATATAAATGCCAGCTTTAGGGTGCGGCCAAACGAGCGTAATTTTGTGAGTCGTGAGAAGCAGAATTTCGGTTGTAGAAATTTTGCCCGACAGAAATTCTGTTGGGCTGCCAGACGGAGCGTAATTTTGTGAGTCGTGAGTAGTAGAATTTCGGTTGTAGTTAAAGAGACGTAGGGGGAATAAGAGAAAACAACATATAGAATATATCTTATTTCTCACTCCCTCTTGAGTGATCCGTCACATTCCACTCTAGTATCTCTTTCACACATTTTACTTATGTATTATTGTATACAAACACTGACGCTTTGCTCGGCCCGTGTCTACCCCCTCGCCCTGCGAACTCAATTCGGTCCGAATAATGCATGTGAGTCGGCAGACAACTCATTTTGCGTCGCCGTGTGAATCAAATAGGACTTTTATATGAAACCGAATGCAGCAGAATTTCTGCGACCGAAATTCTGCTACTCACGACTCACAAAATTACGCTCGTTTGGCCTCACCCTTAGCTAACAGACCTACATGTGCCCTACTTTGTGAAACTGACGTAGATCATAAATATTAGTCAGGCGTTGCTCTTTGTTATCGTATGCGCGCACTCACAGGTTATCGCGACCTATAAAGTGACGGCGCATTTATTACCAGTTTTACTCCGAAATAAAATTCTTTTATTTACTTCCATTGAGGCTCGAGGTTCGAGAGACCTCCGTAAAGCACACCGGCTGCTGATACTGCCTTTCGAAGGTAAACTACCCAAATAAAATGGTGATAGACGTTAAGCCAAGCTTTTGTAGGCTAGACTATCTTGTATTTATGGTACGCTAAGGTTATAGATTACGTATAAAAGTACCCAACTTATTACAAGGTTATAGAATTATAAACTTGATGAATATAGTTAATTCCATTCCATCCACATTTTTAAACAATACAGTAAATTTTTGTACCTCAGTTTTTTGACTCATAAGTTATAAAGTGTCAATCAATGAACTTATATTAATAAATATTACAACTTTCAATATTCGTCGTTCGGCTATCACTGGTCTTTTATGCTGAGTTTTGGTCAAGAATGTAAGTAATTTTATTCAATCGACACACGAGACAATTAATGTAAATTGTGTTGAGTAATAGATAATTAAACTCAATTATAATCAAACTAGCGGTTCTGCACAGTTTCACCCGCTTAGTTCCCGTTACCGTGGGAACACGGGAATAAAATATAGCCTAAGTTACTCAGGGATCTTCTAGCTTTCAATTCGTGAAAAATGATTAAAATCGGTCCAGTAGTTTGAGTTTATTCGTAAGAAACATACAAATCTTTCCTCTTTATAATATTAGTGGTCTGTACGGCTCTGACGCAGAATGTGCACTTTGCAAAATGAGCACTCGACAAAAAAGGGGCACTTCTCATAATGTGCACTTAGCAAAATGAGCACTTCTCATAATGTGCACTTCGCAAAATGAGCACTTCGCAAAATGTGTACTTCGCAAAATGTGCTTGCGAAGTGCACATTTTGCGAAGTACACATTTTGCGAAATGCGCACTTTTCTAGGGTATGAGCCAATGGTTAGTAACATTATGAAAACAATATGATTTGTATTTAAAATAATATGAACACTTTTACAAGTAATCATTTATTAAAAAAATATTAAGTCAAGACCAAGTTTTGATCGTCAAATAAATATTTCTATATATATTACGTGTATACAGATACTTTAAACGTAATGGAATTAGTAAAAACTACTTTGTAAAAGTTTTTATTTTATTTTAAATACAAATCATATTGTTTTCATATTGTTACTAACCATTGGCTCATACCCTAGAAAAGTGCGCATTTTGCAAAGTGCACATTTTGCGAAGTGATCATTTTGCGAAGTGCACATTATAAGAAGTGCTCATTTTGCGAAGTGCACATTATGAGAAGTGCCCCTTTTTTGTTGAGTGCTCATTTTGCGAAGTGCACACTGCGTCAGAGCCGTCTGTACTCTACATAAAAAATGTTTTGATGAGAAACTGTAGGTACTCACGTGACATCAGCAACGTGCTGCCTCAATTCGTGAGCGCGCACAGCGAGCATAGCGAGTGCAGCGCGCGCGTCCCGCTGCGTGCGCTTGCGCTTGGTGGCCCCCGCGCCTGCGCCCGCGCCGCCCCACTCCACCAGCGGGTCGTACACGAACGCCTCTAGCAGGGTCAGCAGCGTCTCGCGACCGCGGCGCATCGTGCGAAGGACGTGCTCGCAGGCCAGCCGGAAGATGCCCTGGGAAAAGAAATGAGTTTAAAAACAAAACTCCACTTTTATCACTGAAGGGGTAGGCAGAGGTATTCCATTTCTGGAAATATCCACTTTTTACGAGGATATTCAACCTCTAAACGTGATAGGTGGGGAAGCCCATCGCCGGACCGGGTCTGTTACACATGCCACATAATTATTCACGTTTGTTGTATTATTTTATACAGTTTTTTCAGTATTTCTTGTTATAGCGGTGGAGTTGAAATGACGTTCAATAAGTGGACTTGTAAGTTCCTATTTTGAATAAAACATTTTGACTTTTGACTTTTGACTTTTTTAGCGGCAAAACGGTGAAAATTTCAACTGTCTAACTATGACGAATTATGAGATACAGCCTGGTGACAGATGGACAGACAGCGGAGTCTTAGTAATAGGGTCCCGTTTTACCCTTTGGGTACGGAAACCTAAAAAACTAACGACAAAGATTTTTTAATACGTAGGGCACGGCAGCATTTTAGTATAAAATTATAAAAGTGGTGGACGAACAAACAAGCCATCTGACGACAAAATGTCATCCTCTCACCCTTGGACACCACAGGAGTAACTTAAATCCGTTAATTTTTGAAAACACGTTGATAACGCCATAATGATGTAAATTGTATGTAATAGTACTTATATTTTATGTATGCTAAGTATGTTAGTGGCATTTCGAAACATAAACTCTTATGCATGGACAAGAATATACCACGGACGCCATTGCAACCACACCGAAACTAAAGTAATGAAAGATTATGTTCGCCGGCTCTCTACGCACAATCACAACTTAATAATAATATAATATATAATCTCACGCCTTTTTTATCCCCGAGGGGGTAGGCAGAGGTATTCCATTACTGGATATACCCACATTTCACGAGATATATTGGACCCCTAAACGTGATAGGTGGTGAGCCCATCGCCGGACCGGGTCTGTTTACACATGTCTCAGAATTAATTCTGAGACCTGCGGGTTTCCTCACGATGTTTTCCTTCACCGTCGAGCTAGTGATATATGTACGTAAGTTTTTGAAAAACCCATTGGTACATGCCAGGATTCGAACCCGAGCCTCACTGATTTTCGGCCGGCTCTTTAACCGTCCGGGCTATCACTGCTCTAATCACAACTTCAATACGAAAAATGACAACTTCATTTCTAGCTTTGAATACGCAGAATGACCATACGCAAAATGACTACATGAGTACGCGTAATGACCATTATGGACGATGGTTAAACGCAAAGATTAGCACTTTGCCAAAATAACCAACGAACAACGAAAAAGCTAGTTTGCTTACGCTAGCTTAGTTAAGCTAGTTATTAGATGCAGTGAAAATAAAAGATGTTCATACTAAGATTAAACTATGAAAAAACAAAATGAATGCAACCACAAAATAACATCTTAGTTTAAGTATTAGCAATGCTAAGAAGATACAAGAAACTTTTAATAACATTTCAAGTGCGAAAAAACATTCTTTCGCGAATTAATAACAAAGTTATATCAGGGGTCAAGCATACTGAAAATGGATTGATATTCATAGACTACGATAGCAGATTCTTTTTGTTTCTCTTGTGGAAAAATATGCTTCAATTTGTAACATATGGTGTCGTTGGACCCTTTTTGCACATCTCCAATGTAGGGTTACGAGTGAATTTAGTTTTTCATTGTCTTCGATAATAAGCGTCCTATAATGTAAAGGGGGGTAAAATAAATGTAAAAGCAGTAGTATACAGTATGTAACAGAATAAGCGCAATTCCTGAAATCAGTTTGTTCAGAATCGACTACTTAATCCATTTCAGCTATTTTTAATATGTGTTAAATTTTTCCGAAAAATGAATTAGCGTAGCTGAATTGAGTGCTTTCTATGGAAATCGTGCTATTATTGATCGATATTTAAGAAAATTGGTTAGACACAAAGAGATTTAAATATAATAGGGCATAGAGGGGACAAAGCGAGGAAAATTTGAAGTCGAAAGTTATTCCAAGTGGAATAAGTCTAGTACAATTTCGACCGAATGACAGCTCGCGTTCATACTAACTGACATGACAAGGACATGACGCTTAGGCTTCAAAGTTTTGTATGAAAATATTCCCAATGCCCCCTCTATGCCCTGTTATATTTAAATCTCTTTGGTTAGACACAACTAAAGTTCGATTGCATCATTTTTTAATATACTAATTGGAGTGTATGAGGAATTGCGCTTTTTCTGTTACGCGTTGTATAAGCAGCTGTTATGTTAGAATAAATCAGACTAAAAAGGCTTGGTACAACCAGACTGACAACGTCTCCTCACCCGCGTTAAAAGGAAACCTCATAAATAAATAAATTGCGGGGGACACAATTCACACACAGTTATTTAGTCCCAAACTGGGCAGAGCCTGTACTATGGGCACTAAATAGCTGATAAATGTACTTAAATAAATATGAAATAATAATACACGAAACCAACAGACATGTCCATGCACACAAATGTTGGCCCCGGCGTTACCAACTGAGACAAGGCCCGTCGACTATACTACCTCATATATCACTATCACTACATAGTATAAAACTAAGTCGCTTTCTCTGTTTCTATGTCCCTAACTATGCTTAAATCTTTAAAACCTAGCAACGGATTTTGATGCGGTTTTTTTAATAGATAGAGTGATTCAAGAGGAAGGTTTTAGTATTAGCATTGCACCCGTGCGAAGCCGGGGCGGGTCGCTAGTCAAGGATAAGTTCAAGGAGGAAGATAATGCAGATACGAAGTTTGATAGGTATAAATGGAAGACATAAAGTTACATGCACATCCCAACTAAGTTGGAAACTTAAGCTGTATAACATACAACCGATACACCAATATGCGAGCAATTTCCACGACGCAGGCCTTATAAGCGTTAAGGCGGAGTTGGCTACAAGAGGCTTAGCGATAATGTTGTATCGTTGAAGCATAAGCTGTTAAGCCAAACTTGTTACGTGATTGCGTCTTTCAGCGTATTCCAAGAATTTCATAGTCAATGATAGATTGCTGGTTTTGACCGTGGGTACAATATGACTGCATCGAAATTAAATCTAATATCTACACTAACATTATAATCACAATAGATTTGTATTTTTGTATACCGCCTGATTTCTTTTACTGTCTGGATAAAAATATGGTGTGATAGGTAAGTGTAATAGATTTATTTAGCATTGTTACTTATTTTTTTTTTTTACATTTTTTTTCTTACTTAAACTAATATACATTACTCAATTGTACTCAATATTACGCACCGAAATATTTGAAATAGTATTTTAAAAAGAAACATGCTCGTAGCTTCCATTCATGCGCAATCTACCTACAACCGCCAGCTGCTACATAGTAATGTGGGTAGTTTTCTAGATTTGCGAATTGCATTAATCATGACTATATTTAACAATTAATCTCGTGTATAACTTAAAAAAAAAATCATCCAGTATTTGCAACGAATAAACTCAAAAACTAGTGAACCGCTTTTAAAAATTATTTTAGCAATAGTAAGCTTCCTTTTGTAGGAATAAGACAATGTATTTTTTTATATATGTATCCATTCTCGGAAACCGCTCTAAGGATTTTGATAAAATTTTGTATAAGTACAAATACAAATTATACAGTTTTTCATTTTAAATTCAACTGCATAGTTGTATATCTTATAAAAACGCAGATTAGTACACCGGTTTATCCGTAAAAAGGTAACAGAGTTACTTTCGCAATTAAATAAATAAATAAAAAAAAAATAGTTTATTTCATTCCTAAAAAGTGATTTAACAAATGGTGGCTGGGGCCAACCTAGTAAGTAAAAAATACCTGTGACAGGCAGCCCCGCTCTTCCTTAATAATAGCATACAATTAATTCATAAAGATAATCTTTATAACATCGGAAAGTGTATAATTGACTTTTTATTACTTACTTTATTATTACACACCAATAATATATGCACAGTGATACAAAAAACTACAATGGGCGGTCTTATCGCTTTAAGCAATTTCTTCCAGACAAACCTAGGATGCATTTAACTGAGATAAATAGATGAAGGTAGGTGGTGCACTGGAGTTAGGATTAAGCTACTTACATACATAAACCGTTTCCTATAAATATATAAAAAAAAATTATCAAGAAAGATAGAAATGTTTGTTACAAATAAACTCAAAAACTACTTGACCGATTTTAAAAATTCTTTCACTAATGGAAAGTTAGAAGATCCGTGAGTAGCATAGGCTATATTGTATTCCCGTATTCCCTCGGGAACGGGAACTACGCGGATTAAATAAAAATGACTTTCCGTCTGTCTGTTCGAGGCATTACGTCAAAGGTCGCGTCACATCGCCTTCCAGACCTTCACCGGGTCAAGGGTGAAGTTTGTTTGCTAAACCGTACCCCGGACACGTCCCGGATATCAGATATATCAGCCCGATAAACTTTGACAAAGCCGTCCTATTCCAAGGCTTACGCGGTTGGGGCAAGATTGGTTTTACATTGTCACCGGAGTCGAAGGCTCAGGACTTACGGTGATACGTTTGGATTAAACGTGTGAGAAGAAACAGAAGTGTGACAAAAAACTAAAGCCGTGGTCATTTGAAATGTAGGTTCTAAGGCATTTGTGTCATTGTCAACCGACTTCAATTACGTGATCATTCCGCCAATTATGATATGAATCCATTTGGTAGATGATACTTCAGAGCTGGTCCCATTATATTTTATTAAAATCGGTCGAGCCGTTTCTAAATTCAAAGTCGAAGTCAAATGTTTTATTCAAAATAGGAACTTACAAGTCCACTTATTGAACGTCATTTCAACTCCACCGCTTCAGCATGTGCAATAATCAACAACAGTCTAAAAATTGAATACATTGATGATATTTTTTTGTGTTATTAGCAGAGATCGGCATTAGGTAGTGTGATTTGGTACCATAGTAGGTAAAGTTGCTACGAGGATTTAATATGGAGTTGTTAAAACCACCACTTTATTTGGGACTTCTGAACATTTCAGGGAAATTTTCCGAGATTTTTCTAAAGTATCATATTTACTTACTAAATATAAACTTCTTTTGTTCTTAGGTGATTTTCTCTACAGTGGCCGGTTATGGAGATAATCCACAAAATCTGCATATTTGTAATAGTACGGCTCCATAACTAAAAAAATGAGAATTTCGGTCCCATCCGACACAATAGAATAGAATAGAATAAAATAAAATTTATTGTGCAAACTGTGTACATAGGTTGGTAATATGATAAAACATAGACAGTAAGTTCAACAGCTTGGCCCGATTCGGACATACAATATAATAGGTACCTCTAAGAAATAGCTATTTTTATACAGAAGAATAGTGACTAGGTACCTAACAATTAAACATCAAAATAAAATAAAAAATAAAAATTTAACAATAGAAACAAAATTACAAAATATGGTTACTTGTATGGTATAGTGGTAGTTAGTATAAAAAATTTACTCATATAAAAAATCATTGAGCTTATAAAAGCATTTCGATAAAAGCCATGTTTTTAATTTATTCCCAAATTGTCTTTCATTCACTACTTTGATATCATTGGGCAATTTATTCCAAATTTTTATGCACATGTGGTAGCAATTGTTTTTATACAAACTAGTTCTGGGACAGTGGTCAAAATTAATTCTACCTGGATTTCACAAAGCACACATATAAAATTTGGCATTTCATATATGTGCTTCGATTTAAAAGTAGGAACATGGTGGTTTTAACAACTCCATATTATATCCTCTACCTACTTTGGTACCAAATCACACTACCTAATGCCGATCTCTGGACTTATTAGTCTTTTACTCTTTTGAGTTCTTAATTATGCGAGTGAACGTTTTATTTAGCCAATGATGGTGACATAACATTTAGCAAAAGTTGGTTACATTTTGCAATGTAGCGATTTTTTGCGAATTATGGTGAAATTTTTTAAACGGATTTAAAATAAAACGGATATTCCTACCGAAACTAATAAAGAGACTACGTACACAAGTGTCGTATTAACTTTAAAATACTCGAAAGCCGTAGTTATTTAATTGGTCTTCAATTTGACAACTGACAACTTCCATATTATATACTCGACACTGGCCTATAGCACAAAATGTGCAAAACGCCACAAAAAATTAAACAAAAAAACTTAAATTTATAAAGATATTTTGAATTTAAATAATGAACTCTCACCGTGAGACAACTAAAAAGTATTCCTACCGAAATTAAAAAGCAAACCCACACCTCATTCGTTATCTGTGGAAACTGTACAAAGGAAGCAGCGGTGACAGCAGTGCGGCGCGTCGGTGAAATGTGAAAATTCCAGCCCGGGCGACACGGGCACGTGACGGGGCCACGACGACGCCATTGCGGAATCCACGACATGGCCACTAGTGTCCAGTAAGGAAACACATCTGTACACTAGCGTCTTGTGTAATGAAATAAAGTTTCTTGAGCTCGGGCGGGGTTCGGAATGAAATTTTGTAGTATCCATTAAACAGAGCGCCTAAGAATAAGGGTAAAGATTTTATCAAAATTTGTGGAGTACTTTGTACCGTTATTTTGTTTCACCGGTCAGCGCGACGATATTCATGGATTTGTGTTTATTTTTATTATAAAAACTAGTTATTTTCGAAGTTATACGGACGAAGTTTTATTAGAATTTATCAAAGAGATTAAAATATAATAAGGCATAGAGGGGACAAAGCGAGGAAAATTTGAAGTCAAAAGTTATTCCAAGTGGAATAAGTCTAGTACAATTTCGACCGAATGACAGCTCGCGTTCATACTAACTGACATGACAAGGACATGACGCTTAGGCTTCAAAATTTTGTATGAAAATATTCCCAATGCCCCCTCTATGCCCTATAATATTTAAATCTCTTTGGAATTTATCTATAGTTTTCGTTGTACAGTCAAGAGCACGTGGAGCTTGACACATTGGACTTTGCAATGTTGTTGGAAATATTTAAAAAAGAAGCGAAGGAGTCGGCAGAGGTATTTTTTGATCCCCTATTCATGTTTAGTACTGTGGTGAGCTGTGTGCGGTGTGATCGTTAAATTAAACGAATGATTGTAAAATACAAACATATGATGTGAAGCAAGTGAGAATTAGAATCTACCTCTCACTTCAATAAATTTACAAACTAACGAATACACATAATTTTCATAGTTGATGTTGTTGACGGGCCTGTTTTCTCGATTGGTACCCTGCCTTCTGAGTCGGAGGTCGCGGGCTCGATCGCCGCTCGGGGTTAACATTTGGGTGCATGAAAAGAACAACGGCAGCTTTGGTACCCACTGAAATAGACACCCACGGGGTATCACACTATGCTTGTTTTATTGACTCATAACAAGTCGAAATTTTCCATATTTTTAAATTAATCTAGCAGTTGAAAATATTGAGTCAAATAAAACAAAAATATCATAGAAACACGAATCGATCGATTGGGAAATCTATTAATACCAAAGAGATTAATAGTACATTATGGTACAAGTGAGTAAAGTTGGTGATTACCGCTGAGGCGCCATTGAGACCCGAGCCGTAGGCGAGGGTCATAAGAGAGCCGAGGACGGTAATCATCAATACACACGTGTATCATACGACGTTTTTCAACACACTTGTGAATAAATAATACTAAAAAATCATTTTAAAATAATCATTCGCAATGGCGGGGAAAATTAATTGGTTTTCCAATTTTTTATTTATATAATTTGGAAAAGGCAAAAGGATCTAGGCCCATACAGCCTCGTTTTCCTATGCGCTCGCATCTTACAATGGCGATCGGCCATGGACTAAAAAAATTAGGTTTCTTTTTCTTTGGTTTGTCGTGGATAGCGTTTTAGCCACGTACAAAATGGGGTATTTAAAGTTTTTACAGAGAAAACCAAAGTTATATTTGAGTGAAAGTTTTGTTTATTAAACACGTACAAGTTGAAATGATCTATTTAAATACGAAGTTGCATGAAATGAGCAAGCCATATTTGTGTATTAATTTATTAGTACGATTGAATACGATCTTTTTTGTATCGAAACTTTTTTAAGAACAAAGCAACTCTAGCAACAAAATTGAAAAAAAAAATCTATAACTCACTAGTGAATAATAGCAAACAAAAAGTCTCAGTTTGATTATAGGTGTCATTATGTGCCTAATTGCAGTGAAATTAGAGCCACTTTATGAGCAAGTGTGTTGAAAAATATAATATAAGGCATAGAGGAGACAAAGCAAGGATTATTTGAAGCCAAAAGTTATTCCAAGTGGAATAAGTCTAGTACAATTTCGACCGAATGACAGCTCGCGTTCAATAATACTAACTGACATGACAAGGACATGACGCTTGAGCTTCAAAGTTTTGTATGAAAATATTCCCAATGCCCCCTCTATGCTATTATATTTTAATGTCTTTGATTAATACTTTACAAAAAGTTTTTTGTTGTTGTGGTAAAATTGAACGTCGTGTCATCACGTCAACCGTGTCATTCACTAGGGATAGCCAAGTGAAAAAATAAATTGATATTTATCGTATCGACATTTCTAAATACTATAGATAAAAATCGAGTGAAAAATATCGATATATCGTCAGTTTTTACATTATTATTACTACATATACATATTTCCAAATTCGTAAAAAAGGACGATGAAAATTGTATTTTTTTTTTAAATGTTTGAGTCAGCAAGTATCTAGTACCAAACATGAAATGAAACACGAAACCAGAATTGCGTTAAAAATATATTAAAATTGATTCGAATTCGATACTGTAAAATAAATGTCGATATATCGCCATTAAAAATATCGACGATATATATAATATGCTAATTATGTATTTGGAAAAATATCGATATTTTAACATAGGTATCGATATTTTTTGCCCAAGCCATCATTAACTGCCACTATGTGGCATAGAGTAACTTATATGGCATGTGGTAGGCAGTGCTATTTTCTAACAAAGAGGTTGGAAGAAAATCATTTTCTTTCCTAGAGAAACTTTTTCTTTACACGTCTTTGGTACCTAAAATCTCATAATAACCTACAAAATACACTAGGTAACGAATAACTTTTAAACCTCAACTTATAAAAATGTGGTATGATTACATATTATCTTAGTCTGTCCAAGAACTATCGATTTTACACGGTTTCGTCTTCCGTGGGCAGGTGTAAGTGGGGTACCCAAAACACATGGACTTTTGCCATTGTTCTTTCTGTTGGCTTCGTGTCTGGTCGTTTAATATTTATTTAAGTATGTTTATCAGTTGTTTAGTACCCATAGAACAGGCCCTGCCTAGTTTGGGACTAAATATACGTGTGTAAATTGTGTCACAATTTATTTATTATTTATTTATTTCATCACAGGATTTGGCCTGTCATCATCATGTCACGTCACTCCCACATCAAAGTCAAAATGTTTTATTCAAAGTAGGGACTTACAAGTTCACTTATTGAAGGTGATTTCAATTCCACCGCTTCAGCATGTATGGTTGAGGAGAAGAAGAACTAAGTCTGATGTAACTTCGAAGCAATATCGCCTCACTTTTAATTTACTTCTGGCGCAGTCGGTTGAAAATAGGTTAAGCCAATACTAAAATATTGATTAAGCGTGTGATTAAGTCAAAGGAGTTCACAATGCTGCGCGCGGGCCGCCTACATGTTTGATTCCTCTGTAAATGTACAGCTTTGCCCCCTCTCCCCCCCACCCTTCCCAGCGGAACTTGCGAGTGCCCCGGGGCAGAATTAACTATTCGCAAGGCATTGAGTGTAACTGGTTTGAAGTAGGGATGGGTTTCATTGCTACTTTGAAATGATTATTAACAGACTTCAAAAAGCGAGGAACAATTCTTCACGTAAGTTTTTTTTGTATGTTTTTAATTTTTTTTTTGTTTCATCTGGTATACCTGAAGGGTGGTCTTATATAGGTTTTGTGAAAACCTAATGAAGAACTTCAGGTGGAACTCCCCAACGGACATCAGCAAATCACTCGCTATCAGCGTAATAGGTTTAGTAACAGTAGGTAATGAATGTTAAATATGCAAATAATAGTCTTTTTAGTATTATTCGTTGAAGTCTGTTTGTATTTATTATTAGAATAAATTATTGAAACTGTTCTTCTAGCACCTAGTATTTTCCTCAGTAGTCTTTCGATCGGGAGCAAAGTTGAATAACTTTGCTCCCGATCGAAAGATCTCGTAGGTACCTTTGAAACCCACGCTCAGGATTCAATATAAGTACTCCCGCCAAAAATCTACTTTGCATTGCATAACAAATAATAATTCTATACTAACATTATAACGAAGTAAAATTCAATTTAAGTTTGAAGGAGGTAATATTTAGAACGACTTATTAGATTCTAAAAATTCTTTGACACTTTTGCAGGTGACAATTTCGGAATTGGAATCTATGTTTTATTGTAGACATAGGTGGAACCAGGCGGCGAATCTAGTTATTATATTATAACAAGCTTTAAAAATACAAAGGTCAATTTACCTACGCATCAAAATGTATCAAAGATTTTTTTTACGTTTTGCCTGTTACCACCATTATGAACTTTGTTTAGTTTCGTAATACAATAACTCTTTGAAACATCATTGCGTAACATTTGAAGTCATAATTATAGGCATTTGTAATTGATGGTTCAAAGAGAACTTGTATGATTTCGACGTTTGAAAGCGGTATTTTATTTATTAGTTACCTTCGTAAATGGTTATATTGATTACCTAATTACAGCCCCGAAAGAAAGTAACCAATTGTTTATAAATTGTGGGACACAATTCACACACGGTTATTTAGTCCCAAACTAGGCAGGGCCTGTACTATGGGTACTAAACAACTGATAAACATACTTAAATAAATATTAAACGACCAGACACGAAGCCAACAGACATGGTCATGCACACAAATGTTGGCCCGGAGCAGGGATCGAACCCGCGACCTCTGACTCAGAAGGCAGGGTCACTACCAACTGAGCCAACATGCCCAGCTAACGGTTTATCCGAATGTGCCAGAAAATGGGTAATGTTTTCGGGCGCTTGTATGTAGGTATGAGTAGATTCTTTTAACACCACCGGTTTCTGTACGGGTAGCAAGAAGGCGGTATACAGTATGTCGCGCGCGAGTTAAATAATGTCTTGGTACCAGTTACGGTATACGTCATTTTCGAGTAGAAAAATCCACCACAATCCTTGCATGTGCATTACAAGCTAGCCAGCTTAGAAATAGTATGCTACGAGAACACTACGACAGTCGTATCCTTGTACCCTTTATGTTCTGCAGCTGGCATGCTACAACAATGCTACGACTATCGTACAATTTCTTTATATTATGCTACGCCAGTCGTCGTAGCTTCACTATAGTAAGCTACGACGCTATGAGTGCACATTTTTCGGATTTAGCCGTAATACGTTTCCGCGCGTATTACTCAGATTTATGGCCTGTTTAGGGCAATTCAACTGATTTACGGAGACTTTCCTGGACGTGGTAGCGTACCTGCTACGATAATGGTGTTTAAAACTTCCATTACATTACTATTTTTGTAATATTAAAAAACGGGGAAGTGAATTTTCTTATGGTCTTTTTTCGAGTAGCAACGGAGCAACGGACCGACGCGATAAACAAATAATATACTGTAGTAGAGCAGTGATAGCCCGGACGGTTAAGAGCCGGTCGAAAATCGGTGAGGTTCGGTTCGAATCCTGGCATGTACCAATGAGTTTTTCAAAAACTTACGTACATATTTATCACTGGCTTGACGGTGAAGGAAAACAACGTGAGAAAACCCGCAGGTCTCAGAATTAATTCTGAGACATGTGTAAATAGACCCGGTCCGGCGATGGGCTCACCACCTATCACGTTTAGGGGTCCAATGTATCTCGTGAAATGTGGGTATATCCAGTAATGGAATACCTCTGCCTCCCCCTCGGGAATGAAAGGCGTGAGATTATTTATTTTTATTTATACTGTATTATCCTGGGGTCATCAGAGGTATTCCATTACTTTGGCTACCCACTTTTCACTACTGAATTGTTGGTTCCCTAAACGTGACCCAAATGCCGAATTAATTCTGAGGGCTGCTAATTTCCTTTAGAAGTTTTCATTCGACGACAAGCTATAAAGACACATATGTATGTATGTACGTAAATTGTTGAAAAATTAACTTTATTTAACTAGATTCGGACCCTAACCCCATGAGATAAAAGGCCCTTTTACTTGTCTTGACAAATACGTTGATTTGAAGCACATTTTAATGCAACTACTGATGGCTGTCGACAAGTACGTAAAGAAAATTTAGTGTCCAAAACAAATTGGTTGTCTGTAAAGTCGGTTTACGGACGATAATTTTACGTGATAACGTCATAAGAGAACATTGATGAAAAATTGCATACTGGAGTGGAAGAGAGATAGATGCGTCACAAGCCGAACGCTTAGGCCGATCGTGCTTCTCTATCGTTTCGCGCTCTCGCTTACACGCGCGGCTCAGGCGGATCATAACACTTTCTCGTGCGTACAGCCGGCGTTCATTGAAAGAAAGAAAGAAAATGATTTTTATTCTATAGGTAATAAGAATTACACTCAGAATAGTCAACAGTCTAATATTGATTTATAAGATGTTATTACGTCAAAATGTGTTGGTCTTCCGAATATTAAACAAATACTTAAATAAACATAAGGTGTCATTACAGAAAACTCAAGTACGGATCTCCATTTAAGGGAACCCCCGCAGAAAGGAAGAGTTTTTTTCGACTCAAATAACGGTAGTTTCTAGCAACGCTCGAGTTGCATTCTGTTAAACGACCCATATTTAGGATCGCGACACATTTGCGGAACGTACAGCGCCGAAGGTTCGGTGAACAACATACATTGACATTTCACTTTAAAGTTAAATGGATCAGCCACCCGCGTCAACCGTAACGTATGTTGTTCACCGAACCATCGGCGCTGTACGTTCCGCAGATGTGTCGCGACCCTTAGGTGAATTCTCTACCCATGTTTCATTCTCATTAATACATATACCAACTATAAGTCAGGTAGCAGGGTAACCAATTAAATATGCACTCGGGGCACCGTACTCAACCACGACAGGATTCTGACATTTAATATCCCACACCAGTATTAAACATCGGTTCACTAACGTTGGCACAGAACATGCACAGTGCCTATGTAGTTTAAGCCACAAGCAGTGATAGCCTTATGGTTAAAGAGCCAGCTTTACACGATGATAATCAGTGAGGCTCGGGTTCAAATCCTGGCATGTACCAATGAGTTTTTCAAAAAACTGACATACATATTTATCACTAGCTCGACGGTGAATGAAAACATCGTAAGGAAACCCGCAGGTCCCAGAATTAATTCTGTCCATCGTCTCTGCCTACCCCTGTGGGACAATGGCGTGAGCTTTATTTATGTATGTATGGAGAATATACTGTTGAAAAGGGTATTTCCAGCTGTGAATGACCTCTGCCTACCTCCACGGGGATACAGTGCATATTTTATCATAAGACATCGTATCACTTAAATTTAGGCATTTTTTTTTTAATTACACACACTTATATTTTATTATCGGTATAGATTGTGTACTTGAAAGTGTTCATTAATTATTGGTATAGATAGATTGTGTATATAGTAATTACAAGTGTTAATTAGAAACGGCAAATTGAGTTGTAACACAAAATGGACGCAACGCTCAGCTGCGAGTCACGTGCCTGTGAAGCCTTTCACGACCAACTCGGAACGAGCACAAACAGCGCAGTATTAAAAACAATACACGTCTCCACAATGCCGAGTTAGGGAGGGGAAATGGTCGACTTTAATATCGATATTATCGGTTATTTTAATTTACGTTATCGATATTTTTTTATCGACAACCTTTTGATTATCCGAAAATGAATTCAAGAAGTCGATTGCTTCGAAAAAAATCAAATGATCCCAAATATGAAAAAATCAAAAAAAAAATCTCACGCCTTTCATCCCCGAGGGGGTAGGCAGAGGTATACCATTACTGGATATACCCACATTTCACGATATATATTGGACCCCTAAACGTGATAAGGTGGGGAGCCCATCGCCGGACCGGGTCTATTTACACATGTCTCAGAATTCATTCTGAGACCTGCGGGTTTCCTCACGATGTTTTCCTTCACCGTCGAGCTAGTGATAAATATGTAGGTGCATAAGTTTTGAAAAACTCATTGGTACATGCCAGGATTCGAACCCGAGCCTCACTGATTTTCGGCCGGCTCTTTAACTGTAAGGCTATCACTGCTCTCAAACTCAAGAGGTAAGAAAGATTTAGGTCAGAAGTCAAAAAGCATTTATTTTCTGTAGGTACTAAAGGTACACTTAGAAAGGTCATAGTCTAATAACAAGGCACTCTAAACTCGTCCATGAAGATTGGCTAAATGTAAGTAAAACAGCAGCCCATCTCCACCGACAAGTTGCTGGTTCCTAAAGCCGTATACAGAAAGAAAGCCGAAAGCTTGTCGGCGCCGATGGGCGCTGATCGGCGCCCATCGGCGCCGGTCCATTCTACAGAAAGCAAGCAGATTGAAGCAGAGCGAGCAAAATGTCGTACGATGATTGGCGGGCGGCACCAGCGCCGACCGGCGCTGGTGCCATCAGCGCTTGTTCATATAAATGCCTCCGCCGGTTACCTGCGTAGACCGGCGCCTGTAGGCGCCGATAGGCGCCGGTCGGCGCCGATGGGTTTTCGGCTTTCTTTCTGTATACGGCTTAATGCAGTACCCCGAGAAGAAAAAGCAAGAAACTCAAGGGCAGCTCTTTTTAATCTTATGTCTTACTAGTAAATATGGTTTACAATCACTACATAGTATAAAACAAAGTCGCTTTCTCTGTCCCTATATCCCTATGTCCCTATTTCCCTATGTCCCTTTGTATGCTTAAATCTTTAAAACTACGCAACGGATTTTGATGCAGTTTTTTTTAATAGATAGAGTGATTCGAGAGGAATGTTTTAGTGTTAGCATTGCACCCGTGCAAAGCCGGGGCGGGTCGCTAGTAATAATTATAATTAATAACCTTTATAAGCGTCAAGTCGGTTAATCTTATGCATGTTGGTGAATAGTCTTTAATTTTATATGTAGGTAATTTTTGCTTAACTATTGTTTTAAATTTGTCAAGAGGCGAATTTTGTAATAAAATGGGAATCTTATGGTAAAAGTCTATATATTAACCCTTATATGATTTGGTAACTTTAGATTATCGACTAACAGTAATGAAGGAGGTAAAAGTGACAATGTTACACGAGTACTCGAAATAATCGAATAACCGGTTAGGTCAATAGTTTTTCGGTCCCAGCTCTGTGCCACCCGGTTTTACGGCCGGGTGAGATTGAAATAATAATGAGACGCGAACTTGCTCCGGGAGGTGTACAGGAGGTGGGATCCAATGGGATATTCATAAAATATACTGTTTACACGTTGTGGTCTGAAAGAAGATGTAGTGACGAAAATTTTGAAAGGTATGCTTGAGATGGTTTGGCCATGTCGAGAGAATGAATGAAGAATGATTGACACTAAAAAATAATAAATAAATAATTTTTCGTAGAAAAACTACGTAGGTTACCCTCCGACTAGCACTAAAGCAGTTGATGTTTGATTTTATTATATTCATATCCACACGAACGATAAAAAAACAATTTGCGGTAAAATATTGCAATTAAATTTTTATTTCATTTTGTAATTTTATAACTATTTTAAACCATTTTCGAAAATAGGATAGTGCGCATTTTTTAAACAAATTTTCAATATTTCGAAATGAAGTTGGTACTGTTGTGCATTTTGGTGGTGAGTTGCATTGCCCGACGCAGTCTCCACCGTAGAAGCGGTGTCATTGACTTAACTCCACGAACGCTTGGAAAATGGCGGCAACTAACAATTAGCAACGCCAGCAACGGCACAAAGAGAACCCTGCGGCAACCAGCACGTGATGCCGGCATCTTCGGCCCCCTGGCACGCCCGAGGGTGGTGGGCGGCGTCAGCGACGACCACAACGAATATCCCTACGTTGTTTCAATACAAGCCTATTCAAACGAACCATCCATGTTAATATTGTTTCAAGGGTATACTAGACATTGCTCGGGGAGTCTGATCCATCATAATTGGGTCCTGACTGCTGGGCACTGCTTAGGCACGGGCCAATACGTGAGATATGGAAATATGACTGTCCCGCCTAACGCTACAACTTCTTGGAGCAAGATTTTAAAATCATTCCCTCATCCGGGTTTCCGGAATTATGAGATGTTGGGACATTTGACAAATGATATAGGATTGGTTTTGATTGAGAAGATCTCGTCTTTGCCCTTTGGAAGACTGTCCGCAGTGGAGCCGCAGGCCATGCTAGGTCACGCGGTGCGGTTTGCGGGATTTGGGAATACGTTCGTTTATTTTGATAAAGATAATTTAATGGACAATATAAAATTATTGCAGTTAGACTTGTTAAAACCTCTGCAGATCGGCGAGGCAGTCGTGAGGAGTTGCCGCATGCGCGAGTATGGGCGAATTTGCCTTTCACCGAAATGCAGCAAGCGGACTAATATTCCGCATCAGGGTGATTCGGGTGGGCCCTTAATTTATAATGGAAGAATCGCGGGAGTTGCATCTACTTCTAGGGCGTATGCATTAACGGCTACGTACACCTCCGTTGTCCCATACCTTGACTGGATTAACATGATTATAGCCACAGAAACACCCTAGTCTAAATATCAATCGCCCGCTAATGGTCCGAGTTGACAGTGGAACTCCAATGCAGCATTTGTGTGATACAAAGACAGTTAGACTACTACTGTGTCTCGTAATCTAGAATTGGATAGGGGTACGACTTGCAAAATAAAGTTTGTTAAAAATTTAATCGTTCGTTTTATATTTTCGGTGCCACATTTGTTTTTTATTTTTTTGTGCAGCGTTAAAATGAAATAAGGTAGGAGTAGGAGTTGTGGGAAAGACCACAAAGGCACGGAACCCGCGGCAAACCGATCAAATTTAAGTCTCCATGCGACTAATATAATTCGAAACTCCGCTAGTTGTTTAACTTGTAGTTGTGACTGATTGTTTAATATCTTCAACAATATTTACGTTACAGTTACAAACAAATATTTAAAGAGTACAATGTTTACTAATGGGAAAAAATTACGGATTACCAATGCGAGCATCGTCACAAACAAACATACATTTCCTATTTATAATATTAGACAAATATTGCTTGATTATTATACAAACATCTCTCTCTTTATATAGGATAGGATAGTTATCTAAGGGTTTCACATTTCCCAGGGCTACCTAAAATATGAAACTCATTTAGTCAAACTACTTGTTTAGTCTTTCCATATCTCATGTAACTATTTCAAATTGGCAAACCTAATAAAAAAACACTATCAAATCGACGATAAATAAAACAATTTGCAATAAAATATTCTGATTTCATATTCTTTCATCACTTCCAAGTATTTACGAAACTCGGTTAGTACGCATTTTTGCTATTCATTCTAAATATTTAAAAATGAAGTTGTTCGTATTGTATTTAATAGTAGTCGGCTGCATTGCCCGATGCGCTCTCCACCGTAGAAGTGGTATCCCAAGCATAACTGCACAAACGCTTAAAGGATGGCAGCATCTAAGAGGTGGCAACGCTGGCAAAGGCGCACAGCGAGCCCCGCGGAAAAGCGTGGCCTATGCCGGCGTCTTCGGCCCCCTGGCACGCCCGAGGGTCGTGGATGGCGTCAGCGACGACCTCAACGAGTATCCCTACGTTGTTTCAATACAAGCCTATTCGAACGAAACATTCATGTTAATATTGTTTCAAGGTTATACTAGAGCATGTTCGGGTAGCCTGATCCATCATAATTGGGTCCTGACTGCTGGACACTGTTTAGACGCGGACAAATACGTGAGATATGGAAATATGACTGTCCCGCCTAACGCTACAACGTCTTGGCGTAAGATAATAAAAACATTCCTTCATCCTAGTTACCGAGACTTAGTGGAGAATGATGGTCCATTATCAAATGATATAGGACTAGTCCTAATTGAGATGATCTCGTCTTTGCCCTTTGGAAGACTGTCCGCAGTGGAGCCGCAGGCCATGCTAGGGCACGCGGTGCGGTATGCGGGATTTGGCGACACGTTCCTCGAAACAGATCATGTCGAGGACTATATACAAATGACGGAGTTAGACCAGAAACGACCTCTGCAGATCGGCGAGGCAGTCGTGAAGAGTTGCGACCGAGACGACTATGGAGTTATCTGCCTTTCACCGAAATGCAGCAAGCGTACTAATGTTCCGTACAGCGGTGATTCTGGTGGGCCCCTCATTTATAATGGAAGAATCGCTGGAGTTGGATCCACTTCTAGTCCACCTAATCTTATGGCTATGTACACCCCCGTTGCCCCATACCTTGACTGGATTAACATGATTATGGCCACAGAAACACCCTAGTCTCAATATAAATCGACAGTTGAACTCCAATGCAGAATTTGTGTGATACAAAGACAGTTGAAATTTTTACATTCCCAAATAAAATATATCAGCTATCAAATCATTTATTTGAGTGACAGCTCACATCAAAACGCTGCCGATTGCATGCCAAATACATAAAGGAGTTTAGTAACTTAGTACATATATATATATATAACAAGTCCCCCCCCCCCCCACCCCTTAATTCACTTGGGTCTACTGCGGCTGCACCAGCGGGGCAGGGAGCATGTGGTTTATGTGCCGGCGCCAGACATCACCTCCATCCGTGCTGATCGTGCAGGCGTCCTAGCCTGCGGCTCACTGTGCCAAACTCCCATTTGCGGTTAGGGTTAGGGCACTTGAACCCTCTCTCCCTCTTTGAAATGTCTGGTAGCGTCTCGTTTAGGGTGGTCGTTTTGCGTTAGCGGAAGGCGATTTTCCCAAACATCAAACAATCACATTAAGGTTTGTTTTAATGTTTCTTCCAAACATAAAAGAATATGCATCATGACCTGAGGCGGCGTAGTTGCGTCTTCACTGTGAGTAGTTTGTCATGTATCTTTCCGTGTTGTTTTTCCATGCTTTTCAGTTTTTTTTTTTATTTGTACAATACGTTCGGCTTGACCGTTGGTCGATGGATGGTATGGGGCCGAGGTTCGGTGGGAGACACCATGTCCCGAACTTCATCGAAGTGAACTGGCGTCCGTTATCCTAGACCAGGATATGAGGTAATCCAAATATGCAAATTTTTAATTTATTGTTACATTAGGAGCTTGTCATCGATTTGATGAGGATAACTTCTACCCATTTTGTAAATGCATTCACTATTATGAGTAGTTGGTAGCCGTGTATCGGCCCTGCAATGCAAAGCCGATGTGAATTCTTTGCCACGGCTCTATTGCTTCTTCCCAGTTGTGCAAGGGGACTTTCTCCGGGTGGTTCTGCTGGAATCGACATGCTCGGCAAGCCTTCACCCTATTTTCAATGTCCTTGTCGATATTTTTCCAGTAAAGGTAACTACGGGCAAGGAGTTTCATTTTATGTATTCCAATGTGTCCGGCGTGTAGTTCGTTCGATACGCCTTCGCGAAGGAAGCCTAATATCATGACTCATGTACCAATAATTAAGTGTGCAATTATTTAAACGACCCGTTTTTAGGGCATCTATGACAGTTCAGTATTTTTTCTAGTCTCTTCAGCAATGTTCTCTTCTGTAATAGCCAGTGTATGCATCGACCTGAAATAAACTGTGTCAGTCGGTTGAGGTAGTTGGTTTCCCCACCGGAAATCTAGATAAATAATCAGCATTACTATTTGCTGTTAAAGCTCTGTACTCAATATCGAAATCGAAACCGGATAGGAAGTGAGCGTAATGGAAAGCCTTATGGTGCTCATCAAGGTTAAGGTCTTCTGGGGATGGAATATGACCGTGAGAGGTTTGTGATCAGTACTCAATATGAACTTTCTACCGTAACAATAAGGAAATAATTTCTTCAGCCCCCAGAAAATAGCTGTCGCTTCTTTATCGATTTATCTTTTAGGGGCAGCGAGGGTGACTGCCACTAGGTGAGGACGAGGACGATGAGGGTTGAAGAAATGAGAGATGTTGCTCGTGTCGAGAGTCCAGATCGAATGTGATCTGACCTCCTTTAATGGGCCACCTCTATTTATACACGCTGTGTACATAAATAAGAAGGGTAGACACATTTTAGTAAACCCTGTAGGTGGGTAGGTACCTACAGTCTGTACTTCTTCTCACTTTTGCTAAGTGTCCACGATGCGAACGCGATCGGTGTTTCTGAACCATCTCTGAATCTGTGTGAATGGATAGCTCTGAGTCCAGTTGGACCAGCGTCAGTGGCCAGTACTAAGGTTTCCTTAGAACTACGAAATGGGTTAGAACTCTTTCGCTATCTCTTTTTATATTTTGTCAAAACATTCATTACATTTTTCATTCCAGTCGAAGGATTGTCCTTTTTTCAGCAAATTATTTAGCTGGTGAGTAAGGGTGGCTAGATTCAACGTGGGAGAGCCATGCTTCGGCACGCTTGGGCCGGCTAGACCTGAGTGATACCTACCACGGCCTCACAGAAAACCAGCTTAAAGCAATGCTTGCATTATGTTTCGTTGAGTGAGTGGTAACCGGAGGCCCCAATCCCCCCCCCCTTCCCTCCCCCTGCCCCCACCTTAAAGGCCGGCAACGCAGTTGTGACTCTTTGATTTGCAGGTGTCCATGGGCGACGGTAGTCACTTACCATCAGGTGACCAGTCTGATCAAGTCAACGATAAATAAAACGATTTGCAATAAAATATTCTGATTTCATATTCTTTCATCACTTTCAAGTATTTACGAAACTCGTTAGTACTCATTTTTTTGCTATACATTCTAAATATTTCGACATGAAGTTGTTAGTGTTGTATATAATAGTCGTTGGCTGCATTGCTCGATGCGCTTATGATTTGCAGTTATGATTGAGACACTGCTTCTACGGTATAGACCGTAGAAGCAGTGTCTCAATCATAACTGCACAAACGCCAAAAGAATGGCAGCATCTAAGAGGAGGCAACGCGGGCAAAGGCGCACAGCGAGCACCGCGGAAAAGAGACGCCCATACCGCCTTTTTCGGCCCCCTTGCACGCCCGAGGGTGGTGGACGGCGTCAGCGACGACCTTAACGAATATCCCTACGTTGTTTCAATACAAGCCCATTCGAGCGAAGAGTATACTAGAGCATGCTCGGGTAGCCTGATCCATCATAATTGGGTCCTGACTGCGGCACACTGTTTAGACGCGGGCGAATATGTGAGATATGGAAATATGACTGTCCCGCCTAACGCTACAATGTCTTGGCGCGAGATAATAGAAACATTCCCTCATCCCAGTTACCGAGACTTTCTATTTTCAAATGATATAGGGCTGGTTTTAATTGAGAAGATCTCGTCTTTGCCCTTTGGAAGACTGTCCGCAGTGGAGCCGCAGGCCATGCTAGGGCACGCGGTGCGGTATGCGGGATTTGGCGACACGTACCTGGATATAGATCATGTGGAGGACTATATACAATTGACGGAGTTGGACGAGAAACGACCTCTGCAGATCGTCGAGGCAGTCGTGAAGAGTTGCGACCCAGCCCAATATGATGGGCGAATTTGCCTTTCACCGAAATGCAGCAAGCGGACTAATGTTATGAATTCGGGTGATTCAGGTGGGCCCCTGATTTATAATGGAAGAATCGCGGGAGTTGCATCTACTTCTATTTTAGGTGAATTTACGTTTACGTACACCCCCGTTGCCCCATACCTTGATTGGGTTAACATCATTATGGCCACAGAAAAACCATAGTTTCAATATCAATCACCCGCTACTGATCCGCGTAAAAAGTTTGGGTGTTGCAAAACACGCGTGTGCAAAATTTCACAATTTTGCACAAAGGTTCCGTAAATTACGTAAGTGGGCGCTAAGAAGGGATTTTTGGAAACACACCGTTAACTTTAGCAGCATCTGGGGGCCTACCACCACCGCTTAAAAACTGTCATAGTTCAAGAACGTTTTGTTTCAAGCCTAAAACAACATTATTCAGATTTACACCACGACCTCTTAAAACGATTTTGTTTTATTCCTACATAGTGATGTACCTAATGCAACCCCTTTTTTTTAATCCCCGATCAAAAAAGAGAGCGGTGAAATAAGTTTAACGTGTCTGTCTGTGTATCTGTCTGTGGTATCGTAACCACGTAGGTTAGTTCCCAAACGGATGAGCCGATGTTCGTTTAGTTTTTTTGTCTAGATAATTTTTTTCTCGAGTGTTCTTAGTCATGTTTCATGAAAATTTGTTTATGTTTATATGTATTTATTGTGTCTGGGTTGTTTTTTTTTAATTCAATGTTATTAATTAGTGTGATCACTTTTGCACTGTGTTCCTAAACAAGCTTAGATAATGCAAGGTATTTGACAAAAAACGATATTAAAACAAAATTACTGTATAAGGACGTCATGATACGAAGATAGCAATCTTAAAACAATACTGTTTTAAGCTTGTTTTCAGGGGTGGTACGGGGCCTGGACCTTGTAGTACAGCAACCAAAGGGTATTCCCCGCTCGTAATATTTACCCTTAAGATTCAAAAAGTTGGTATTAGTCTCATCAAAGGTTTATAAAAAAGGCACTGTTTCGCGAATTGCTGATAAAGATTCAGATACATATCTAACAGATAAAAAATCTGCTAGATAAATACCTATGGCTAATATATTCATTCTATTTTACCACTCAAGGGCGCGCCTCTATTGTGGGTATTCACCATTCTCTACAACCATTGTAAGAAATATCGTAATTATGTTTACAAATAATACATAAAAAAAATAAAGAGTGTGTGTAATAATAATAATAAATAATAATAAATAATATAACGGTAAAACTAGTTACCTCCCTCACTCGGTAAGTCAGGTAAGGCACGTGCTACATCCCAACACTACATGTACCTGTTCTAAAACAAAATGATTATTCACGACATTCACGTAGCACTTGTCAGCACACGTCGCTACGCCGCGCTCCGCTACGGGGTTGCTACGAGTTCCGTCGAGGGTCTACGCTGTATTAAAATCCTATTACACGACCCTGGTATCTTTATTCTTTGAGGATGCAAGGTAATAGAATATAATATTTTCTAGAGACCGCAGTTCGCTTTCACGTTTTTTTAAAGTGCGAGAAAACTCTTTATACTCGTATTTCCACTCCTTTATTTACTTTTAAACTGAGCCAAGGCATTATGTAGAGTATAAGAGATGCTTGTTTCAGCTATCGAACGATTTTCTTAAATAAAACCTCAGTTTCATTGTGTGATTGAGTAACAAATACGTTTCGACAACGCGTCACAGCCCCACATAGTATATTAATATAAAAAAAACCGGCCAAGTGCGAGTCGGACTCGCGCACCGAGGGTTCCGTACAACCTTGCAAATTTATGGTTTTCGTAATTTTTCCTTTATCTATGCTATAAGACGTTGCTTCGTACCAAATTTCAAGATTCTGAGTTCACGGGAAGCACCCTGTAGATTTTGATTCCCTTGCAAGTGTCGAAAATTTGCGGCATAAACGGCTGTATCTTTTGATTGCGTTGGCTTAGAAGTTTGATTTTTTCACAGCTTCAAGGGACAGTAGACCTGAGTAATTGATATAAATTTCAGCTTCATACCTCCACGCGTTCCTGAGAAAAAGGGTCTTGACAGACGGACGGACGGACGGACAGACGGACAACAAAGTGATCCTATAAGGGTTCCGTTTTTTCCTTTTGAGGTACGGAACCCTAAAAATATAGGATAGAATAGAATAGGCATTAATTTTAATCTCCAGACACACACATATTAAAGTCAAATTCATTTATTTCTGTAGGTATTGAATATACATTTGGAAAAATCAATAGTTTATAATAACAAGACACTCTAAACCCGTCCATGAAGATTGGCTAAATGTAAACAGCAGCCCATCTCCACCGACGAGTTGCTGGTTCCAAATGCAGTACCCCGAGAGGAGCCAGCAAGAAACTCTAGGGCAGCTCTTTTTAATTTCATGTCTTACTAATAAATGTAAAGAAACCTTATAGTATCATCATCGCTATCACTATCACTACATAGTATAAAACAAAGTCGCTTTCTCTGTCCCTATATCCCTATGTCCCTATGTCTCTATATGCTTAAATCTTTAAAACTAAGCAACGGATCTTGATGCGGTTTTTTTTATTAGATAGAGTGA
The DNA here is from genome assembly GCA_963855545.1 of Ethmia dodecea. NCBI lineage: Eukaryota > Metazoa > Arthropoda > Insecta > Lepidoptera > Depressariidae > Ethmia > Ethmia dodecea. Next base: position 15,568,829 of record OY979449.1, on the reverse strand, counting down.
TTCAAGAGGAAGGTTTTAGTGTTAGCATTGCACCCGTGCGAAGCCGGGGTGGGTCGCTGTCTATAATGTAAAACGGTGGTAACCTATCAATAGTTAGGAACATGTGTGTGCTGCATTAATTCAAAAAGGTCGCATCTTAATGCAATGCTTTACGAGACAAAGCCACAGCCACACAGTTAATATCATGCATTCGTCCTTTAGTTTTGTCTAACCAAATTTCCTAAATAAAATAAATAAATATTCTCACGCCTTTCATCCCCGAAGGGGTAGGCAGAGGTATTCCATTACTGGATATACCCACATTTCACGAGATACATTGGACCCCTAAACGTGATAGGTGGTGAACCCATCGCCGGACCGGATATATTTACACATGTCTCAGAATTAATAATTCTGAGACCTGCGTCTGCGTCTGGTTTCCTCACGATGTTTTCCTTCACCGTCGAGCAAGTGATATATGTACGTAAGTTTTTTGAAAAACTCATTGGTACATGCCAGGATTAGAACCCGAGCCTCACTGATTTTCGGCCGGCTCTTTAACCGTAAAGGCTATCACTGCTTCCTAAATAAAGAGCAATAATAGTACGGTTTCCATAGGTAGCCCTGCATTTAGTTATGCTAATACATTTTTCGGAAAAAATTATACTTGTGAATAGCTGAAATCGATTAAGTAGTCGCTACTGAACATCAACAAACTAATTTCAGGAATTGCTTATTACTGTTACAAATCTAAATAACTTAAGAAGAGAGTAAAAGATTATATCGTACGTCATTACGCATATAATTTGTAAAAATAATTGCATGACACGATACGTTATCCTTCTAGGGAGCTAAAAAAATTCGGACTTGACCGTATTTTGTGCAAAGCTAATATAAAAATCTTAGCAAACTAGCTAACAAATGAGATAAGATAATATGTAGATAAGACTAATTCTCGGTAATAAAATTAATACTGTAAGATAGGAATATCAGACTCCTGGAGTGCCCTTAGTACTCTTAACAAGATATCAAAGAGATTTAAATATAATAGGGCATAGAGGGGACATTAGGAATATTTTCATACAAAACTTTGAAGCCTAAGCGTCATGTCCTTGTCGTGTTAGTTAGTATGAACGCGAGCTGTCATTCGGTCGAAATTGTACTAGACTTATTCCACTTGGAATAACTTTTGACTTCAAATTTTCCTCGCTTTGTCCCCTCTGTGTCTTATTATATTTTAAACCCTTAACAAGATATCTATCTGCACTTGGCGTTATCTGAAGGCTTCGTTGGCACAAAGGACGATGAAGTCTTCAAAGATAGGCAGTTAATTCTAATCGCCTGCAGTCCAGGGATTCCGCTAAATTGCTTTTTTGCAGATTCAAACAATATTCACCAAGCTATAAACTTGACGGTATTATTCAAGCTATAAAAAGAGCAATGAAAATATATTACAGTTTGCTGTTTCCGTCTTATTTATTTTTATAAAATTCTATAGTTAGAATACTGGATGAAACTTTTTAATTTTATAAAGCGCAGCCTACACACCAGGCCATACTAAGCACTGTGGAATTCAAAAAGTTGTTCTAAAACAGTTAAGAAATGTGACTACAGTTATTAGGAGACATAAAATAAAATAACAAAAGTTATTTATCACATATCATCTTACATATTATACACCTCTAGACTTGCAAATTAATTGTGGTTTTAAATTGAGGAACGCAAGGAGGAGAGTTTTCATATTTATTTATTTATTTATTTAATGTATACGGAGGACCTTCAGCTAAAATTTACATTGTAAACAAAGGATTAAGGTACACACAGCTAATAACAGGTCCTCGCCGGTAGCAACAGACTTAAAAATACAACTAGTGTGAGCCTGAGGGCATGCGACATAAAATGTGTATCATTTTATCATACAGAACTAACATCAGGTTAAAAGAAATAATACATAATTACGTCTTACGATAGTCAATGATGGACTAGTTACTCAACTTGAGTGCGTATGTATTTAAAAATTAAATTTTGCCTAAGAAAAATTGCTCGCTCATCAACCGCCTTACCGATGGTGCACCAGTACTGAAGAGGTCGACATCCACATTTTTAGCTAATTTGTTAAGATTGCTGCTCGCGCGAAACAAAAAACTATTTTGTCTGTAGATAGTTGAGGCCGGGGGCAAAGCAAGTGGGCGCTTGTTCCGGAGGTTAGCAGGTATGTTGAAACGGAGCTTTTCAAGGAGTTCAGGACAGTCCACAGAATTTTAAATAACTCCAGTAAATGTATATAAAGTAAGTAGTATTTTGTTATCTTTATAAAACTATACATAAAACAGTACCAATGACTGATAGAACTAGTGGCTAATTTGACTGGCCTGTTGGCTCAGTTGGTAGTGACCCTGCCTTCTGAGTCGGAGGTCGCGGGGTCAATCCCCGCTAACATTAGTGTGCATGTCTGTTAACTTCGTCTCTGGGTGTTTAGTGTTTAAGTATGTTTATCACTTGTTAAGTACGCATACAGACTCCGCTTAGTTTGGGACTGAATAACCGTGTGTAATTGTGTCCCACAATTTATTATTATATTTAGCTAAGGAAGCTAACAAACACATGGACAATGAAATTAAAGATCAAACGAAACTCCAATTACACGACATAAAGGCTTTGGATAGCAATCTTTTAATGTAATACGCTCCACAAAGAGATCAGGTGCGCTTTCCATGGTATCCCAATTTTCATTTCCTTGGATTTGGCAGATCCTGTAGAAGAAAAAGCAATTTATGATATTCCGGATTCCGGTTATTAGTCAGTCTAAAAATAGACTGTGGAAACCTGAGCTAGCTTTACTAATACGATTATCGGAGACAATTCAAAGCCGCTGCGAAAAAAATTACGCACAAATGTTTTTTCTTTGTATTTTTCTATAGAACAGTTTGATTCATTGTCGTACCGCTTAGATAAAATACCCTTTTATTGACTGCTACATATTAAAATACTGTTGATAAATACTGTTTACTTAAATACTCAAAGTTTACGCAGATTTTCAGTAGGAACCTGATGACAGATACATAAACACATTTTTACATATCTGTGATAGCCCTTTGGTTTGAATCCTGGTGAAGGCATGTACCAATAAGTAATTAAAAAAACATACGTACATATTTATCACTAGCTCATCGGTGAAGAAAAACATCGTGAGGAAACCCGCAGGTCAAAGAATTAATTCTAAGGCTTGTGTTACAGACCTGGTCCGGCGATGGGCTCACTAGTCACTACCTATCGCGTTTAGGGGTCCAAAAATATATTGGAAAAAAAAGGGTATTTCCAGAAACGGAATACCTCTGCTTACCCCCTCGGTGATAAAAGGCGTGAGATTCTACGGGACACAAATCACACACGGTTATTTAGTCCCAAACTAGTCAGGTCTTTACTATTTTTAGCCTGGATTATTTTTAATTTTATCTTTGAAGATAAATTTAATGCGTGGAAACAAACACCACCAACTTCTGCGAATAATTTGTCAACAGTAGCAGTGATAGCCTTACGGTTCAAGAGCCGGCCGAAAATCAGTGAGGCTCGGGTTCGAATCCTGGCATGTACCAATGAGTTTTTAATCAAAACTTACGTACATGTTTATCACTATCTCGACGGTGAAGGAAAACATCGTGAGGAAACCCGCAGGTCTCAGAAATAATTCTGAGGCATGAGTAACAGACCCGGTCCGCCAATGGGCTCACCAACTATCACGTTACCACCAAAAATATAATGTAAAAAAGTGGGTATTTCCAGAAATGGAATACCTCTGCCTACCCCCTCAGTTATAAACTAGAAATGGAATACCTCTGCCTACCTCCTCGGGAATGAAAAGCGTGATTATTTTTTATGTTTACTTTTGTGGACAAATTTAAGACGTTGGATGAAAATTTGGTTTCTAATACAACAAACACGACCAATTTCTGCGAATAGTTCGCTAAGACGAATTAATTAAGGAAAACGCCGAAACCGGATAAAGGTGACTTCAGATTTTTTGCCGAGTGGCCCTTTTAAGAACCGGAGATGGTGATTACCCGGGCGATTTCGTTTGAGACACCCGACCTGGTCTGCCGAGGTAATGGCCGAGGAAGCAATAATTAAAACTTCCCAACTGCTTAGTAGAACGGACGGTTTAGTCGAGGTAGAGTTACCTAGGTGTGTAATTTTACCCGACTGCGCCAGAAGGAGGGTTATGTTTTTCGAGAGTATGTATGTATGTATGTATGTCTCAATGGATTTTAGCTTGAGAGGTGCCGTTAGATTGGTATTTACAGTGAGAGTTAGGTATCTACTCAATTCAATGTATACGCTTTTACAATAACATTTCCATTGACTTACAAAATTAGCCTCTTGACAAATTTATTATTACATAAAAAAGGCTACTATAAAATTACAGACTACCTAGTAGACAAACATGCATGGAATTAACCGACTCGACGCTATGTAAGGCTATTAATTATAATTATTATTGTAATCCATATTTATTAGTATGACATGAAATTCAAAAGAGCTGCCCTTCTAGCTAGCTCTTCTCAGGGCACTGCATTTGGAATCAGCAACTCGTCGGTGGAGATGGGCTGCTGAATACATTTAGCCAATCTTCATGGACGAGTTTAGTGTGATGAGACTAGTGACAATTCTAAGTGTAATTCTTATTACCTATAGAATAACATATATTAACTTTTTTTCTTTCTTTGAGTGAGAGTGAGGTATCTTCTCAATTCTACCATAAAGACATTGCTGCCGACTGCATGAGATTGTTGTAAGATTTTGCAGCACATGGTCTTTACTTCCAACTTCACTAATAGGTCTTGTTTCGAGCTTTTTAGGGTTTTTAATTTATTAAATTTACTTTACGAGCAGTGATAGCCCTGACGGTTAAAGAGCCGGCCGAAAATCAGTGAGGCTCGGGTTCGAATCCTGGCATGTACCAATGAGTTTTTCAAAACTTACGTACATATTTATCACTAGCTCGACGGTGAAGGAAAACATCGTGAGGAAACCCGCAGGTCTCTGAATTAATTCAGAGACCCGGTCCGGCGATGGGCTCACCACCTATCACGTTTAGGGGTCCAATGTGTCTGGTGAAATGTGGGTATATCCAGTAATGGAATACCTCTGCCTACCCCCTCGGGGATGAAAGGCGTGAGATTATATTATTTACTATATAAAAATAAGTCGGGTTTTCCTTCCTGACGATTTAACTCGAGAACGGCCGGACCGATTTCGATGAAACTTTTTGTGTTGGTTCGAGTGGGTCCAGGGATGGTTTATAGCAAAGAAAATTCAGCATTGCACCCGTGCGAAGCCGGGGCGGGTCGCTAGTTATTATTATAAATTTACTTTTTTTTTGGACTTGACCTCTTGGATACCAAGAAAGACAGTTAACTCATCACTGAAGGGAACTTTAAATCAAGTATAAGCTAGGCTTGTACAGCCTCGTTAAGTTATTCAAGGACTTTCTTTTAATAGATTCATCAAAAGAATTCGGAGATTTTAAACGAAATTTCAGTCTTTTGTTTGTACCTATACAAAGTAAATTTACTGACGGAATATTTTTATTATATTTAATACTGTGCCTTTACATACACAATGTGTGTATAGATACAGTAGAATATAAGAATCATATTAAAATATGAATATAATAATAATAATAAATTGTGGAACACAATTCACACACGGTTACTCAGTCCAAAACTATATAATAACTAACAGCGCCCCGCGGTTACGCTAGCGTAGTTCCCGTGCCCGTGGGAATACGGGGAGAAAATATATCCTATGTGTTGTTCTGATGCATAAGCTATGTAACTGTATAGTTTAATCAAAATCCGTGCAGTAGTTTTTATGTGAAAGAGGAACAAACATCTATACATCCATACATACGAACTTGCGCATTTATAATATTAGTAGGATATATCAGCATTGCAGCCGTGCGAAGCCGGGGCGGGTCGCCAGTAGGCCGTATCCCCGTATTCCCATGGGAACGGAAACAAGCGGGGGTAACCAGAACCGGTAGTATAACAGTATAGACAGTAAACTGAACCAAGACGAAAGACGAAAGCAAGAACAAGTAGAACGATAATATAACCAGTATGGAATTGCTAATTAATTTAGTTAGCAACAAGTCACGGCGCCAAGTTGAGCTGTAAATACTTGCAAATTACTAAAGTTTGCAGCATAACGGATTCTGAGCGGGGCGAGTTCGAGGCTCTTTTAAAACTAAATTTATCTCTGGAGAAAATTAAAATGCAGTAGGGTACCGCCACACAACATAGATAGTAAAAACATATAAGTAAGTAACTTTATTGTACACCAATAAAAATATGCAACAAGTGACACAATGATTAAAAAAAAAGCACAATGGGCGGTCTTAGCGCTTTAAGCGATTTCTTCCAAACAACCTTAGGATGGATGTAACTGAGATAAAAAGATGAAGGTAGGTGGTGCACTAAAGTTAACAATGGATTAAGGTACATAAACTGGATGATTTTTTAATGACCGTCAGAAAAAAATATGGTGTGATAGGTAAGTGTAATAGATTCATTTGGAATCGTTACTTAAAAAAAAATTGTGGGCAGGTAGATTAGAACTAGGAGACGGTAAAAGGATACTTTTTATTCCGATATTCAAACGGGAATGGAAACTAGGCGGGAACGGGAACTACGCGGGTGAAACAGCGGGGCGCTGCTAGTAAACATAAAAGAAATTTCCATATTGTGACAAGCTGATGTTTAAATGGTGTGAGCATTTTTAAAATAACGGGTAGTCGCAAAGAGATTAAAATATAATAGGACATAGATGGGACAAAGCGAGGAAAATTTGAAGCCAAAACTTATTCCAAGTGGAATAAGTCTAGTACAATTTCGACCGAATGACAGCTCACGATCATACTAACTGACATGACGCTTGAGCTTCAAACATGCTTCAAAGTTTTGTATGAAAATATTCCCAATGCCCCCTCTATGTCCTATTATATTTTTATCTCTTTGGGTAGTCGCATTTTTCCACTGCAGTGTAAAAAGCGGAAGGTTCGTTACACATTCAAGGTCCGCGGTAAACTGTTGTAGGTTTATAAATTCCCAGTTATCGGACTCACGCACACGTTTGCAAAGTTTCATTTCGAGATGTCCACGTGAAATATTGTTTCTCGAAAAATAAACGCTACATTTAAGTAATTTTTACTTAAAAGAATATAATAATATATAATAATATAATCTCACGCCTTTTTTATCCCCGAGGGGGTAGGCAGAGGTATTCCATTACTGGATATACCCACATTTCACGAGATACATTGGACCCCTAAACGTGATAGGTGGTGAGCCCATCGCCGGACCGGGTTTGTTTACACATGTCTCAGAATTAATTCTGAGACCTGCGGGTTTCCTCACGATGTTTTCCTTCACCGTCAAGCTAGTGATAAATATGTACGTAAGTTTTTGAAAAACTCATTGGTACATGCCAGGATTCGAACCCGAGCCTCACTGATTTTCGGCCGGCTCTTTAACCGTCCGGGCTATCACTGCTCTTACTTAAAAGAACAAAGGATTTAATCGCCCGTGAAGTAAAAGTTTTAAAAATAACACCGCTTTCATGTTTTAGAAATGTTATTTGGCTAAAACAAAGTAGGTGCCCGTTAACCTGCCAGTTAAACACAATAAAATTATACTCTAAATTTTTAATGTCGATGTTACTGAGAATACAACACGAGTAACAACCTATTTCTCTGGTGGACGTTTTTCTTATTGTAAGAGTACAACATGCCAGCCCGTAGTAGGTAAGGTCACGAACGCCCCATGTCGGGCGCCACTTCGGCACAGGCGTCGCCCTAACGACTCTCGTGTCCATATAGCGCTTTCAAGAGCAAAATGCACGCTTTCATTTCGAGCACCGAAAATGTGTGAAACATAAAAAGTTTAGCTTTCATTGTGTGTTTAACTAGAAAGATTAATCAATTTGGGGTATATCAGAGAGTAAACATTTGAACAGGTTTATTATGTTGTCTCAATGTACTCGTAGTGCGCATTTAGATTGAGATATTAAAAGTTACATAAGTAACTAGTGAAAATACTTTTTGGAGTTTGTTTGTTTTGGTAAATTGAATATGGATTGACCTCAGCTACAATGGTATAGTATCCAAGCGATAAAAGCTTTATACAAGCTAAGTATAAATTAAAAAGTAGGTGCTTTTATTTTGTTTCAACTTAGTAGGTAGGTTTTTCGTGAAATTTATTGTAGTGTTCTGATTTAATTTTATTACTTTCGAACAAGCTTCCGTTTTAAGTTTAAGTTGGGCCGTAGCGTGTTGCAGTGCAGTCAACATTGAAATCAAATTACAGAAATAAATGTATGATATTAACTTCTTCGTCTTTCTCTTCACGTATAGAAATACAGCGCAAGTACATCTACAGTTTTTTGTTATTATTTCTCATATGTTCTTTTATAGTGATACTAGCGACCCGCCCCGGCTTCGCACGGGTGTAATGCTATCACTAAAATCTTCCTCTTGAATCACTCTATATATTAAAAAAACCGCATCAAAATCCGTTGCGTAGTTTTAAATATTTAAGAATACAAAGGGACATAGGGATATAGGGACAGAGAAAGCGACTTTGTTTTATACTATGTAGTGATAAACATATATATAAAAAAAACACTTTTTTTCCAAAACAAAACAAAACAAAAAAAAAGAAAATTAAAAATGTTTATGGATTGCGACTATAATACTTAAAACTAACCCAATACAGGTCAGTCTGCTTCACTTGCACATGATTGCCATGACTTTAAAAAAGTCACTCGATACATATGATCAATATACTCTTACAAACAAGTACATTTATTATTATTTAAACACCAAAAAACGACGAATGCACGTAAAAGCAAAAACCTAAAAACACAGCCTCTTTCTGATGCGACGACACTCCAAATATGAATAAAAACCTAAAGACATCTTGCATTTCCAAATCTTTGAATCCGTACGAGCTGCGTCAACCTACAAACTTACATACATAGTCAGCTAATAAATTGGTTGATGAATTAATACAAGCATTGAAAAGAAATAAAAACGCAGTGGCTACTAGTCAAAGAGATTAAAATATAATAGGGCATAGAGGGGACAAAGCGAGTCAAATTTTAAGCCGAAAAGTTGTTTTAAGTGGAAGAAGTCTAGTACAATTTCGACCGAATGACAGCTCGCTTTCATACTAACTGACATGACGCTTGAGCTTCAAAGTTTTGTATGAAAATATTCCCAATGCCCCCTCTATGTCCTATTATATTTTAATCTCTTTGCTACTAGTGTACTGTCTCAGTCTAAACGACTCTTCGCAGTCTCTGCAATTAACGTTTCGCTAGGAGCGTCACAGCACTCGTTCCACGAGTTTCTAGCCGAGATTCCCGTAGCATTTACCAGCTGTAACAACACTGCAATAAATTATTCCATTTTTTACTCCCCTAGAAACTTCCTTAGAATTTTCCCCTTCAATTTGCAACGCAATTTTTAGAAGCCTGCTAAAATTACTTTTATATTTTGACCACAGGGAAAATTACTCTCTTGTGCAGATTGGGATCGAGAATATTCTGTTTTTTCTTTTTCTAGTATTGTTTGTTTCGTAGCATATTTCTGCTGGTGATAGCACATTCTTAGGTAATATTTGACGGCCTGGCTCAGTTGGTACTGACCCTACCTTCTAAGCCGGAGGTCGCGGTTTCGATGGGTTCCTGTCTGGATTTAAATGTTTATTTAAGTATGTTTATCAGTTGTTTATTGTTATAAAACAGGCAGTTCCTAGTTTGGGACTTGTGTGAATTGTGTCTCACAATTTATTTATTCACATCTTCCACAGACCTATTGTCGTCTATGAGTTAAAAACACTGACCAATCCCATATTTAGTGCGCGTAATACCAGCGCAGTTGCCTTGCACACTAACCGCGCAGTCAGTCTTCTACTGCAGCACATGCTGAGTAGCGACCCTATTATATATTATTCAAAAAGAGCTGCCCTTGAGTTTCTTGCTGGTTCTTCTCGGGTTACCAGCAACTTGTCGGTATAGATGGTGTACATCTTGCTAATCTTCGTGATTTTTCTAGGTGTAATTCTTATTACCTACAGGCTAAAATACATTTTCATTTTTTATTATTTGGCATCTTAGATTTTATACTTCCATCTCTTTAAGTGTACCAATATAAATAATTATCTTTCTTTCTTTCCATTCATATCTCATCTCGTCCACTGTAACAACATTACATGTCTGTAACGACATCAAAACACGTCTGGACACAAAGTGAAGGCTGCACCAACACCCTCTTAGAGGCGCTCGTTACTCCTCCGTCATTACTCTCCTTTGCGCCAACTGAATAATGCAGGCAGGTGCTCTGCGATTCGTCCAGCTATTGTCGCACGTGCTGCTTCTGCATTCGGATGGTTGACGCAGAGCTAGCGATGATGGAATGGAAATTGTGATTTAAAGAACTGTATAGTCCTACCAAGAGAAATTCGTAGAACTCATCACGAAATATCCGATATTATATAACATGCAGAAACTTGAAGATTGTCAGGTACCAAATACGATGTAATCAATCAGTTACAAACCGCAACATAGAGGCATAATAGGATTAACTAGATCTGTATATCTAGAAGATATTTAGGACCAAAAAACACACACAATTGTAATAAAAAGACGTGCGGCACTTGGGGACTGCCGCGGTAAAGCTATTGCATAGCATTTTTTATCAACAAGACTGCCGAAAAGAAACGACGTTAGACAATGCACGGCCTTCAAGCCACACGGGTGTTATTTAAATGGTTAGCAGAGTATTCGTATTTTTGTAAGCAGAAAAATATAATCTGTAAGCAGAAATAGCTAATTGGTCAGCAACTCATGGCCAGCAAACATTACAAAACCTATCAGCATTTTATGTCATTCTGGATGGCTGTAATTATTTTTGAGCTGCAATGAGCTGCTACTGTTTAATAAAATTTTGGTAAGCACTCAGAGGGGAAGCCAAAAAATATTTTTTGAGCTGCATATAAAAGTAGCAAAAATAATCTTAGCAAACTTGTCATGCGCAAAATGGGCGCATTCCTTACAAAGATTAAGAAGGACTTTGGATTATGCAACTTTTATCATTATAATTATTATTACCATTACAAGTAGTGGTGGTGGTGGTGGTAGTGGTGGTAGTGGTAGTGGGAGTGGTAGTGGTTGTAGTGAGGGTGGTCGTGGGAGTGAGAGGGTGTGTGAGTGGGGGTGGGTGTAGGATGGGAGTGGGAGTTGGAGTGGGCGTGGGAGTGGGAGTGGGGGTGGAAGTGGGAGTGGGACTGAGACCGGGACCCGGACTCGGACTCGGACTCGGACTGGGACTGGGACTCGGACTGGGACTCGGACTCGTACTCGTACTCGGACTCGGACTCGGAGTCGGAGTCGGACTGGGACTTGGACTCGGATTCGGAGTCGGACTGGGACTCGGACTCGGTCTCGGTCTCGGTCTCGGACTCGGACTCGGACTCGGACCTCCGTGCCCGTCGGAGTGGGGAGCGTGAGGTTTTTTTCGTTACGGAATTTCTGGATTCAGTCCCCGCGCTCAAGGCCCGCGATAGAAGCTATGCAATAGCTTAAAAACATTCCTTGTAAGTATATACCTTCGCAAAGGGGGAATAGTCAGTTTATCCTACAAAGCCATAATACGAGTACTTAGCGCCAACTGCCCTTCTAGCCTACCATAGTGCCGTGTATGCACTATCAGACGGAACCCTTTCCAAAGGGAGCGTCGGCGCTCCTGATTGGCTGAACAACTTCGTATTCCATGCGCGCCCGTACCGAATTCAATTTGAATGTTGCAGTGTGTCGTGCTGGCTATAGAAAGTATTGGAAAGCGAATTTTTTCCTTCAATTTTGTATAAATAACAAAATTCAATTGCGAAGACGACGTTCTTAAAATTCGATGTAATAAAGCTGTAACGTAAGTTTAACGATACCTATAGTTTTAGTTTCTTCTTATAACATAATGTTGTCTATAGTATTAACTATACAAATACAGAAACTACGACTGACTGACTCGGGCCCGTCGGATAAGAAATGATTTATCGAAATTCCTTACAATAATCTCCCGCCTTTTATCCCCGACGGGGTAGGCAGAGGTATTCCATTTCTGGAAACACCCACATTTCACCAGTTTATTCGACCCCTAGACGTGATAAGTGGTGACACTGGTGACCCCATGGCCGGACCGGGTCTGTTACACATGCCTCTGAATTAATTTTGGGACATGCAGGTTTCCTCTCCATGTTTTCCTTCACTGTCGAGCTAGTGATAAATATGTACGCAAGTTTTTTAAAAACTCATTGGTACAGTCAACAAAGTTGTTAGTGTTACATGGCCAGAAACTAAGATTCAGTTTTCTCTTAAAGCCTTAATTGTATTTATAGTTTCTTTTTGGTAAATTATAGGGTTCAAAATGACCTTTTGAAATAAACATTAATTAATAAGATTTATTTATGACTACCCCAGAAAAATGAGTTCTTAGTTACTGGCCATGTAACCCTAACAACTTTGTTGACTGTACATGCCATGATTAGAACCCCAGCCTCACTAATTTTCATGAGAAATTTCTTAAGACTTTGATACGAATTCAACTGACAAATGATAGATCAATATTGTAACTATTCCGTTATGCAAGCTCGTAAAGAATTCCGAGACACCCACTAGGAATGGTAATCTATTCTTGGGTTAGAATGTTAAAATGGAGCAAACTATTTTGGCGCCCACCAAGGGACCAACGTGAACTTACTAAATTTACACTCCAATTTTCTCACGGGACTTTAATGAGGTGTATTAACTCCACATAGAGCCCTTTGGGGGAAATCTATTCTGCTACCAACGTTTGAAGGGAATTAATTTGGCCTAATCTCCCCTCATTCCCCTTTCTGGGCTCCTCAAATTAATATTCTGCGGCATGGTTGCTTTAACGCCGGCCATATTTGAACTGTAAAACTGAGTGATACGCCTAACACAAATACAAACTATGTTTTGTAATGCAAAACACTTGGTACATTTGAATTTGGATAATGTACTGTTACGTACGTGAGAACTGAGAATGATTTATTTATTCATTAAGAGATTTATTCAGCTGCGTTTGCTTGCTCTTTGTACACAGTGTGACAATGTATTCGCGATTAATTCTGAGGCATGTGCGAATGTGCGATGTCTGCGTCTACTAATCCGCAGAGTCAGTGGTAGGCTATATTCAGGGTTGTGATTGAATTATAAAATACGAATTATTTTAAAAAAGACTGGCCAGTTATAAAATATTTTTTTCTCAATAAATTTAACGGCCATGGATACTAGCTTAAATTAACAAATTCTTGATAGTCAGTTTGATTCGTCGAGCACCGCTCAGTTCAAATAGGCACCGTAACAATTAAAAATCCATTGTGTTTTATTTTATTGGCTTGAGAGGTTGCATATTACAAAATGAAAAGAACAATGGCAAACGTCCATGTGTTTTGGGTACCCCACTTACACCTGCCCACGGAAGACGAAACCGTGTAAAATCGATAGTTCTTGGACAGACTAAGATAATATGTAATCATACCACATTTTTATAAGTTGAGGTTTAAAAGTTATTCGTTACCTAGTGTATTTTGTAGGTTATTATGAGATTTTAGGTACCAAAGACGTGTAAAGAAAAAGTTTCTCTAGGAAAGAAAATGATTTTCTTCCAACCTCTTTGTTAGAAAATAGCACTGCCTACCACATGCCATATAAGTTACTCTATGCCAGTGAATGATGGCTAGGGCAAAAAATATCGATACCTATATTAAAATATCGATATTTTTCCAAATACTAAATTAGCATATTATATATATCGTCGATATTTTTAATGGCGATATATCGACATTTATTTTACAGTATCGAATTCGTATCAATTTTAATATATTTTTAACGCAATTCTGGTTTCGTGTTTCATTTCATGTTAGGTACTAGATACTTGCCGACTCAAGCATTTATAAAAATATACTATTTTCATCGTCCTTTTTTACGAATTTGGGAATATGTATATGTAGTAATAATAATGTAAAACTGACGATATATCGATATTTTTCACTCGATTTTTATCTATAGTATTTAGAAATGTCGATACGATAAATATCTATTTATTTTTTCACTTGGCCATCCCTAGTGAATGACATGGTTGACGTGATGACACGACGTTCAATTTTACCACAACAACAAAAAAGTTTTTGTATTAATCAAAGACATTAAAATATAATAGCATAGAGGGGGCATTGGGAATATTTTCATACAAAACTTTGAAGCTCAAGCGTCATGTCCTTGTCATGTCAGTTAGTATGAACGCGAGCTGTCATTCGGTCGAAATTGTACTAGACTTATTCCACTTGGAATAACTTTTGGCTTCAAATAATCTTCGCTTTGTCCCCTCTATGCCTTATATTATATTTTAATCTCTTTGGTATTAATAGATTTCTCAATCGATCGATTCGTGTTTCTATGATATTTCTGTTTTATTTGACTCAATATTTTCAACTGCTAGATTAATTTAAAAATATGGAAAATTTTGACTTGTTATGAGTCAATATAACAAGCATAGTGTGATACCCCGTGGGTGTCTATTTCAGTGGGTACCAAAGCTGCCGATATTCTTTAAGTTCATTATTAAAGTATAATTACAAAATAGAAATTAGGGCGGGAACGAGCCCTGGTTTCTTACAATACGGAGGGGATAGAGTTTCCGTACAAGTAGTGACGTATCATTATACGTCAATCTATGTACCAATCGACTTTGGATGAATGCAATCTTCGTTGGTCACAAAATAAAATGGCAAATAAGTGGAGGATGTGTTGTATTGTGTAAGATGGCGTTAAATTCGTCTTCATTTCTGGAGTGCTTACACTTTTAAAAACATTTTCGTACTTTGAAATTAGTTTGTTCAGTATCGTCTGTCGATGTCGATGTCTTAATCGATTTCAGCTATTTTTAAAATGTGTTAAATTTTTTCGAAAAATTAATTAGGATAACTGAATTTAGGGCTATCTATGAAAACCGTACTATTATTGCTCTTTATTTAAGTTAGGTAAGAAAAAACTAAAGTAGGAATGCATCATATTTTTTTATATTAATATTCTCATTGGGGTGTATGAGGAATTGCTCTTATTCTGTGACACGTTTGTATATCTATAATAATATCATAAAGTGGAAAGATTTGTATTTTTATTACAAATAAACTCAAAAACTACTGGACCGATTCAAAAAATTATTTCACCAATGGAAAGCTAGAATATCCTTGAGTAACATACGCTAATTTTATTACCGTATTCCCAGGGGAACGGGAACTACGCGGGTGACACCGCGCAGAACCGCTAGTATAATAATATTTTCACACCACATGCTCAACAAAGCCGGATTATATATCATATAAACGTCACCGAAAGCAAGCCATTATATCCCTTGGCTTTAACCGGGTTATAATGTTGTATGGAATTTCATTATAACCCTAGGTCAATAATGTAATTTTCACTTTTCATAATCCTTATTGCTATGACGATAAAGTCTAATTTCGTTAAGCAAAATGTGGTGCAGTCGTGGCCAACTCGATTTTCGAAAACCGAAGCCGCGACCAACTAGATTCATACGATCTTCAATTGTTAAATCAAGTACCTAGGTCACGCCGGCAGAAACAAGTTGCTGTATCCATTTTATAGCTATAACATTTCAAAAAGAAACTACCATGCAATTGCATTTGATGGTCTCGCATAAGGTGAGAAAAGTAGAGTATATAACTCGGGAATAAAACTGTTTTTGTCTTGGGCGCTTAAATCCCTCACTAAACTCAGGACTCAGTCTTAATTCCCTCGCTTTGCTCGGGAATTAAATCATAACTCCCTCGCTGCGCTCGGGAGTAAATCTGGGAGTCCTTCGTTACGTTCAGGATTCAATGTCGCGCCCGTGACATAAAACAGTGCTTTATTCCCTTGTTGTATAATCTACTATTTCACACCACATGCTTGACAAATCCGGATTATGTATCATATAAACGTCTCCGAAAGCAAGACAATATATCCCTTGGCTTGCGCCGGGTTATAATGTTGTATGGTATTTCATTATAACCCTAGGTAATAATGTAATTTTCACTTTTCATAATCCTTATTGCTATGACGATAAAGTCTAATTTCGTTAAGCAAAATGTGGTGCACCCGCCTGCGTCCACGGTCGTGGCCAACTCGATTTTCGAAAACCGAAGCCGCGACCAACTAGATTCGCACGATCTTCATTTGTTAAATCAAGTAGGTCACGCCGGCAGAAACAAGTTGCTGTATCCATTTTATAGCTTTAACATTTCAAGAAGAATATCGAAAATGTCGAGTGATGAAATTACTTTGACTTCAGAGTCTATTAAACTAGATGCCATAGGCATTGTCAATAATCTACTACCATGCGATTGCATTTTATTGTCTCGCATAAGGTGAGAAAAGTAGAGTATATAACTCGGGAATAAAACTGTTTTTGTCTTGGGCGCTTAAATCCCACACTAAACTCAAGACTCAGTCTTAATTCCCGAGCGAACTGGGAGTCCTTCGTTACGTTCAGGATTCAATGTCGCGCCCGTGACATAAAACAGTGCTTTATTCCCTTGTGGTATAATCTACTATTATCTCAAGCTCCTGGTGGCCAAATCGTATCTAAACCCGTCGTCCACATTCCACAGAAGTGGTACAAAGCGCGACAAAGTCTCAATTTGCTCTCTGACTGGCCATTTGTCGGCGCGACAGTGAGCGATGTCGCGCGACTGCATTTTGTCACCTCACGTGCAGTGGCGCTGTTATTGCCCCATTACTTACCAACACCGATACGAAAACCCATAGATGTGCCTTGTTAAATTTGGAATTTTGGAACTGTTAGACCATCCCAAGACGATTTCACCCGCGTAACTTTCCGTTCCCGTAGGAATACAGCCCATGTTACTCCCAGTAATTGGTAAAAGAATTATTAAATTTCACGAGATATATTGGACCCCTAAACGTGATGGGTGGTGAGCCCATCGCCGGACCGGGCCCATTTACACATGTCTCAGAATTAATTCTGAGACCTGCTGGTTTCCTCACGATGTTGTCCTTCACCGTCGAGCTAGTGACAAATATGTACTTAAGTTTTTGAGAAACGTGAAATTATGGTATATTCAGTAATGGAATACCTCTGCCTACCCCCTAGGGGATAAAAGGCGTGAGTTTTTTTTTATTATTTTATTTTTTCAGAGCCGATTCATTACAAACATAGAAATCTTTCGTCTTTATTTTAGTGTAGATAGTTAAAAGTGACCAGGATGCTGTTACACATGAAGCGGAAAAGCTGAAATGACGTTCAATACGTGGACTCTTAAGTACCTACTTTGAAAAAAACATTTTGACTTTGACTCAGAAACATTCTGCCGACTGCGTAAGTTCTTGAAAAACTCATTGCTATGCGCTAATTGGGAATCGAAAGCTTCGTACATGAGAGGAGGACTTACTTCCAACAAGGATAACAGTGCAAAACTGTCAAAATTAAGCACGCTGACGTACACTAAATGCATACAAATTCATGTAGGAGCACACATCTGGAAATATGTCACTTAGTTTCATTTTACGCTTGCTTTAATACGGTGGCGGCAGATATAAGGGTTTGTTCAAAGACTGCTTTGTAACCACATCTATTAGAATTTTTTTTTACAAATCGATTAAACCAACCCACAGTCACTGTACAGTAAATGTAAGTAGGTGGGTGGGATCTTTGCTCGGGGTATTGTCTGTGTAAAATTGCGTTTTAAATTAAATACAACTATGCAGTTGAACTTAAAATGCAAAACTGTATCGGTCTACAAAATTTCATCAAAATATTTACGAGAGGCCCGAACTATAATTAAACTAGCAGCGCCCCGCGGTTTCACCCGCGTAGTTCCCGACCCCGTCGGAATACGTGGATAAAATATACCCTATGTGTTATTCGGATGTATAAGCTATATAACTGTAAAGTTTCATCAAAATCCCTTCAGTAGTTTATGCGCGAAAGAGCAACAAACATCACAAACTTACAAACTTTCGCGTTTATAATATTAAGTAGGAAGTAGGATACATACAAGAATTGCTCGATGAAAATAATACAATAAATTGTCACAAACATTTGCTGGAAGAGAAAAAACTTGATGAAGACCAAATTTAACTTCGACCTACTCGTAACACGCCTCGGGCCCAGAACTTGTTGAAAGCAAAGTTAAGTAACTCCCATTGAATAATTACACACTCGACTTAAAACATGCTTCTGACAGCTCGCGATGAACTCCTGACGTTCGCGGTTCAGATGAAACATTTCAAATTTAGGCATATTTGCGTAAAATGAAACCAGTCAACTATAAATTATAACTAAGTACCTCGGCTAGCTCCGCTCGTAGTATCTCGCAGTAAAAGAGTTTTCCCAGATGAGACTCGGTTAGATCGATTATTCGCCCCTGACAACTCCCAACTGTAAATATTATATGATGTTTGTTGCTCTTTTACACAAAAATTACCGAACGGATTTTGATTAAACTTTACAGTTATATAGCTTATACATCCGAATAACACATAGGCTATATTTTATTCCCGTATTCCCAAGGGTGACACCGCGGGGAGCTGCTAGCATACAATATGTAACAGAATAAGCGCAATTCCTAAAATTAGTTTGTTCAGTATCGTATACTTAAACGATTTCAGTTATTATTAATACGCGTTAAATTTTACCGAAAAATGAATTAGCATAACTGAATGTAGGGCTCCCTATGGAAACCGTACTATTATTTCTCTTTATTTAAGTAATTTGTGTAGACAAAACTAAACTACGATTGCATCATATTTTTTGTATATTTATATGTATACTATTTGGGGTGTATAAGGAATTGCGCTTATTTTGTTACGCGTTGTATAGATAACTCGTATAACTAAGATGAAACATGTACCAGAGTTTAATTTAGACCTGCAACATCCAACAGTGAGAATCGCATCCAATTTCGTGCTGTAGTTATTGCGTAATGCGCGTACGAACGTACGGACAGACTGACAGACATACAAACAAAGAAAAATTCTAAAAATAATTGTTATAGCTTCTATTGCTGTTATGAAATACCCCTCATATTAAGTTTGCGAAGAGAAGAGAGAAAACACAGTATACAAGTATTTTTAACGTGGGAGAGCCTTGCTTCGGCACGCTTGGGCCGGTTCGACCGGAGTGATACCACGGCCTCACAGAAAACCAGCGTAAAGCAATGCATTGCGTTTCGTTGAGTGAGTGAGGTAACCGGAGGCCCCAATCCCACTCCCCCTCCCCTCCCCCTACTCCAACCTCAAAGGCCGGCAACGGAGTTGTGACTCTTGAGTTGCAGGTGTCCATGGGCGACGGACGTCACTTACCATCAGGTGACCCGTCTACTCGTTTGCCCCCTTTTTTATCATAAAAAAAAAAAATCCTCATTGCGCAAACCTAGCCAGTTTTTATTTTAAGTTCTTAGGTAGTAGCACAATATTAATATATTATAACGTAAAAGCAAACATTAAGTCGAGACCAGGTAGACTGGCACTCAAACTTACTGTTTTCCTTTTCATCTAAGATCTTCAAACATTGTGTTTCGTAATTTCTTTGAAATGTTAAAACATTTTCGTGCATGCCTCCCAGTTTAAATATTTAACGATGTTTCATTAAATATATAGTCTCGAGATCACAGCCATGCGGTCAATGAGCTTGTAAAAGGCGTAGCTCAAGAATAATTGTAATAAATTAAAAGTACAAAAGCTTTTTTTAAAATAAGCTTTTAGAATGACATCACTTTATTTTTCGAGTTATTCTCAGCCGTTTAATAATAAAAATAATAAATAATATAATCTCACGCCTTTTATCCCCGAGGGGGTAGGCAGAGGTATTCCATTACTGGATATACCCACATTTCACGAGATATATTGGACCCCTAAACGTGATAGGTTTCATTTGATACCCAAATTGTAGGAGTTCATTAAAAATAACTAGTCCTCCATCTTGGGTGTTCTGCCATGTTGGATTTCGAATTATGTCATACAAGTAATCATGCATCGTATATTATAAGAATAAGAAATCTTTATTTGCTTCAAACATAGTGTAAAGATGTTATAATATATGTATGTGCATACATGTTCAGCTAAAAAAATGTAGCATGCAAATATAAAAAGGACAATGAGAAAATAAAAGAACTTCTTAAAAATTACGAATATCTAACAGCTTTTAAAATAGTTTTTAAAAGTACGCACTTAGTCGAGATGGGTACTCTCCTTCACCTAGCCTGCTACTTATTACATCGCAAATCGTCCGAGTTCTAATTGGAACCGAGACACAATTAAAAATCTATTGTGTCTGTGATTCATGGTCTGAAAGGTTAATCATGTTTTATTTCCTGTAGGTAAGTGTGATTAAAATAAAATATAAAACTTTTATCCCCGAGAGGGTAGACACAGGTATTCCTTTTCTGGATATACTTACCCACTTTTCACGAGATATTCTTTGGACCTTTAAACGTGATAGGTCAGCCCATCGCCGGACCGGGTCTGTTACACATGTCTCAGAATTAATTCTGGGACCTACGGGTTTCCTCACGATGTTTTCCTTCACCGTCCAGCTAGTGATATATAATATTTAATGTGTTTTTTCATGGTAATTACAAATCATGTGAAAAGCTCTGCGTCACAGGTGTTTGTTAATGTTGGGCGCCGTCAGTCATGGAATGGGTGACCGCCTAATCAGGCGCATTCTGTTTTATTTACATAAATAAATGACGAATACTAACTTAAGGTAGACTTTCGTGCGGCCGATCGCAGCAACGTGCAATCGATCGCATGCGACTGACGCGCGCGGCTGATGCGACAACAGTTAATATGTCTATGGACAACAGTCAACGTATGAAAATGACAGATGCCGGTCGCACGCGTCTGTCGCAGAGTTCAGAAATGGCCATAAGCCTGTAGCGGATTAAAGGTATGTATGTATTTCACCCTCTGACAAAACATATAGCTGATAATTCAGTTGTTTTTATTTTAGTTTATCATTTTTATAAATTACAATCTTCGAAATTGATATTTTCGTTAAATAAATTAATAGAAACAGCCAGCAGTCGATAACTTCGGCGAGTGCGAGCTTTAATAAGGCTGAGGGACAATAGTTACCACCATAAATTGAACTCTATCTAATTGAAATAAGATTCAGAACCAATTAAAAATTTAACAAAGTTATGCCTTATTAAAGGTTAAGAACCCCATGTCTGGATGATATTCAAAATAAACACACAATGACGTTTGCTTGTCGGTCGTGATATTGAAAGATAACAAGATCGCGGACGCAGACAGAATGCAATGTTTGAAACAACATAACATAATTAATGTTCAGAAAGAAAAACATGCTATATAATCATTGAAAAGTCTAGTCTCGAAAACTACGAACGTTGCTTGTGAACTTTACAAAATATTGAGACTGAATATCTATAGTTCTATACTAATATTATAAAGAGGAAAGTTTTGTATTTTTTATGTTTGTTACGAATAAACTCACAAACAACTATACCGATTTTAAAAATTCTGTCACTAATGGAAATCTGGATGATCCCTGAGTAACATAGGCTATATTTTATTAGCGTATTCCTAATGCAATATGGAACGGGAACTACACAAATTTTTTGAATTGATATACCCAGTGTCAATCTCACTGTAGAGACGAATCTAACGACACCTCTCAGCTAAAATCCATCGAGAAGTTCAGGCTGCAGAGCGTGGAAAACAATTATACATGCATACATACTCTCGAAAAACATAACCCTCCTTCTGGCCCAGTCAGGTAAAAAGTAAAAATTGCTGAGCACTAAGTAATAAGGGCAAGTACTTTAACCGTAATAGCTACACGAAAACTTTATTAAGATACAGTGCTTAACTTTTGGCAATATTTTGAGCTTTTGGAAAAATATACCATCGATCTAATGACCTTTTGACTATTTAGCATCCAAATTTTTAACCGGTTATCAATTCGACTGTATGTTTTTTTTGTTGTGTTTGTTAACTCAGAATTTTCGACTGGGTGAACCGATTTTTTTTATTTGAAAGCTAGTGCCCCCCTATTTATAATTTGGTCCAGTTCTGAGAAGGGTATCCATGAGAAAACCATATAAGTTGTCTAAGTTGATTTTAAAGTTCTGTGTTATATTATTATTTAGATTTCAAGCGTCAGTTCAGTTCGTTGGAACGCGACTGTCACTCCTACCAAAGACTCCAAGCCACCTAAGAAAAAATTACGAGGAAAACTTTCCTATACGGGATATTCTTATTCTTATGTTAAGCAATTCAATTTCCACGTGTAACGCCGATATTCGCGGCGTCTAGTTGAGCAAGATTTATGTTCGGGAATATTGCCAAACTAAATTGATGTATCACCGATCGGAGAACTAATAAATTTCAATGTAAAGTTGTATCTGTCAAAATTATAATTACTACCTGCGCGACTAAGCTTTGCAAAAAAAATATTTTTTCGTGTGAATCGCATTTTTTTTTTAGGAAAGACAGCTTTATATATAAGCTTAAAGCGTATCTATATATATATATATATTTATTTACTTTATGTATGTATTGTGTTTTTATTTTATTTTTTTATATATTTATAGGAAACGGTTTATGTATTTAAGTACCTTAATCCATTGTTAACTTTAGTGCACCACCTACCTTCATCTGTTTATCTCAGTTACATCCATCCTAAGGTTGTCTGGAAGAAATCGCTTAAAGCGATAAGACCGCCCCTTGTACTTTTCTGTATCACTATGTCACTTGTTGCATATTTTTATTGGTGTACAATGAAGAGTTGTTACTTACTTACTTACTTACTTAAAAAGCAAAACCTTATCGAAATACAAAATTTTATTAAAATCGTTAGAGCCGTTTCCTATATACACGAAACATACTTATAAGTATAAACAGTATACCCCTATGTAGACTAGACTTTAAGTTAGTTTTATATATAGTATCATATTTCGCAATAAAGAAATAAACTTATACAAGAATAATTCGTTTAATATTACTAGACAGATTAATTAATAATGAGCAGTAATAGCCGTGAGCCCGGCTTTCATACGAGAGGCTCTGGTTCGATTCCATGATTATTTTCAAAAACTATATAGGTAACTATTTATTTATCATTCTACTAGTCGACACTGAAGAAAATCACAGTGAGAAATTTCCCTGAATTGATTCTGAAGCACACCCGACACGCTTAGGAGTCAAAAAATATAGTGGTGATAATTTTAAGTAACTAGAGGTTCTGCGGGGTTTCACCCGCGTAGTTCCCGTTCCCGGGGGAATACGGGAATAAAATATAATCCATGTTACTCAGAGATATTCTAGCTTTCCATTGATGAAAGAATTTTTAGAAGCTGTTTAGTAATTTTTGAGTTTATTCATAACAAACATTCAAAAATACAAATCTTTCCTCTTTATATTATTAGTATAGATACAAGAAATGTGTTTTTTTATTATATGATAGTGCGGAACCATTTTTGGGCGAGTCCGACTCCCACTTGGCCTTTTGTTATTCTCCGCTGTCGAAAGGTCACTGGGGCTACCAAAATACATCTCGTCTTGACCGTATATAATATTATTCATGACTTTTATTTATGAGCGTGTTAATATGTGCGCCTTAGGGTCGCGACACATCTGCGGAACGTGCAGCGCCGAAGGTTCGGTGAACAACATTCATTACGGTTGACGCGGACTGATCCATTTATCTTTAAAGTGAAACGTCAATGTATGTTGTTCACCGAACCTTCGGCGCTGTACGTTCCGCAGATGTGTCGCGACCCTTACGATCTCTCTTTGACTTTCTTCTGTAAATAAATTAAGATACATTAATTTTGCGAGATGACATCGTTCTATAATGAATCTATCTCAAGATAGTTTGAAGTGGTCTCAAGAAGACCTTAATTGTCATCAACTAGTGCGAGCTTGCGACTTCGTCCGGTTTCGAGATTAAAAGTATTTTTCAAGATGTAAGGCGCTAATCTGTATACGAGTATATGTATACAAAAACTAGCTGTACGCCGGGGTTTCACGTTCGCGTTCCTGTGGGAATACGGAAATAATATATAGCCTATGTTACTCAGTGATAATGTAGCTTTCCATTTGTTAAGGTTTTTTTTTTATGATAAAAAAGAGGGCAAACGAGTAGACGGGTCACCTGATGGTAAGTGACGTCCGTCGCCCATGGACACCTGCAACTCAAGAGTCACAACTGCGTTGCCGACCTTTGAGGTGGGAATAGTAGGAGAGGAGGGGAAGGGGGGATTGGGGCCTCCGGTTACCTCACTCACTCAACGAAACGCAATGCATTGCTTTACGCTGGTTTTCTGTGAGGTTTCGTCCCCAAAGGAAAAACGGGACCCTATTACTAAGACTCCGCTGTCCGTCCGTCTGTCTGTCCGTCTGTCACCAGGATGTATCTCATAGACTGTGATAGTTACACAGGTGAAATTTTCACAGATTATGTATGATGATGATGTATTTGACAGCTACGCCTGTTGGCTCAGTTGGTAGTGACGCTGCCTTCTGAATCAGAGGTCGCGGGTTCGATCCCGCGACGGGCCAACGTTTGTGTGCATGAACATGACTGTTGGCATCGTGTCTGGGTGTTTAATATTTATTTAAGTATGTTTATCAGTTGTTTAGTATCCATAGTGCAGGCTCTGCCTAATTTGGGACGAAATGACCGTGTGTGAATTGTGTCCCACAAACTATTATTATTATTGTTATTTCTGTTGCCACTATAACAACAAATTCTAAAAACACCATAAAAAAAATTTAAGGGGCCTCCCATACAACCAACATGATTTTTTGAGGTTTTTATAGATCATGGTAAGGAACCATTCGTGCGCGAGTCTGACTCGCACTTGACTGGTTTTATTGAGTTTATTCGTTACAGTGCTGATTTTTTAATAGTCAGTTAAAAGTTATCTGAGGAATAAACATCACCTGTCACTTTTCTTTTCTATTGTATCAGACAGTGACAGAATTAATATATTCTCCAGATAAGATTTATCTGCGGATTGAAAAATCAGCCCACAAACATACAAAAATACAAATCTTTCCTCTTTATTATATTAAAATGTGTATCAGAAATCTTGTGGATAGTACGTCAGTCAGTATTATAGTTTTCTGTAGTCGACGTTGTTCGCAGTCATTATTAGCTTATAAAGTCGTATAGCCCCAGGGTGATTTGTCGGACACACAGCGGAAGCACAGAAAATAAATAAGCTAAAACAGTACGGTAACTGAGCTTTTATTCGAAAATAATTACCTAAGCTCTTACAGCCTTTGTACGGAATCGTACATTTATGTGTAGTTTAGCTGACGCGGCGAATTACTCGTATTTACATAAAATATCAGTCTTGACCCAAAAACGGACGGTAGCGCACAGGCGGACGGACAAGGCTCAAATCTTACGTAACTTGAACGGGGTAAATAAACGATTAACTAAGTGCAGTGATTCTGATTGAACTTCTACCTTCTAACTAACGAGCTGCAAAGCAAGGAGTGGCTCAAACAGCCTTGTCATTATTGTTTTCATACCTTCTATTCGAAAAGTGACGTTTTGGTCCTCAAAAAGAGGGAGCAGAGTCAGTCTTTTCCGATAGGGTTTTAATAAGTGCGAATAAAAGTGTTTTGAATTTGGAATTAAAAATATTCTTCAACATTCTTAGCCAAAGAGATTAACATAATAAGTTTCGTATCTAAGGGTGGCGGCACTGTAGTTTACATCAAACTTTTGTATAACAAAATATTTGTTCCATTTTTCGCCGCATTAAGTTGACAAGGCTGAATGGCGTTCGATGGTCGTGCCACACTGTCAGAAAAAATGCTGTGGTAATGCGCGCGCTTTGTTTAGTTATTTTTTACAATTCACTTTTAATTTTAAACCAAATTTTCGAATTCCAACATCGAATTGTTTGTGTATTTTATATTTTAAAATGAATTCAAGTAGCAGTGACTGCAGTGATAGTTAAACACCGGAAAATATTAAAAAAAGAAGCAAACAATGCCATCAATAATCGTTCTCATAGAGAGGTATGAAAAGCAGAGTGTATCATTCGGTCGCAAAATTATTTTTACCTTGGGCTATTACTTTAAACCCCTCACTTCGTTCATGATTTACATTAAAATCCCTCACTACGTTCGGGATTTCATCCTAGAATCATTCACTATGTTCGTGATTTAAAAAAAACGCCCTCGCCGTAAAAATATCGTTTTGCTCCCATATAACACAATCTACTATTTTTTAATCTGAAATGTTTTAAATATATGCAATGGATTATTACGTGGAATAAATTACCAAAAAGTGTGATCAGTGCTCCAACAGTGAACTCATTTAAAAACTGACTTGATAGACGTTTACAAACACAAGTGCAATAGTATACACGTATCAGCACTAAGTGCTGCTAGTGTATTATTAATAATAGTAATGTATTTTTATTTTGCGTTTTGTGTTGTCAACGCGGACCATTAGTTTGCAATAGGGAATATGCACGTGACTCTAAAAATGGACCATTTTTTTAATTTATAGTCTTTATTGCTAAATAAACATACCTATACAATTATTTTTCAATTTTATCATAATTTAATAGTGAAATTTAATTATCAAAAAGTGATTTTTTTCAAATTCTCTAGTAAATTTCCAAAACGCAACGTCATTGGTCGAACAAATCGTGACGTCACGTTACACATACTTCTGACTGTCAACAAGTTGTTTGTATGTTCTCTGACGGTTTTCTGGTTATTATTCGTATAGTTTCACGGTTATTTTAGTTATCTGTTCCAATTAGGGATTTCTGTTAGTGACCCAAGTGACACAATGACCTAAACCGGATTTGTAAAAGCCCAAACAGATAATCTGCCTAAAATAGATGTATTCATGATGACCACCTATTTCAAATCTAATTCGGATTTTACATCTGCTGAATTAAGAGGAGTAAAAGCTGCCAGGTAAATAAGTTACCTATATACTTATATTCAATAAATGATCATTTTCATGGTTTTGTAAATAACTTAAACATAAAAACAACCTCAAAATATATGCATATTCCCTATTGATATTGAGACTAGAGTGTTTCTGTGGCCAAAATCATGTTAATCCAGTCAAGGTATGGGACAACGGAGGTGTAAAAAATCCGTAATATATGTGGATTACCGGCAGAGCAAACTCCAGCGATTCTTCCATTATAAATCAGGGGCCCACCCGAATCTCCTTCAGAAGGAGTTTTTGTCCGTTCGCTGCATTTCAGTGAAAGGCAAATAAACCCATAGTCATATGAGTCGCAACTCTTCACGACTGCCTCGCCGATCTGCAGAGGTCGTTTCTGGTCCAACTCCAACAATTCTGTATACTCGGAGTCCTCCACATGATCTATTTTGAGGAACGTTAGACCAAATCCCGCATACCGCACCGCGTGCCCTAGCATTGCCAGCGGCTCCACTGCGGACAGTCTTCTAAAGGGCAAAGACGAGATCTTCTCAATCAAAACCAATCCTATATCATTTAATAATGGACCACCATTCGCACGTAAGTTTCGGTGACTGGGATGAGGGAATGTTTTTAATATCTTGCGAAAAGACGTTGTAGCGTTAGATAGGACAGTCATATTTGCATATCTCACGTATTCGCCCGCGTCTAAACAGTGTGCCGCAGTCAGGACCCAATTATGATGGATCAGGCTCCCCGAGCATGTTCTAAAATACTCTTCGCTCGAATGGGCTTGTATTGAAACAACGTAGGGATATTCGTTGAGGTCGTCGCTGACGCCGTCCAACACCCTCGGGCGTGCAAGGGGGCCGAAGCCGGCATCGCGTGCTGGTTGCCGCAGGGTTCTCTGTGCGCCTTTGCCGGCGTTGCCACCTCTTAGATGCTGCCATTCTTTTGGCGTTTGTGCAGTTATACCAGAGACACCGCTTCTACGGTGGAGAGCGGGTCGGGCAATACAGCCGACTACTATTCAATACAACACGTACAACTTCATATCGAAATATTTAGAATTTTTAGCAAAAATGCGTACTAACCGAGTTTCGTAAATACTTGAAAGAATATGAAATCAGAATATTTTATTGCAAATTGTTTTATTTTATTGTCCACGAGGTTTTGTGATAATGGGATAATAATATCAAATACATACTAATACAGGTCAAGTGCGAGTTAGACTCGAGTATGAAGGGTTTCGTACCTAACGAATTAAAATAATTTAGCCCTCTTGGAAGGTCCTGGTTGAGGTTCGTCCGTATCTGGATCGACGTATTGGGTGGGATAAAATAATAATAATAATAATGAATCGTGGGACACATTTTACACACGGTTATTCAGACCCAAACTAGGGCAGAGTATCCAACAGACATGCTCATGCACACAAATGTCGGCCCCGAGCGGGGATCGAACCCGAGACCTCTTACTCAGAAGGCAGGGTCACTACCAGATGAGCCAACAGGCCCGTCTAATCCCCATTAGGGGATGGTGATGAATCGTCGACGTCTTGTGCCCACAAGTCATCCTCCATTTCGATATCGGACAGATCGTCGCCTTTTTGGATATCTACTACTGCAACATCAGGTATATTGTCACAAGAGGCCCGCTGCAGTGCCTGCAGACTGATGAGCATTTGAATCTTGCCTTCCTGCAGCTGCACGCGTTCCCACAACCCTTCGTGCAGCTGCAAGAGGTGTTGTTGGGCTGCATCTTTGGTTATTATTTTGGGGTTGAGGCCTTGTGGCGTGGATATCCACCCCCAGGAGAGAGGATAATTGAAACTTCATCCCTAGAAGTTATTCGAGCGACGTCTAAAATAATTGCGTAGTTCGAAAAATTATAAACTTTGAAAGGCTTAATCTCGGTGACTATTGGGTCTTTGGAGACAGTTCTAGTATAATATCATAGAAAATTTAGTCTACTTTAAAAACGTCCTAAGAAAGTTTTTTCAAAAACTAGTCCTTTATGGTTATAATCGCCAAAAATAAAAAATAAACGACTTTTTTGCGGTTTTTTCGATTTTTGACTAAGTTGCGTTAGGCGCTCGAGGTCACAAACTTGGATTATTCATTAAGCCAACATCATAAACAAGTCTGCAAAAAATCAGAACTACTTTCAGACGACAAAGTTACTGGACTACTAAGATCCTAGAACTTTTTTTTTATAAACTGAACTGTTTTTATTATATTTTTCTTTTGGGATTTAGGTTTTCGGACGTTTGTACTATTAGGAGGATTAATTAATAACGCGATAACCTTATTATGGTTTGAATATAAGTTTCAGACTTTCAGAGACTCTGGCAAACTTTTATATCAATTAACTATACGCACCACAGCCTAGCTCCTCAGCCATAACGCTCGGGATTGTTGACAGTTCCTCGTGACGTCACGTCACGCGTAGAGACGTAGTTCCAATAGAGTTCGCTTAAATCGATATTTATGGCTAACAGTACGTAGTAACCGTACTGCTTTAGCTTATATATTTACTGTGGCAGAAGACCGAGAATTTGTTGTTCAGCCTCTTTTGTTATTATCTCCATTATGAGCAGTTTCTTTGAAAATTCAAAATTCAAAATCGTTTATTTGCTATTGGTATTAAATATACACTTAGAAACGTCAATATTTTATAATAACAAGGCACTCTAAACTCGTCCATGAAGTTGAAGTTTCCTTAACAAAGGGCGAAAATTACACTTTACTAACAAGTTACAAACTTTTAACTTTTTCCCGTTTCTTGTTATAAGGGGGGGAAAAGTAGTTCCGCTTTTCATATTGGTCGACCTTGAGGCAGAAAAAATTAAACACGTGCGCCGCCGTTTCTTCTGCAGGCTTTGCTTAGGGGGCAGTCTGTGACACCTAAAGTTAACAGATGTTTCTTAAAGGGACCGTGGTCAGTTACGGCCCCCGTTACTGTACGTAGCTGTTTTCGGCCCAAGTTTATTAAGGTGCGAGAAAGACGCCGGTCCAGGTGTGGTAGCGCAGATCTCGCCTGTCTACACTCACTTAGGCCGGTCTATTCGCGTTCCTGTTCAGCCTGTGCACGGAGCCACAGTTGTGTGCGGGACGAGTCGAAGGGAAAGGGCACCATAGGCTCTAGGCCTATCGCAGGCGCACCTCCTTCATAACTTTCTGGCCATCTCGTCAGCGCGTTGTTTCCGCCCGACTTACTGTGACCCTAGATCCACTGCAAAGTGATGGGAGGATAGTGTTATGGGAGCTTACCTCCTTCAGCTTTAAATGGCACTCTAATGGATTGTCGAGCCTTGCTGCGGAGGGTCAGTAGAACCGCATTGCTATCAGAGAGAACCATAAATATAAACAAGGGAGAGAGCCATGCTTCGGCACGCTTGGGCCGGCTCGACCGGAGTGATACCACGGCCTCACAGAAAACCAGCGTAAATCAATGCATTGCTTTTCGTTGAGTGAGTGAGGTAACCGGAGGCCCCAATCCCCCCTTCCCCTCCCCTCCCCCTACTCCCACCTCAAAGGTCGGCAACGCAGTTGTGACTCTTGAGTTGCAGGTGTCCATGGGCGACGGACGTCACTTACCATCTGGTGACCTGTCTGCTCGTTTGCCCCCTTTTATATCATTAAAAAAAATGGTCTAATTTTTGCAAAACTTTATTTTGCAAGTGCTATCCTAGGGATATCTGATATGAAATATGCTATCGTGTCAAGTGCTAGATTGCGAGACACAATACAATTTCGACGGTCTTTGTCTCGCATAAATGCTGCATTGGAGTTTCAACTGTCAACGCGGACCAATAGCTTGCGATTGATATTGAGACTAAGGTGTTTCTGTTGCAATAATGAGGTTAATCCAGTCAAGGTAACGGGCAACGGGGGTGTACGAAATGTTTAATTCAGGTAAATGACCGCCCTTGCAGACTCCAGCGATTCTTCCATTATAAATCAGGGGCCCACCCGAATCTCCCTTAAACGGAGTTTTTGTCCGTTCGCTGCATTTCGGTGAAAGGTAAATAAGCCCAGACTTGTCTGAGTCGCAACTCTTTACGACTGCCTCGCCGATCTGCAGAGGTCTTTTCTCGTCCAACTTCCACAATTTTATATAGTCCTCTACCTCCACATGATCTGTATGGAGGAACGTGTAGCCAAATCCCGCATACTGCACCGCGTGCCCTAGCATGGCCTGCGGCTCCACTGCGGATAGTCTTCCAAAGGGCAAAGACGAGATCTTATCAATTAAAACCAGTCCTATATCATTTGAATATACAAAGCTTCGGTAACTGGGATAAGGGAATGTTTTTATTATCTTGCGCCAAGACGTTGTAGCGTTAGGCGGGACAGTCATATTTCCATATCTCACGTATTCGCCGCCTAAACAGTGTCCAGCAGTCAGGACCCAATTCTGATGGATCAGGCTCCCCGAGCATTCTCTAGTATACCCTTGAAACAATATTAACATAGATGTTTCGTCCGAATAGTCTTGTATTGAAACAACGTAGGGATACTCGTTGAGGTCATCGCTGACGCCGTTCAACACCCTCGGGCGTGCAAGGGGGCCGAAGGATCCGGCATGGGCGCCTCTTCTCCGCGGGGCTCGCTGTGCGCCTTTGCCGGCGTTGCCTCCTCTTAGATGCTGCCATTCTTTTGGCGTTTGTGCAGTTATACCAGAGACACCGCTTCTACGGTGGAGAGCGCGTCGGGCAATACAGCCGACTACTATTAAATACAATACGAACAACTTCATATCGAAATATTTAGAATTTTTAGCAAAAATGCGTTCTAACCGGGTTTCGTAAATACTTGAAAGTGACGAAATAATATGAAATCAGACTATTTTATTTCAAATTGTTTTATTTTATTGTCCACGAGGTTTTGTGATAATGGGATAACAATATCAAATACATACTAATACAGGTCAAGTGCGAGTTGACTCGAGTATGAAGGGTTTCGTACCTAACAAATTAAATTAATTTAGCCCTCTTGGAAGGTCCTGGTTGAGGTTCGTCCGTATCTGAGTCGACGTATTGGGATGGCATATAATAATAATAATGAATCGTGGGACACATTTTACACACGGTTATTCAGACCCAAACTATGGCAGAGTGTTCAACAGACATGCTCATGCACACAAATGTCGGCCCCGAGCGGGGATCGAACCCGAGACCTCTTACTCAGAAGGCAGGGTCGACATGTCAGATCACCACGATCACAAGGCAGGTCGACTTGACATACAGTCAAGAGCACATGAAGCTTTACACTTTTAGTGCGATTCTGATCTCTAAAGCAGTTTTAATAAGAACGTTATAAAGTCTGTCAAGTTCCACGTGCTTGACAGTACCTAAAAGCATGGATTGACTATTAAGGATCAGTTGGAACATTAACTAAAACGTTTTTATTTTATCACAACCTTTGTAGTTTGTAGCTGTGATAACTTTGTTGGAAGCAGGCCCGCCTATCATGCGTAAAGGCCTGGGCTCGATTCCTAGCTCATCGGTCAACGTTTGATATTATGCAAAATGTCCGACTCGCGAAACTGCGCTTTAGAATTTTGAATGTCACACGTACTATCCATAAACCGCTGGGTTTGGAAACATGAAATTTTGCACAAAGGTTACTAAGGAGTTTCTGGAAATTCCCACGGGAACGGAAATAAAAAATGACCCACTCGGAAAACGCCACTGGGCACCGGCTAGTTACGGATAACAAGTTATCTATTTTGGGAAGAGCCGTGGAAATATAATAGGGCATAGAGGGACATTGTGAATATTTTCATACAAAAACTTTGAAGCTCAAGCGTCATGTCAGTTATGATGAGTAGGTATGAACACGAGCTGTCATTCGGTCGAATCCTGGTCGAATCACACTAGACTTATTCCATCTTGTAATAACTTTTGGCTTCAAATTTTCCTCGCTTTGTCCCCTCTATTATATTTTAATCTCTTTGGCCGTGCTATACCAAAATATGTTCCGGCAACCGGGAACCCCTTGAGAATTTCGTACCAGTGTAATCCCCAATTAAATCATGCAAATTGCTGTCATAACTTCCAAATAAGTCACGTAGACAATATTTCCGGCGGCCATTTTGCGCTCCGGCGTGTAATGAATCGCCTCATTCAGATATGATGAAAATAGCACAGCGCCTTTATGTCTATTAACCTAGAATTTACGATCCCAACCAACAACCAAAATAGTAACCAATGAAGTGCCACACGTTTCTGTACATATTGACGTGACAACGTCTTATAATTTGATGGAGCCGGCTGCATGCACGAAAAAGTATGACGTATGCGGCGTTCCAGTGCAAGCTAGAGCGCGCAACGAGCGACAAAGAGGCACAATCCATTCCATCAGTATTTTCTTATGACGTTGTCACGTTCAACTATCGTCAGCAAACCGACTTTACAGACAACCGTTTTTTTTTAAAAAAACAGATTTGCGATTGGGGGAAGCGATGATACTAATCTAGTATATTAGTATACTTTATGTTTTTTTTACTGTCTGGAAAAAATATGACGTATGTGTAAGGTATCTAGAGCCGAAGTTATACACGAAATTAATTGTTAAATATAGTCATGTTTAATGCAATTTACAAAGTCAAGAAAACTACGCACACTAAAATGCACCAGCTGGCGGTTGTAGGTAGATCCCACATAAATGGAAGCTACGAGCCTGTTTTTTTTTAAAATACTATTTCAACTACAACTACAATTGAGTAACGTATATTAGTTTAAGCAAGAAAAAAAAATTGTTTACTAAGTAACAAATTACCTATCACACCATATTTTTTTCCAGACGGTAAAAATATTCAGGCGGTATAAAATAAAAATAAAAAAATCTCACACCTTTCATCCCCGAGGGGGTAGGCAGAGGTATTCCATTACTGGATATACCCACATTTCACGAGATACATTGGACCTCTAAACGTGTCAGGCGGTATAGTACTGAGGTACTATACCGCCTGACACGTTTAGACGTTTCAATTACAAAGCTTATATTCTGAGGAATATAAGCTGTATAAGAAAAACTAGAAACTTGAGCTTCGTTCTAAAACTTCCTCACTCTAGTAGGAAATGTTTGCATAGTTTCTGATCAAGAAACGTCTTATACTTCCGAAGGTTTCTGAACGCAGCCCTAGAAACTCAATTACGTCTACGAACTAACAATTAATCGTATACTATAAGTAGCTTGAATTATTACTTCATTTACTTGTTTCTTATACTAGTTCTGCGCTATTTCTCGTGGGAAAATGACAGCCTATTAGCAACGCCTTGCGGTTTCACCCGCGTAGTTCCCGTGGGAGTACAGGGATAAAATATAGCCTATGTGTTATTCTGATGTATAAGCTATATAACTGTAAAGTTTAATCAAAATCCGTTCAGTAGTTTTTGCGTACAACATACAAGAGCAACAAACATACTCACAATATTAAATAATTGTAGCGACACTACATAGAACGCGCCAATAGACGGCCGAGTTCTAAACCGCGCTATCGAAGTTTTCTAATGAGTTTGTATAAATACAACTGTCCAACATCAACCGTTAGACCGCGGTCCCCAGGCACGATCACCTCGCCTGGCGGAAGATCTTTCCTTTTAACGATGGAGGAGCATTCCATCTCCGCTCCTCCATATATTATTAGGATGTTACTCCCAGAAAAGTAAGGTTTCGATCGATGAATGAATTTTTAAAATCAGTCCACTAGTTTCAGAGCCTATTAATTATTTTTCTGTAAAGTCGGTTTACGTGATAACGTCATAAAAAACATCATGAAAAATTGCATACTGCAGTGGAAGTGAGATGCGTCACAAGCCGAACGATCAGGCCAATCGTGTCTCTCTGTCGCTTGTTCCGCACTCTCGCTTGCACGCTATCAGGCGGAACGTTACACTTTTTCGTGCGTGCAGCCGGCGTTTATCTATTCATAAGACGTTACCACGTCAAAAACAAATCTTTCCTCTACACAATATTAGTGTAGATGTAGACAAATGACATAACTATTCATCACTGCAAAAACTTTTCTATTTTTCATGTTCTTGAGAAAGAATTGTCGTCGCTTTGTATGCTGGCGGGCCGAGCGCGCTGATTTGAATAATGTCCACGGATCCCCTCAGGCTGGCATGCAGTTAATTTGAGACCCAGATTCCAATACTGAAAGGTTTTAAATAGGTCACTGGGCAATCTAATTGGGTGTTTCATGGACCACGTGCTCGTGGAACTCCAGCAAAGTGCACCAATGCAATGGGGCTGTTGAATTGGAAGGCCTCATGTACATGATATTTGGCATTTTCGACGGGCCTGTTGGCTCAGTTGGTAGTGACCCTGTCTTCTGAGTGGGAGGTCGCGGGTTCGATTCCCACTCGGGGCCAACATGAATATGTCTGTTGGCTTCGTGTCTCATCGTAATTTATCAGTTGTTTAGTACCCATAGTACAGGCCCTGCCTAGTTTGGGACTAAATAACCGTGTGTGACTTGTATCCCACAATTATTATTGTTACGAACGCGGGGGTTATAAGAATGCCGGTGGTGAGGTTTGGTTGCACTTTATTATGCGCACTTACAGAATGTACAAAAATAAAGAGTTTACAGCACAGACCATTAATGGTCTGTGGTTTACAGTAACTACTACAGTCACAGTACTCAAACACAGTCCGCAGAATTGCACTCGAATCGCTTCAGAGATTCCGATCGCTGTCGCTTCGAATAAACAACTGACTCCGCTCGACGAACACCGCGGTTTATATAGCTGAGCGCAGGTATCGACGGAATTATCTAGACCTTCCAGAAATCCGGAGCACGTACCGCGTGAGAACAATAGAGAAGATGTAAACAACTCCGAGTCGTAAACAAGGTGGCAATCTTTCACTCGCTACAGGCAAAATTTAACCTAAAACACTTACAAACAAGGTCTAATGTTATCTGATACTTCATTTTGTTTGTGCGCTGCTTGTTTGTTTGCTTTTATCCACATGATTCGGAACTATTCTAACACAATGTAGGTGTATTCGAGATTGTCTAGCGGGTACGTACTCCGTGCGTAACATTATTAATTATTTCGCGTCAGGACATACCAAGCTTATACACATATTTATCACTAGCTCAAAGTCGAGAGAAAACATTGGAAGGACAGGTGCACATTGCCTGTGTCCTCCTAAAAGGCATCCAACGTTAAGTTTTTTATATTTCACAATTAATTAACTTGTTAATTTCTAAAGTTAATGAACTTGAACATCCATTACAGTCTTAACTTTTTATTTTTAAAACGGAGTGGATAAGTTGCGTGATTTTATTTGAAGAAACTAAATACGGAGCGCATTCCCTTAGGGTTTACGAGCAGCAGTCTCAATTAAAATCTATTTACATAAATTATTTTATATAAATATTGAATGTTTGATACTTTTCATATGTTAAATATTGAGTTAAGAAGAAGTGCAATACTTTAAAATAATTAACACTTTTTAAACTGAGTTCAAAAAAGGTGGAGGTATATTTTTATGTATGTTCGTCCTAGGTTCGTTCGAATATCGTAGTGGCGACTAGCGCTTTTTTTAATTTTTTTATTTTCCTCTTTGAAGTGTTTTTTTTTTGTTAAAAATTATGATTGATCTACGTAACGTGCCATGAGAGGGGGATTCGACTGTTTTATACATATTACTAGAGCAGGTATCACTTTACCCGTACTGCAGGGCACGGCATAAAAATAAAATAAAATAATATATTATATAATAATATATTACATAAGGATTATTTTAGTGTGTTTTATGGGTTGATTGGGATATTTCTCCCAATCAACCCATAAAACACACTGTATAATAATCCTTATGAAGGTTTCCGAAGAACCTGAGACAATACATAGAATGCACCAATAGACGGCCCAGCTCTAAACCGCGCTATCGAAGTTTTCTAATGAGTTTGTATAAATACAACTGTCCAACATCAACCGTTGGACCGCGGTCCCCAGGCACGATCACCTCGCCTAAAGGAAGATCTTCCCTTTTCACGATGGAGGAGCATTCAACCTCCGCTCCTCCAAAAACCATTAAAAATAGTAAAACATTCTAGAAACTAACCTTAAACTTATACCAATCTATTGCTGATGACGTCATTTCGCAGAGGTCAATCCAATATCGCAGTTAATGGCCTCATTAAGGTGGTTTACGGTCTTTTAATTAGTTCGGTACACTGCCGAACTTCAAGTTATGATACTTCAAACGAGATTATTTATTTATGGATAGCAAACAGCGTTTACGACTATTTATGGCCTAGATGTTTTATGAGATGTTTTTTAAGAGCAGTGATAGCCCGGACGGTTAAAAGCCGGCCGAAAATCTGTGAGGCTCGGGTTCGAATCCTGGCATGTACCAATGAGTTTTTCAAAAACTTACGTACATATTTATCACTAGCTCGACGGTGAAGGAAAACATCGTGAGGAAACCCGCAGGTCTCAGAATTAATTCTGAGACATGTGTAAAAGACCCAGTCC
Organism: Ethmia dodecea; assembly: GCA_963855545.1. Taxonomy (NCBI): domain Eukaryota; kingdom Metazoa; phylum Arthropoda; class Insecta; order Lepidoptera; family Depressariidae; genus Ethmia; species Ethmia dodecea. The sequence continues at coordinate 15,531,294 of OY979449.1, read as the reverse complement.
GGCGATGGGCTCACCACCTATCACGTTTAGGGGTCCAATATATCTCGTGAAATGTGGGTATATCCAGTAATGGAATACCTCTGCCTACCCCCTCGGGGATAAAAAAAAAAAAAAAAAGGCGTGAGATTATATTATTATTATATTATGTTTTATGAGGTATCACATTGTTTGTTTTAGAGTGTAGGAACACACGCTTTGCTGACATGTAGTTTTAAGCTATGCGCTAGCGGACTACCCGGCGACTCGCCAGTCCCCTATGCACTCATTATAATAATAACGAGAGAATGTAATTCTATGGACAAACTTCCACCTGTTGACTGCCAACAACGAAAATGATGTTAATGATGATAATAATTTTGATGGTGACATTTTTTGACATTTTTGTAATTTTTGAAACTTTTGACATTTTAGACCTTTTTGACATTTTGACATTTTTGAACTTTTTGACATTTTAACATTTTTGACATTTTGACATTTTTGACATTTTTTGACCTTTTTGACATTTTGACATTTTTTGACATTTTTGACCTATTTGACATTTTTGAACTTTTTGACATTTTGACATTTTTTGACATTTTTGACCTTTTTGACATTTTTGAAATTTTTGAAATTTTGTCATTTTTGAACTTTTTGACATTTTGACATTTTTGACCTTTTTGACCTTTTTGACATTTTTGACATTTTTTGACCTTTTTTGACCTTTTTTGACATTTTGACATTTTTGACCTTTTTAACTATTTGACATTTTTGAACTTTGTGACATTTTATGACCTTTTTGACATTTTTGACCATTTTTGACATTTTGACATTTTTGACCTTTTTGACATTTTTGAGCTTTTTGACATTTTGACATTTTTTGACATTTTTGAAATTTTGACATTTTTGAAATTTTTTGACATTTTTGACAGTTTTGGCATTTTTGAGATTTTTGAAATTTTTGACCCACGGGTCTGAAATGCCCAGTCCCTTTTGACCCACGGGTCTGAAATTCAAACTCGATCGAGGTATTGACCTAAGGTATCTACTGACCGAATTTGAAGTCAATCGGTCCAGTAGATCCGGAGATATCCTGTCGACAGACACACAGACACACAGATACACAGACAGACATCTTACTCAAACCATTAACTTCCTCTTATAATGCTACGCAGGAGGAAGTTAATAACCAATTTATTTCGACCAATATAGATCATTTTTGTTAGTAATACAATGATAACTTAACCTATTGTTAGTATCTATACCTATACAATATTAGATGACTTATTTGTTTCTCAGTACGTGCACCATACAACAACGGTTAAAGTACTGAGAATTATAGAACTAATGGAGATTTTAATATACAAGTAATCTCAGTTTCGGACTTTGTATTTCCAACCCCTATGAAGAAAAATTTTCTACATTCTACAGTGTGAACAGTATACTGTGGGTTACGATAGAACCTCTAACATAACCCATAGACTTACATAACTTAACGTAGCTGTACATTGAACATTACAATAGTTTTTATAAATTGGTTTAAAGACCACATTGGCTGCTCTCGTCCTGATCGGAGGTCTTTAAGCTATCTGCAGTAATATTATAAAGAGGAAAGGTTTTTATTTTTGTATGTTTGTAACGAATAAACTCAAAAATTACAATTTAAATTTTTTGTTCACCAATGGAAAGCGACAATAGACGTGTTACCTGTCTGCTCGTTTGCCCCTTATTATATATAATGATAAATTACACAGCCTGGGTTAGGTTAGTTACACAGGCTGGGTCTAGATAATTTATCGAAAAATTAAAAAAATAGAAATTTTGCACATTATAGCTTATACAGTGTAGGCATTCACTAAGAAAGGATTTTGCAAAATTCAATTCCTAAGGGGGTGAAATAAACATGCGCGAGCGAAGCCGCGGGTAAAAGCTAGTTGTGTATATAAGTTTATCAAAAGTAGGAGTAGGCATGTACTTTTTACAATTTAATATTGTTTGTATTTGCGCGAGTGTTGTCGTTTAAAACATACTGAATAATCCATTAGACGTCCAAACCGCGATTAACATTTTGATTGGCACACGTGAATATCATTAAACTATTCCCTATGAGCGATAAACACATTTATCACATACTAGCGGTTCTGCGCGGTTTCACCCACGTAGTTCCCGTTCCCGTGGGAATACGGGAATAAAATATGGCCTATGTTACTGAAAGATCTTCTAGCTTTCCATTGGTGAAAGAATTTTTAAAATCGGTCTAGTAGTTTTTGAGTTTATTCGTAACAAACATACAAATCTTTCCTCTTCATAATATTAGTACGAGTATAGATCAACAAATGTAGCCGTGCCGTGATCCGTTTACCGCCTCGCAACATATGACAGAATTAACGAAAGTAGTATATTATGGTTCAGATAAGCAGCATTCATTGACGGGCCTGTTGGCTCAGTTGGTAGTGACCCTGCCTTCTAAGTCGGAGGTCGCGGGTTCGATCCCCGCTCGGGGCCAACATTTGTGTGCATGAATGTCTGTTGGCTTCGTGTTTGGTCGTTTTATATTTATTTCAGTATGTCTATCAGTTGTTTAATACCCATAGCTTAGTTTGGGACTAAACCGTGTGCGAATTGTGTAAAAAAACTGTGATTGTTACACACATATGCTGCATCTAGGCTTCTCACAACTAAACTCACAGCCAGAAGCAATAGAGTCAAGTGCTCGCAATTTGATTAACAAGCCGTGATTAACGACGAGCCCGCCCTTGCTATAATTAATTATAACAAATGACGCCATGATAGTTTCCCTACCACTTAATTAAGCCATTGGTTGTGCACAACTAATGTTAACGTCGACAGAACACGAGTTACAATCGAATGTATGTGCAAAGGGTAATGTTATGTAACCTTGTATTTACACCCTATTATTTCCATTAGTTTTGTTGAGTAGTGACAGAATTACTGCCAGGATTTTGTTTTAACCTTAGTCTTGTCGATAAAAAACACCCGTTTTGTTCTGTTCAACGGACTAGTGATACTTTTTCCTGTAGTCTTGTCCATAATTCTCAAAATGGCATCTACTTAATATGTTGGTTTAATATTCAAAGACTTATATACTGGCTGATTTTTTTTACCGTCTGGAATAAAATATGACGTATAAGGTATCTAGAGCCGAAGTTATACACGAGATTAATTGTTAAATAAATTAAGAGTAAAAAATATTTTTTAAAACAAGCTTTTATTTTAATGCGCTAAAAAGAATAAAATAAAGTTTTCCATTAAAACTTTGACTATCCTTAAACGTCATTACACAATTTACTATGTAATAAAAGCTTGTCGCGAGATTTAAGTACTCCGAGATTCCACCCGAACATACATAGTTACATACATAGTTACATACATACTTACATACATACTTACATACATACATTGCAAGTTAAATAAAAGCTTTTAATATAGTCATGTTTAATGCAATTTACAAAATCTAGAAAACTACGCACAGTACTACGCGCTGCTGGCGGTTGTAGGTAAATTGCGCATAAATGGAAGCTACGAGCCTGTTTCTTTTTAAAATTTCAAATATTTCAGTGTGTATTATTGACTACAATCGAGTAATGTATTTTAGTGTAAGAAAAATATTTTTTTAAGTAACATTGCCAAATGAATCTGTTACACTTACCTATCACACCACATTTTTTTCCAGACGGTAAAAAAAGTCACCCTGTATATAAAAAAGAATCCCTATTTCCCTTGGTCGCTGAAGGCATTTTAGGCAAGGTTTGGGCGTGAAAGCGTAACAAACAAAGTCACTTTGGCATTTATAATATTTAGGGACGATATATTACGGGATGAATCTATCCATAAAACAAAAAAAGTTATCCCCTCGTGTAGTTTTTTCACCTCTAAAATAAAACGTTCGTTCTTTATGTGTTCGCTACAGGATAGAAACGTGACTAATAAACAAAAAATAGACGCTCCAGACACTACATATTTACTTTTGGTAAAACCTACTTATTTTTAGGATTCCGTACCCAATAGGAAAAACGGGACCCTATTACTACTATTACTAAGACTCCTCTGTCCGTCCGTCTGTCACCAGGCTGTATTTCATGAACCGTGACAGTTGAAATGTTCACAGATGATGTATTTCTGTTGCCGCAACAACAAATACTAAATAACTAAATAAAATAAAAAATTAAGGGGCTTCCATACAACAAACGTGATTTTTTGTCGTTTTTAGATAAATAGCAGCACCCCGCGGTTTCACCCGCGTAATTTCCGTTCCCGTGGGAATACGGGGATAAATTATAGCCTACGTATTATTATGAAGTATAAGCTATATAACTGTAAAGTTTCATCAAAATCCGTTCAGTAGTTTTTGCGTTAAAGAGGACCAAACATCCATACATACAAACTTTCACGTTTATAATATTAGTAGGAAATACGGTACGGAACCCTTCGTGCGCGAGTCCGACTTGCAATTGACCGGTTGTTATTTAGGTACATTTTTTGGCATGCTTCAAGGACTCGTACCAAGCTGGAATGTCTTGTGTAGAGCCATAACCATATAGCTATAGTGAAAATATATGCGGAGTTTTCGACAGACAACGGTTGATGTTGGCCAGTTGTATTTATACAAAATCATTAGAAAACTTTGATAGCGCGGTTTAGAACTTTGCCGCCTATGGCGCTGTAGTTATTTGTCTGTAGTACCACTAGGTGTCGCTACATAAGCAAATAATAGTATAGTAACGTACGTACAAGGTCCCAGCATCGCCGGGGGAGCGCAGTTATTAGAGCTGGCAGCGGCCTCCGCGAAAAGCTAAACAAATTACCCGCCACAGCTCTGGGGGGCAATTCTACTAAATGACAGCGGTGATAGTTGTATGACAATTACATGATTGCGGTCACTCAATGGTGATATTATGTCAAAATTTGACATAATATCACCATTGAGTGACCACAATCATGTAATTGTCATACAACTATCACCGCTGTCATTTAGTGGAATTGGCCCCCAGGTCCCTTGCAAACTGGCTTACGAGTGTTAATCGTTAATCACCCCTAGCTCTAAGAACATTCTTGTTAAGGAAATAAACTTTTTTTTAAAAGACACATGTTGCTGGAGGATACTGAATTTGGAACCAGCATCTCGTCGGTGGAGATAGGCTGCTGTTTACATTCAGCCAATCTCCATGGACGAGTTAAGAGAGCCTTATTATTGACTATTGACGTTTTTAAGTTAATTATTATTATAATTTATTTAAATTTTATGGTCATAATTTTAATGGGCTCTTTTTAATGTATCAGGAATTAAATTGTAGTCAAGACACATTGTACCTACTTTGGAACGTTCTTATTACAATGGCCTTCGAGGTCAGACTCGCACTGCAAGTGTAAAACTTCATATGCTCTTGACTGTACACCTCATAATAGACTCACATACATAAAAAACATTAGGTATCTTCCAACTAGCGCAGTCGAGGAAAAACATTGCCTAACATAATTTCTTTTGAAGAAAGTCTTAGCACAACGGACTTTGTAGTAAAAGACAAAAAGCCTAAGACAATATTCCAGACTTTCAGGCTGTATAAATCCATTTATAAGAGTCCGGCCTTCGTAAACAATAACAAACACTGCGCGTCCTTGGAACAAAACAGCGTGAACATAAATACTGACACGATCAAAGATATAGATGTAAATAGATATGCAGTATGCCGCATTAAGGTTGCAGGCGAAAACATTTTGTTGTCAAAAGACGTTGAAGAAAAAGTTTCTCTCCTATAGACTGCTAATTTTCTAAAAATACTATGAGATTACATACTAAATGTCAATCAATTTACCAACAGTATTTAAAGAACATTTTACGCTCGGCCAATCAGAAAGCTCAGGCATTATTCCACTTTTTAATTTGCTCCATTAGTGACGGACTAGAGAAGTAATCATATACCACACAATCGATATCGATAAATGCTGCCTTATAACCCAGTGGATAGATAAAATCGGCACTTTTTTTAGATTTTCACTTATATCTTTGTTTCGGTGCATTTTAGCTACAAAACAGTTCTATTCAATGTTGTAGAAAATGAAATTCCCTATAATATACGTGTTAAATTTTGTTTGTAGGGCAGATAGTTCACGAGATATGATATTTTAAAAAAGATAAAAAAATACGCATTTTCCGGCAATTTTTCAAACTTCTAACTTTAGAACGCTATAATTCAATTTTGGCCTATTTGAGAAAAACAAGTATAAGAATAAAAATTGTAGGGAATTTAATTACCTACATAATGGATGTATACTTTTTTTAACCAACCTTACGGAGGGGGCAGTAAGCATTAAAATGAAAACAACGGCATATTATTGTTTATTTGATAAGTTTGAAAAATTTCCGGAAAATGCGTATTTTTTATATTTTTTAAAATATCATATCTCGTGAACTATCTGCCCTACAAACAAAATTTAACACGTATATTATAGGGAATTTCATTCTCTACAACATTGAATAGAACTGTTTTGTAGCTAAAATGCACCGAAACAAAGATAAAAAGTGCAGATTTTTTTCGGTTTTTTCAAGATGGCGGCGGGCGCGGAGGGGGGGGGGGGGAATTGTGCATTTTAAACACTTAACAACCATCCTAGACAACATGTAAAAAATTAAGAACTACCGGACCGTTTGTAAGGTAACCCCCCTTATTTGGTCTCTATTGACTGTACTACTTAGGAATAGCAGACTTTGTCAGTTTGATATATTTGCAAGTAAAAGAAGATTGAAGTATAAAGTCAGGCTGAAAATGTTTAGTTTAGAACGACGCAAGCGGGCACATTTTTGTCAAAACCGAGAGCTTGTTTCGATCTGACTTCCAATATGGCATTGTGTTGTCAAACCAGCGGCCACGTCTAAATACGGTCTGTCAACCGAATGTTGGCGAGGATTCACTAGGGCGAACTTTCCTACATTAGCTCTATAGGAAAGAGAATGATTTTCTTCCAACCTCTTTGTTTTTGTCATTACTAAAGTTTTCAGACCGAGAAATTGTAATCAAGATATATTTTCTATTTTCTTTTTATGGGTTAGAAAACAGTTACACAATACAATATTACATTAGGGCTACAAGAGCAAGTTGGTAGCCTTCTGAGTCGGAGGTCGCGGGTTCAATCCCCGCACGGGGCCAACATTTGTATGCATGAACATGTCTGTTGGCTTCGTGTTTTGGTGTTTATTATTTATTTATTTAAGTATGTTTATCAGTTGTTCAGTACCCATAGCACAGACTGCTTAGTTTGGGACTGAATAACCGTGTGTGAATTGTATCCCACAACTTATTATTATTATATCTAGGATTCTGTTCTACTCTATAGGAGTGATAGCCTTACGGTTAAAGAGCCGGCCGAAAATCAGTGTGGCTCGGGTTCGAATCCTGGCATGTACCAATGAGTTTTTCAAAAACTTACGTACATATTTATCACTAGCTCGACGGTGAAGGAAAACATCCTGAGGAAACCCGCACGTCTCAGAATCAATTCTGAGACATGTGTAAATAGACCCGGTCCGGCGATGGGCTCACCACCTATCACGTTTAGGGGTCCAATATATCTCGTGAAATGTTGGTATATCCAGTAATGGAATACCTCTGCCTACCCCCTCGGGGATAAAAGGCGTGTGATTATTTATTTTTTAAGCTATTGCATAGCTTCTATCGAGGGTCTTGAGCGCGGGGACCGAATCCAGAAATTCCGTAACGAAAAAAAAACCTCACGCTCCCCACTCCGACGGGCACGGAGGTGTGGCTTGAAGGCCGTGCATTGTCTAACGTCGTTTCTTTTCGGCAGTCTTGTTGATACAAAATGCTATGCAATAGCTTTACCGCGGCAGTCCCCGAGTGCCACACGTCTTTTTAAGGGTTCCGTTCCTCAAAAGGAAAAAACGGAACCCTTATAGGATCACTTTGTTGTCCGTCTGTCCGTCCGTCCGTCCGTCTGTCAAGACCCTTTTTCTCAGGAACGCGTGGAGGTATGAAGCTGAAATTTATATCAATTACTCAGGTCTACTGTCCCTTGAAGCTGTGAAAAAATCAAACTTCTAAGCCAACGCAATCAAAAGATACAGCCGTATATGCCGCAAATTTTCGACACTTGCAAGGGAATCAAAACCTACAGGGTGCTTCCCGTGAACTCAGAATCTTGAAATTTGGTACGAAGCAACGTCTTATAGCATAGATAAAGGAAAAATTACGAAAACCATAAATTTGCAAGGTTGTACGGAACCCTCGGTGCGCGAGTCCGACTCGCACTTGGCCGGTTTTTTATTTATATTTTTTGTTATACTCTATATCCGTGGCAACGATGAATAATTTAGCAGGCAATGAAGAGTGATTTCGTTTCGTGCTATAAACAACGGTTTGCTATTGACGCGCGCGAACACGTGTCTGTCTGTGCTGGATAATGGATTATTATAATTCATCATTTATCAATCCAACATGTACAGATCTGTGCCAATATGTTATTAACGAACAACACGAGTGACCACCGTTTAGTTTGGTATTTTCTGTTTTATTAAAGTAGACCTGCCACGTTAAGGGATCCGAATTCACTGGTAAAAGTTAATACGAGTAGTTCGTGGAATGGAATAACTGTGCTGAACCACTTGGGGATAAAAAAAGTAAGCGTATGTTACAGGTTATCTGTTCTCAGCGTCCTAGTTATTTTTGTTTTTTTTTGTAATCATCAATGTTATCCAGTAAAGTAATCCGTGAAAAAATAAATTAAAAAATAATCTACGCCTTATATCCCCGAGGAGGTAGGCCGAGGTACCTATTCCATTTCTGGAAATACCCACTTTTCACCAGATATTCTTTGGACCCCTAAACGTGATACACCCCCACAATGGTTACACATGTCTCAGAATTAATTCTGAGACCTGCGGGTTTCCTCACGATTTTTTTCTTCACTTTCGAGCTAGTGATAAATATGTACGTAAGTTTTGAAAAACTCATTGGTACACGCCAGGATTCGAACCCGTGCCTCAATGATTTTCATCATGTGAAACAGGCTCTTTAACCGTAGTAAGGCTATCACTCTGAAAAATAAAAATCAATGTCAAAAATAGTTTCTTATTATTTTTTTGATTTACCCTTGAAGTATTTGCACTTGAATGTAGGCAACTTCGTTGTTTTCAAAGAGATTAAAATAATATAATGGGGCATAGAGGGGACATAGCGAGGAAAATTTGAAGAAAAAGTTATTCCAAGTGGAATAAGTCTAGTACAATTTCGACCGAATGACAGCTCGCGTTCATACTAACTGACATGACGCTTGAGCTTCAAAAATGCTTCAAAGTTTTGTATGAAAATATTCCCAATGCCCCTCTCTGTCCTAATATATTTTAATCTCTTTGGTTGTTTTCCTTCACACGTAAAATACTTTGTATCTGAATAAATCGAACGTTTCTGAGAAACTATCTTCGAATTTAGTATCTTTTAAACATACCTCGTATCTCTTAAAAACATAGGTACTAAACATAACCTACCTCTAGATAAAAGTTCCCAAACCTATAAGACAAATAGTTGGGTAAGAGAAAACAAATCCTACAAAGTAAAAGGCAACAAAACGCCGATACCGTAATCCAAGTTGTTTTCGCATTTCGCAAAGAAATATAGAGCCTCGGTAGAGACTATCGTCCTTCCACACCGGTGCTCTCAGTCCACAAGTTTCGCAAAGCGAAAGATTTAAAAATTGCAATAAAATTTATTGGTCTCTTCCACTTGATCTGAGAGAACAAAAGCTTTGTAAGTCTACATTTACATAGCACTAACAACGCCCCGCAGTTTCAACCGCGTAGTTCCCGTTCCCGTGGGAATACGGGGATAAAATATAGCCTATGTATTATTCTGATGTATAAGCTATATAATTGTAAAGTTTCATCAAAACCCGTTCAGTAGTTTTTGCGTGAAAGAGGAACAAACATCCATCCATACATCCACACATCCATACATACAAACTTTCGCGTTTATAATATTAGTAGGATATTACAAACCGCCATTTGTGCCGATGCTGCTCCCAGAATAGTAGGCTTGGTGAAAGATTTTTATATGTGTCTACTAGTTTCGGAGCCTATTTACAAACTAGGTAACATACAAAAAAAAAAGCATTTTCATCTCTTGGGCGGAAAGCCTCAACTTTGGCCCGCTGCGCTAAAGCAAGTGGCTCTTTTCCGCCACCGTCGAGCCAAAAAAATTATACACACCTCGGGAAGTAAGTATCTCAGCGGGCCGAAAGTTGACGCTTTCCGCCCTGTAGCGCTAGCATGAGCGCCACTATAAAATTTTGTCATGTTTTTTATCGATTTTAGACGTCAACTAAAATCGATAAAAAACACGAGCGCTACTGATAGATGAAAATACTTGTTTTTTTTTTGTATGTTACATAGTTTGTGAATAAACTCCGAAACTAGTAGACCAATTTAAAAAATCTTTCACCAACGGAAAACGTACATACATAGCCCGATTAAAAGATAACTCTTTCTTTTTTGCTTTTGCCCAAGTCGGAAAATAAAAGAATGAAATCTTCGCATCCCAGAAGCCGCTAGGGTATTAAAAGATATATTTAAAGGTTTTGAATACACGAGAACTCATGCATAAGTAATGATGATGCAGAACCGATTTGAATACTCGATAAAACCGTTAAAACGATTGACTGACTTCAATGAAGTCTCCGCATTTGCAAAATTTAAACAAATGGGTATTTTTTTGAAGTAGTACACTTAGGGCATGGAATACCGGAATGATTTTCATACCGGTATTGATACCGGTATTGAAATTTGAAATACCGGTATACCGAAATTTCGGTATTTTTTCGGTATTTTTTAAAATACTGCTAGTTACTGTTGAAATGATTACAAGAACTACGCTATATGTCAGAAACTGTTAATCAACTCCCTAGAAACCACAAAATGAGTTATTAAAGTAGAGGTAATAAAGAATACCAAAGAAAATACGTTATTTGATCCAAAAAATATTTATATTGTTTCATTACCACAAATATACCAATCAAATAGCTATAAAAATCACAGGATTATCTCAGGATGGATGAAATAGCGACAGGTCACGGCAACAATATTGGGACCCCCAGTGCCCCTCAAACTAAAGGGAACAATATACAAGGCCATGATAAGACCTATCGTCATGTATGAAAGGAGACTGCATGCAGCGGAGATGAGAATGTTGAGATGGATGTGTGGAGTGACAAGAATGGATAAAATTAGGAATGAATTCATAATAGGAAGTCTGAAAGTAGCACCCGCGATGGAGAAGTTGAGAGGTAATCGTCTGTCTTGGTGTGGACATATAATGAGGAGGGATGAGAGTAATGTTGTAAGGCGAGAATAGAATAGAATAAAATAGATCTTTATTTGCGTCAAACATGGTTTTACAGATGGAAAAATACAGTCTTGGCAGTGCATACATGTTCGCCGTAATTAAAAGACATGCAAAAACTTAGGCATATAGACGTAGGTACTTATTTCATTTTAAAATTCATAAATTCATTAATATTGTAAAAATTACATTCATTGAGCCATTTATACAAATTTCTTTTAAACATTTTAATGGGTAAGTCCTTAATGTCTTTCGGGATTTTATTATATATTCTAATACTCATGCAGAAACAACTTTTATCGTATTTCATAATTTTTGGAATTGTTTCAAAGACAAGCCGGTTTGGGTCTCTGTGCTCGAGTGCTTGATATGAATGTGGAAGGCTATAGGAAGAGGCGTAGGCCAAAGAAAAGATTTATGGATTGTGTCAAGGATGATATGTGCAAGATGGAAGTGAAAGTAGATAAATACATCGAAATGGAAGGAAAAATCATACTGCGCCGACCCCAAATAATGGGAAAAGGGCAAGTAAATAGGTATTAAAATCATTAGTTTTACTCTCTAATGATAAGAAAACTTAAAGTAAAATTTTTTAAAATCTCTTTTCGTCATAGCCTATAATATGAATAAGAACGTAAAACAAAAAAAAAAAAAAGATTAACACAAAATAAAATTGCAAATTAAGGTATCGTCGAAAGTAATCACTTTAAAATAAACCAAAATCAGGCAGATCGCGCTTTTTAGAACATCGAACGAAGAAAACACAAAACGCTTAAGCTTGCATTGTTGCGCGACGATCTTATTTTGTTACATATTATGTAACTTGCAGCAGAAAAGGCCATTTCTGATTTAACGCTTGTGGGAGTAAAACAATAGATGAACAACTGAAAGCAATATCACAAAATACCAGCTAGTGCAGAAGTGCATAGCTAGTATACGTGCATGCAGTGTTTTTCGCAGTTGGTTTTGTAGTGATTTTTTCTATAATCGTGGTTATTCGTGTCATTAAAACTCATCTGAAGTATGAACATCACTATAAACCATAGAAATCGAGCGTTCTGCATGGTCTTTAAAAACCCTTCCAAAAATAGAGCACTTTTTTCGAAATACCGAAATAACGGTATTTCATCCTCAAATACCGGTATCAAAATACCGAAAAAATTGACCGGTATACCGGTATTTCGGTATACCGGTATACCGGTATCCATGCCCTAAGTACACTCCCTTGAATACAAAAGTAATTTTTTTTATTTCACTTCTCATGCTCTAAAAGTACGCCAATATAGCCCTACGAAGCGGGACTAAAGTGAGTTTTAGTCCCTAGAAAGTAAAAATTAATTAGTTTTTTAATTTCCTTAACAAGATGTAGACAAACTCAAACAGCCAGTAAATATCTGTGGATTGTGGACCATCTTCATTGCAAAAATTTTTAGAGTTTTAGTTCCATGGTGTTTCCGTATATAATGTGGCGCCATGTATTTTAAAAGAGATTTGAATCTCCTTGTTAATCTCTGACAAATTTAGAAGTAAAATTTTCAGAATTTTTGTCGAGTGTAAATTTGTTTGGTTTTAAATAAATTTGTACTAAATTGTCAATTTTTCTCGCACTCAAAGTGAAAAGTACAGTTTGCACCTCGAGACTAAACGCCAACTTAATATATATATACCCTCGGCATAACCAACCTACCACCAAACCACCTCTTGTATATAATGGCTTCGTTTAGTCCATCATCATCATCAAGTCGATATAATAGTAGATTATACAACAAGGGAATAAAGCACTGTTTTATGTCACGGGCGCGACATTGAATCCTGAACGTAACGAAGGACTCCTAGTTTTACTCCAGAGCGCAGCGAGGGAGTTATTATTTAATTCCCGAGCAAAGCGAGGGAATTAAGACTGAGTCCTGAGTTTAGTGAGGGATTTAAGCGCCCAAGATAAAAACAGTATTATTCCCGAGTTATATACTCTACTTTTCTCACCTTATGCGAGACCATAAAATGCAATTGCATGGTAGTAGATTATTGACAATGCCTATGGCATCTAGTTTAATAGACTCGGGAGTCAAAGTACTTTCATCACTCGACATTTTCGATATTCTTTTTGAAATGTTAAAGCTATAAAATGGATACAGCAACTTGTTTCTGCCGGCGTGACCTATTAACAAATGAAGATCGTGCGAATTTAGTTGGTCGCGGCTTCGGTTTTCGAAAATCGAGTTGGCCACGTTTGCTTAACCAAATTAGACTTTATCGTCATAGCAATAAGGATTATGAAAAGTGAAAATTACATTATTGACCTAGGGTTATAATGAAATTCCATACAACATTATAGCCCGGCTTAGGACAAGGGATATAATGTCTTGCTTTCGGTGACGTTTATATGATATATAATCCGGCTTTGTCGAGCATGTGGTGTGAAAAATATATTATTAATTACTAGTGGCAATAATTTGAGTTGGATATAATATTTGTATATTTTACTAGGAGTGACAAAAATTTCGGTGTTCACTACATTTTGGTCGTTGTGTATTGTACTGGTGATATCTAGAGCCCTATCACTCACAAGGGGTGTCTAGACTTCGAATGAAAGAGTGGACTGTATTACAAGTTAAAATATAATGAAATAAGTAACGGTTACAGCGAACGGTTCGCGCGCGTACAAATTCGTGCGGCGATCGATGACGAAGAGACTGTCCGTGCGCGGGCGCCGGTTGAGCCCGGTTCATTCCCCCGCGCGTCTTGCCTCCCCTCCGTGACTTGAGCGAGTAGTGTTTGGCGTAACCATACTCCCCGCGTTGAACTTTGTTCAAGAATTTATTGGTAGAGGGCAGAGCATGTTGTAGGCTCGCCGAAGAACGCCTTTTCTTGTCTTCACGTCGGCGACTCGAGCTACTCCATCATTGCCAGGAACAACACGTACAATGCGACCCAGGAGCCACATCAATGGAGGTAAGTTTTTATCTTTGACGATTACCATCATTCCTTCTTCAAGTTCTCCGTTTCCACGTTGCCATTTAAGCCTCTGTTGAAGTGATGAAATGTATTCATTAGCAAAGCGGTTCCAGAAGTGTTGCTTCAGAAATTCCACGCGCTGGAATCTTTGCAGGCTGGTGATTTTTGCGTTGCTGATCTGCGGATGAGGCAAGAACATGAGAGACCTTCCAATAAGGAAATGGGAAGGGGTTAGAGGAATGAGGTCAGAAGGATCATTGGAGAGTGGGGTAAGTGGCCTAGAATTTAAGATTGCTTCGACCTGAATAAGACATGTACTCATCTCTTCGTAAGTGAGATGTGTGAGGCTGAGTATGCGTTTTAAGTGATGCTTTATAGATTTAACAGCTGACTCCCATAGACCACCGAAGTGTGGAGTATACGCTGGGATAAATGAAAAATTGATACCTGTGACAGACATTTCTTGAGAAATTTCCTGTTGTAAAAGATCAGAAAGTTCATTGAAAGACCCTACAAACGTGGTACCATTATCTGAGTAAATGTTTTTCGGTTTGCCTCGACGAGCTGTAAAACGGTTCAGAGCTGCAATAAACGCTTCTTTGGTCAAGTCTGAGACAAGCTCGAGATGCACCGCTTTAGTCGCTAAACAGATAAAAACACAAATATATGATTTGATAAGTCTACACCCTCTACCCTTGCGATCAGCTATAAGAATTGGCCCGGCGTAGTCGGTGCCTGTTTCAATAAAGGGGAACTCTAACTGCAACCTCTCCTTTGGCAGATTACCCATTATGGGTTGAACAGTCTGCGCTTTAAATCTAAGACATTTTATGCATGTGCATACTGTCTTCTTTGCCAGATTGCGACCACCCAGTGCCCAGTAATTATGTCTGACTGTAGCTAAGAGGAGCTGAGGGCCTGCATGGTAGAGCCGTAAGTGAAACATATTAAAAATGAGTTTTGTAAGATGATGTTTGCTGCATATAAGAATAGGGTGTTTTGTGTTATAATCATAGAACGAATTATCAAGCCTACCACCAACTCGAATTATGTCATTGTCTACGTAGGGTGATAGAGATATAAGGCGATTCTTTTTTGGCAAAGCCTTTCCTGCCTTTATTAATTCATACTCAACAGGGAAGGATTCCTGCTGAGCGACATGTAGAAGACAATTAGAAGCAGAATCTAATTCTGAAGTTGTAAGACAGCCAAGCTGCTTTGTAAGACTGTTTCTACAGTTGTGTGCGAATCTCCGAATATACGCTACTATGCGTTGAAGTTTTTGAAAACTGGAAGACCTTTGAATTAAATTATGTATAGAACTGTCCGCAAGACTTTCTATCACCAGAAAGGTTTGAGTATTAACGGTGTCAGGAAGATCAATGGGCTTTTCTTTATTAGTCGTATCAGGCCAGAAAGAAGGGTCTAATGACAAGAAAGAAGGACCTGACCACCACAGGGTTGATTCGCTAATCATGTTAGCGCTTAGTCCACGTGAGACTAAGTCTGCGGGGTTTTCTTTAGAGGGTACGTAGCGCCAGCTGTGATCTCGAAAACCTTCCTGTATCTCGCAAACGCGATGGCGTACGAAAGGTTTTAGTGGAGCTGGCTCAGAGGCAAGCCATCCCAGGACGATCATGGAATCGCACCAGAATATGCACTCAGGCTTTAAAGTAAGTGAATTTAGAACCTTTGTACATAATCGTGCTCCCACCAGCGCTCCGCACAACTCTAACCTTGGCACTGTTGTCGGCTTAATAGGGGCGACTTTGCTTTTGGAGACCAGAAGACGGACTGTGATTGAACCATCTAAAGCCACGGTGCGCACATACACGCAAGCTCCGTATGCTTTCTCTGACGCATCTGTAAAAATATGAAGTTGAATGGATGAGGGTGTATTACACATGACCCATCTAGGAATATTTGTCTGATTAAGGTATGGTAAAGTAAAAGAGAAATTAAGCCATGATTTTTTAATCTCTTCAGAAACTTCATCATCCCATGAACATTTCTCAATCCATAATCTTTGCATCAGGATTTTAGCTTCGACTATACAGGGAGAGACGAGTCCTAAAGGGTCGAATACCTGAGCAATGGTTGATAGAATATGACGCTTTGTTATCAATGTATTTGTATGTATGGATGGATTTATGGAAAAAGTAAGTGAGTCTGTATTACACTGCCAGTTTAGACCTAACGTTTTAGAAAGCTCATTGGCACTAAGATTAACCGAGTTTGATGAGCAATCATTGTTAGATACGGATTGTAAGACTTCTTTGCTATTTGATTGCCATTTACGAAGGTTAAATTGGGCAGAAGAGAGAATATCAATTACGCTTTGGCATAGGGCAATTGTTTCCGAAATTGAATTGGTACCGCTCAAGAAATCGTCGACATAAAAGTCGTGAGCTATTGCTCGTTGTGTAGAAGTGTCTGATGACTTCTTTGATAATTGAAGTAGGCATCGTGTACTTAAGAAGGGTGCAGAAGCTGTACCGTATGTGACAGTGTTTAAGACGTACGTTTTAAGTGGATGCGATGGATCTGACCTCCACAGTATTTGCTGTAGAGAGCGCTGTGATGTATCAACCTCTATCTGTCGATACATTTTTTCGATATCGCCAGATACTACTATCTTATGTTGACGAAATCGAAGTAATATGGATAACAAGTCATCTTGCACTGTAGGTCCGACTAACTGTATCGTATTGAAAGACTTACCCGAGGTCGTGACTGCAGATGCATCGAATACAACACGAAGTTTGGTTGTTGTACTCGACTCTCGCAAAACCCCGTGATGAGGTAAGTAGTAAGATTTAGTCAGTGATGTATGGTGTGAGTTTTCACTCATGTGACCCAAAGCTTCATACTCTTCCATGAACTCTACATAGAGTTTCTTTAAACTAGGCTCTTTTTCTAGTCTACGCTCTAACGATAAGAATCTGCGTTTAGCCATTTCAAACGAATTCCCTAAGACCTCCGGAGATTCTTTAAGAGGGATAGAGACAATAAACCGCCCATCATTTCTACGTTTAGTAGTTTTTATGAAGTTTTGTTCACATGAGTGTCCCTCTTCTGTGTAATCATGCTTGGGTAATATGGTATCGAGTTCCCAGAAGCGTGTTAAGTCTGCAGGTGTTTGTAAGAACATACAAATTGATTGTGTATGACTTGGCTGGGGCACAACTCCTGAGATGATCCATCCAAGTTTTGTCTCAAATAGATTAGGATAGTTTTTACCTAGCTGTATTCGGTTAGTGCCGATTACGTTCCAGAAGACGTCAGCTCCAACAAGTATGTCGATGGAGGAAGGGACGTTATAAGTCGGATCGGCTAAGCAAATTCCTGAAGGAAGTGGTATATTTTGTGTGTTTATGAAGGTGTTTGGTATGTTGCTTGTGATTTTTGGCATTATGAAACAATCAATAGCCGTCCGATAACTACCATCATAAGACTCTATATGAAAAGAACAAGAATGTGCAATATCGGAAACTTGGTTGTTAATGCCGGTAACTTTAGACGAAACAGAACGAGATTGTAATTTAAGCTTACGGCAAAGGTTCTGCGTAATGAAATTTGTCGTGCTGCCGTTATCTAATAAGACTCTAGCACTATGCGGTTTGTTATCGCCGTCATAAACTTTGACTAGAGCGGTAGACAGCAAGACATGTCTGGGTAAGTGTTGTGTGCTATTACTGGCTGATAAGGCAAAATTTTCAGGCGTACGGGGAGTTTCTTCATGTTTATGTAATAACGTATTATGTTTGGCCTTGCAGTATTTACAATGACCAAGTCTGCATTTGCCGTCTGTGTGACCAGGACGAAGACAATTAAGACAGACTTTAAACTCCTTTGCTCTAAGTATACGCAACTCTACTGGTAGAGCTCTGAATGTTTCACAACTGAAAATGTAATGTTGTTTGTTACACATTGGACATGATATTTTACTGAGGTCAAATTTAGGATTTGTGGCAAGAACTAGGCTTTTTGTTTTATTTGAACTAGTTTCCTGTTTAGCGTTTAAAGATTTTGTCTCCTCTATTGTTTCCAGAAGGTTTGACCTATTACTTAAATACTTTATGAACATTTCTAGCGTGGGAGCTTCACTAAGAGAATTCCTATGTTCTTCCCAATGTCTGCTAGTTACAGGATCCAACTTCGAAGCCATTATATGAATTATTAATGTATCCCAGTATTGAACGGGTTGCTTTAAAATTTCTAATGCTCTTAAATGTTTCTTTGTGTCATCAACTATTTGACGTAAAGATCGACTAGACTCTTTTTGTACAGATTCTACATTGAAGAGAGCTTGCACGTGATTATTTACTAATAATTGGTTATTATCATATCTATCACATAATAAATTCCAAGCAGTGTTGTAATTATCTGATTTGAAGTCTAAACTCTGAATTATAAGAGCTGCGCTTCCATGAAGAGAAGTGCGCAAATAATGAAATTTAGTAATATCGTCTATGTCTTTATCTTGGTGAATTAAGGAAATGTAAAGATCTTTAAACTCGAGCCAATTCTTGTAGCCCCCGCTAAAATGAGGTATATTAATAATAGGTAATCTAACATGATGCTGTTTCTGATTTATTACTGTATGAGCACTCGAGCCTCCCTCAGACTTGTTGTCCGCGTCACGCTGAGCGCGATGGCGATTATGCAACTCCCGCGCGTTGGCTAGCGCGCTGTAGTATGTACTCTCAAACAGCTCACGCTCCGCGTACGTCTCGTCAGGCTTCTCCGACAACATCTCAAGCTCGGTCTGAAATTCATCGTAAGCAACGTATGAGTTTTCTACTTTATCAATTCTAAGCTCGAGTTCTACTAATTGTGAGTCACTCAATTGTTCACAGGTTTTAGCAGTATTAAGAAAGCCGATGAATTGCGTAAGCTTGGCTTTAATGGAGGCACGTTTTTTAATCAAGTCTTTTAATTTAGTTTCTGCCATGATAAGCTAAGCATTGAAAAAAAAACAAGACAACTCAAGAATACTGCCACTTGCATTAACTTATTGCGCCTGGCAAAAAATATGAGCAACACTAAATAATAGAAGAGGCAGATATGCCTGATGAAAAATATTAGCAAAAAATTCAAACAAATTAATTGCTATCACTATGCTGACAGGCGTTTAAGCAAATTGCTGGTCAAAAATGTAAACAAAGAAATGCGGGTAATAAAAAAAATCTGGTAAATTTTAATGCAATGTTAAAAAGGAATGATTACGTAAAATGATAAAGTGATTGAGTTTGAATCGACTTAAAAGAAGGTTGTGAATGCAATATTTATGTTCAAATAATGATTATGTATAGGTAGGTACTTATGGTCTGAGCAATTTTAAATAGTGAAATTAATGATAGGATATTGTTATGTGTTTGAAAGGAAATTGGAAAGATCTCACAGTATCCGCCGTCCAATGATGTTGTGATGCGACGACTGACTGGAGCTCCAAAATTAAATTTTCTGGTAGATATGTACGTTAACTGCACTGCACTTGCTTGCACTCGATTGAAAACCGTTCCAGCAATGTAAATGAGCTTCCGTGGTTGTTGACTTCCCAATTGAAGATAGGTAAGAGCCGTTAACCAAAGCGGCAGTCCAAATTTCTCGCCGTTATTTCTTTATGAAGTAGCTAGGCGTCTTCTCGGATTGAAGGACCATATGGTGATATCTAGAGCCCTATCACTCACAAGGGGTGTCTAGACTTCGAATGAAAGAGTGGACTGTATTACAAGTTAAAATATAATGAAATAAGTAACGGTTACAGCGAACGGTTCGCGCGCGTACAAATTCGTGCGGCGATCGATGACGAAGAGACTGTCCGTGCGCGGGCGCCGGTTGAGCCCGGTTCATTCCCCCGCGCGTCTTGCCTCCCCTCCGTGACTTGAGCGAGTAGTGTTTGGCGTAACCAGTACTTTTGTATGGCACAGATTTTTTTCGCAACTTTATGATTACAAAAAACTTCTTTTTGGAATCTATTAAAACCTGAAAGGGTGTAAATATAGTAATCTATATCATTTCTATATCAACAGTCTTTTTCAAAATCAAGTCGGATGATTTTATTCGACAGTGGAATATGGAATTCAATTATCAAACGTCAATATTATCATGTGCGTACTATCGCTTTGAAAGCTGAGGAGAAGCTGCGTAAGAAATCTCACAATAACAGTGCCTTAGGGTTTTGTTTTAATTATTTCACAATAAAATATTAGGCTACATAGAGTGTGTGGTATTTTTTTAGACACTTTTATTATATTGATAACTAGCTGTTCTGCGCAGTTTCATAAAGTAAAGTTGTGGAATAAAGTATAGCCTATGTTACTCAGTGCAAATGTAGCTTTGTATTGGTGAACGAATTTCTAAAATCGATTCATTAGTTTCGGTGCCTATTCTAAACAAACAAAAAAAACATTCCTCTTTATAATATTAAGAATGGATTAGTGTAGATAATATTCTTTTTCGATAATTGGTCATGGAATGCCATCGAACATTAACTAATAACCAATCCCGAACGAGCACGGTCCCAGGAGACATCTGCGGCCGCGATCTCAATTAATTACACGAACAAAGGCGAAGGCAGTACACTCGGTTATTCTTTTCACTTTTTGCCTTGACCCCTATAGCTTGATATTTATACTAGTGATGTTACGATTTGTGATTTTGCCGCCGGCCGCGCTCTTGGCCGAAGCGCCGAAAATTCGGCGCCGATTTCGATTTGTAGTTATACATTTTGCGGGTGCCATGTTACAGTCAAGAGCATATTGGACTATGTAACGTCCTTATTACAATCGCTTCAGAGTTCAGACTCGCACTACAAGTGTAAAGCTTCATGCGCTCTTGAATGTATACGGCCTAATTGTAGTGCTTACGGTGCGGTGGCAGCACAAGCGCGGGTGTGCGGGAGCGTTTTTGTTTCATTTGCGAGTTAATCGTGTCACGCACGCCATGTATTATTTGTTTATTTCGAAATTATGTAACCCAATTTAGTATTAAGTAACAATTGATTAAAAGAATATTGTGTTGAGGAGTTTCTTGCCCCGCTTCTTCACCTCAACCATACATGCTGAAGCGGTGGAGTTGAAATGACGTTCAATAAGTGGACTTGTAAGTTCCTATTTTGAATAAAACATGTTGACTTTTGACTTTTATTGTTTCATCAGCTTATGTTACTAACAGTTGTATTGTAAAAAATATCGCTATTTGTTTGTCCAAAGCTAAACCTGGCACCGTCTCAATTAAATTTTTAGTACTACTACCGACCCGCCCCGGTGCATGCTGATACTAAAACCTTCCTCTTGAATCACACTATTGATTAAAAAAGCAGCATCAAAATCCCTAGCGAAGTTTTAAAGATCTAAGCATACTTGCATAGGGACGGTCACACGAGAAGCGACTTTGTTTTATAACATGTACTGTATGTACGTAGTGATGTGACTTTTTTTCGGAACTATTCGGCTTAATACCGTATATTTAACAAAATGGCCGAAATTTCGTAGCATTTCTGATTTATACCAGTTGAAGGATAGAATATTAACTCTTTTGTTTGAGTATTCGCTGAATAATTGAGCGAATTCTATTCTGTCTGCGCACTGAATAATGGAAAGTAAACTTGTGGTTTTTGCTTACCCAAACTTCGTCTTCTATCATTAGTGGACGCTTACCTGAAACAAAAAAGAAAAAGACCTTTTATATTATCTTTTATGGTAGAATGACGATTTAGAAGTCAATCCAAGTTTAGAGGCCTACGGGCGATTAAGGACAATAAATTTTCCCAATTTCTGTTGCTTCTGCTTTTGGTAATATAACTAAAGCTTAGCAATGTACACAAGTGCAGTGATAGTTCGCCGTTGGGAGTGATTCCGGCTCGAAGGTTTTTCGTGGATAGACCCGGGCCAGGGCATTTCCTGAGTTTTTAAAAACTTGAACACATATTTGTCTCTAGTACGACGGTGAAGGAAAACATTGTGAGGAAATCCGTAGTCCCCAAAACTAATAATGGATTTACCCGACACTTTTAGGGATCCGAAAAATACTAAAGTACATAAATCCAAAATAGAACATCTGCCATTCTATTCGGTGTCTATCTGCCTTTCTATAAGTCTTGTCACATGTTTTTTACACTCCTAATTCTACAACTTTAACTAAGTTATTTGAAATACATTTAAATTTTCCTCCTGGGGCCTTCTTGTCTATTTATAATCGAAATCGTCTTTGTTTGACACTTGTTACACGATCAGTGCTTGCTCTTCTTTCACTGGCTGTATTGACAAATGTACGGAAGAAGCAACGTATTTACAACCAATATTATACGCACAAGATCCCAAAAAACCAATAATAATATGAGAAGATTTGTAGTACCCACTTGTAATAATTATTATGGACGAAGGTGTAGAATTTTTTTAATCCCGACTATTTTTAATAACCTTCCAATTGATATAATCAGTGGTAGTGTCACAAAAACTGCATTCAAAAATAAAATACATAAGTACCTCTTTAACATTTTTTGTCAAAGCCTCACTGTGGAGAATATGTAAAAATAAATATATAATAGTTTAAGAGAAGGATTAGTTTAATAATACTATAATTAGAAAAAGTGTCATTATAATTTTTTTATTATACATGTAAAAAAGGGAGCTACGTCTGCCAACAAACTGTTTTGCAGTTTGGCGGAGGTATTAATGTGTCTTGTAGAAATTGTTTCTGTGAATAAACACTTCATCTTTTCTTTCTTTCTTAAAAATGAAGACGATTACGATTACAATTATAAACAGACAATAATGCCCCTGTTCGCAAAATGGCTTTGAAATTGAGATAGTCCATAATAGTGTAATCTCTTAAACTGACAGGAAACTTAGTAGCATTATTATTTTCTAGCGAACTCTGTGGTGACACAACTCCCGCGAGGTTGTCCTGCTATAATCACATTACCACCGGACACGGAGAAAAACTTTGCTTTCTCAACAAGCCTTTAGATACGCCTACTTTTAGAGATAGGTATTCCATTTCTAGAAATACCAAAGTTTCAACGTATTCTGTGGACCCCCTAACGTGATAGGTGGTGAGCCCATCGCCAAACATGGACTGTTAAACATGCCTTAGTATTAATTCTGGGACCTGCGGGTTTAAAAAAAACCCTCTTTTTCCTTTTCAACGTTTTTTTAGTATCCCAAAAACAGTAATAAATACAAGTGTCAGACATGTTTCTGTTGTAGCAAGTAAAACAACAAATGAAAAAAAAGTCTATATGCACTAAGAAGTACAAATTGAATGAATGAAATATTTTTTTGGTAAATACTTAAAAAAAAATACGTTAGAAATATCCAAAGAGATTAAAATATAATAGAACACAGAGGGGGCATTGGGAAAATTTTCATACAAAACTTTGAAGCTCAAGCGTCATGTCAGTTAGTATGAACGCGTGCTGTCATTCGGTCGAAATTGTACTAGACTTATTCCACTTGGAATAACTTGTCGGCTTCAAATTTTCTTCGCTTTGTCCCCTCTATGCCCTATTATATTTTAATCTCTTTGGTACTATCACTTATGCTATGACAAAAGGTAGTACGGAACCCCCGATTTGCAAGTTCGATTCGCAGTTGAATTTGACACACATAAGGGTTCAAAAAAATCATCAACTGGAAGACAGGTTTTGAAATATTCCCATCACGTCGCCTTTACAGCCCTCCGAGGTTGCTGGGCGCCATAACTCACATCAGGCTGAGTGCCGAGGTCACAACGAAACAGAAAATTCCCCAGAACACACCCGGGCCCTATACAAGACGGAAGGCGAAAACAGATCCGCGATATTGCATTGAGAAAGCAACGAACATGAATTTTTCTGCAGTCGAATTGGAGTCGACTTTTATTGGCGCCCACCGTGGGACCGGCCCGGTTGTCACTGTAAGTGTATCTGGAATTGAAAGCGCCATATTCATTTTTAAGGAGATAGTAAATGGAACAATGCTTTTACAATTCAACTCCCAGCGGAGACGAGTCAGGGAGCTGACATTTACGAGGCGAAATGAGCTCCATCTTGAATATTATATTACGAAGATAAATAATCGTAAAAGATACCGAAGGCTTTTTGTCTTTCTGACACGTGTTTCCGGCTCAGCTACTTTTCAAGTATTTTGTTCCGTTTATTACAATCCCCTATATTATAGGCATAGGTATTCCTTTTTATCCTTTGGAACCCTAAACGTGATATTCAAAATCATAATAATCAGCTTGTAAGTCCGCTTATTCAAAGTCACTGCGACTCCACCGCTTCGGTAAGTATAGTTGAGGAGAAGGGAGTCAAGAAAATCCTCAACACATTATTATTTTAAGCAATCAATAGTCGTTGAGCCCATCCGGACCGGGTCTGTTACACGTGCCTCAGAATTAATTCTGGGACCTACGGGTTTCCTCAAGATGTTTTGCTTCACCGTTTAGCTAGTGATGCATATGGATGAAAGCTTTTGGAAAAACTCATTGGTAGTTGCCAGAAGCGGGCTCTTTAAACCTATGGAGGAGCAGAGGTTGAATGGAATCGGAAAAGGGAAGATCTTCCGCATGGCAAGGTTGATGTTGAACAGTTGTATTTATACAAACTCATTAGAAAACTTCGATAGCGCAGTTTAGAACTCAGCCGTCTATTGGTGCGTTCAATGTAGTGTCGCTAAAAACCATTTTTCTATCACTGCTCTTACTATATTCTAGAATAATTTTGGTACTAAATAAAACCAATGACTTCGTGACAATGACAGGTTCGAATCTACTTAAATAGACATTTGTAATGTAATAATGGGAGTTTTTTCCACAATAGCCAACGTGAAAACTGATATTTAATTTGTAAAGAAGTTTCGAGCGTAGTAGGAAGCGGTGGGAACTTTCTGGGTCATCGCAAAACGACATTTGCGATTGCAATGCAGTTGCACAGAACTTTTAGATGCTCTCGTACCAATATGTTTTAAGCTATACTATCGTACAGTTGTACAGTCAGGAGCACATGAAGCTTTACACTTGTTGTGACCTCTTAAGGTGAGTATAGACTACAACATTTCCTCGAGCGTTTCGGTGTAATGTAACGTTCTTACGAAAATTGTACAATACAGGCAAAAGCTCAGTTAGCCTAAGCATTTCCATGTAATGAATCGTTCCCACGAACGTTCGGCGTACTATACGGCTATAAAGCTCGACGAAATGTTACACCAATATGCTCGTTGGTTTTTAAAAGGCTTTAACAACCGAAGAGCGGTTCGAGTAAATTTAAAAATGTCTATACTCACCTTTAGGCGATTATAATAAGAACGTTACAAAGATAAATGTTTTAAGCTCCACGTGCTCTTCACTGTACTGTGTGAGTTGTGCCTGGACACAACTGGTTTAACGTAAAACGTCTGTTAAAATACTGACACCGCATTTACGTCTCTAAGACGAATAGGGAATGATTAAGGCAAGACTTAATAAACCTTTTCGTCAAGGTACAAACTTCTGTCTTGGCTCCCGTATGTTTTATATGATGTAAAAGACTTTTTATGTAAAAAAGAGTTGTACTCACGTGTGTACTTACGAAATTGGCAATGCTTTTTATACGTGACAATATTACTTCCGAGCAAGGGAATATGGTTACTGTTATGTTAATTTTTAAACAGACAACGCCCGTGAAGTCTTTATGTGTGTTGAAACAAGTCCTTCAGTCGAAACAAGTGAGGCAATAACCATTTATTTGGCGCCCGACGTGGGGCCAATGCAAATGAATGCTCCTAACTCGGCGTATGTGCCCGCATACAGGATGCTACAGGTACCTTAATTTAAAGTAAAAAAAAAAATTTGTCTGTAAAGTCGTTCTCACTAGTTCAAAGATCGAATAAATGAATTATAGGAATTATATTATTAAAGGGGTTTACGATAATTTTATGTGATAACGTCAAAAGAAAACATTGATGAAAAATGGCGTGGGAGAGAGATAGATGCGTCACACGTCTCTATCTCAAGTCATGCTTTTTCGTGCGTGCAGCAGGCGTTCATCGATTTGTAAGACGTTATCACGTCAATTAGATATTCTCAGCAAGCCCTTTAATTTGATACCCATATTGTAGGAGTGCACTAGTCCGCCATCTTGGGTGTTCCACCATGTTGGATTTAGAATGACGTCACACAGCTAATCATGGATTGTCGTCCAAACTAAAAGTGTATACAAAATGTCGGTTCAATCGGTTAAAGATATTTTTAAAATCGAGTTGCAACATTCCACCCGAAGAAACATACATTGCAAGTTAAATACGAGCTTGTAAAACGTTACAATCAATTTATCAGTAATGAATATACAAATCTATAGTTACTTAAACCAGCTGCTTCGTTCGCATTTCGATATGTTAAATACCATTTTACGGGCCTGTTGGCTCAATTGGTAGTGACCCTGCCTTCCGAGTCGGAGGTCGCGGGTTCGATTTCCGCTGGACGCCAAAATTTGTGTGCATGAGCATTTCTATTGACTTAGTGTCTGGCTGTTTAATATTTATTTAAGTATGTTTAACAGTTGTTTAGTACCCATTATAAGGCATGTATTATGGGTACTAAATACTGCCTAGTTTGAGACTAAAAAACTGTGTGTGAATTGTATCCCACAATTGATTTTGGTAATCTAGGAAATAACCTATCTAACCACCGGGTTTCATCCAAATCCTTTAAGGCGCGATTGAGTAATGAGCATCCAAACTTTCGCACTCGTAATATTAGTTTGATACTCTTGAGAAAGCTGCCGTCCTCGCGGGAGATAAGTGTAATATATCTTAAAACTATCTTTATATAAGTTTTCTATACCTTAGTGTTAATATTCTTAGAAAGAAGAAATCAGCGGTGAGAGCCTTACGGTCCAAGATCCTGCTTCACATGATGAAAATCAGTGAGGCTCTGGTTCGTATCCTGGCATGTACCAATGAGTTTTTCAAAACTTACGTACATATTTATCACTAGCTCGACGGTGAAGGAAAACATCGTGAGGAAACCCGTCCGGCGATGGGCTCACCACCTATCACGTTTGGGGGTCCAAAGAATATCTGGTGAAAAGTGGGTATATCCAGAAATGGAATACCTCTGCCTACCCCCTCGGGGATATAAGGCGTGAGATTATTAATTTATTTTATTTTAAAGAAAAAAATATGCTCACGCCTATATCTCCAAACGGGTCGACAAAGGTATTCCATGTTTAGAAATACTCATTTTTGACCAGCATATATCTGGACCCCCAAACGTGATAAGTGAGCCTATCGTCGGACTCGGTTGCTATTTCATATGTCTCAGAATCCAGCATCGATTCGTTTTCTTTAGGGCCTATCTATGGGTTACCTCACAATGTTTTCCTTCATCGTCGAGCCAGTGACAAACAAGTTAGTAAGGTTTTAAAAAGCTCATTGGTACTTGCTCCAACCAGAGATCGAACCTGAGCCTCACGAATGAAAGACTCACTAACCACAGGACTAACTGCTCTTTCCTTTCTTACAAATATAAGTAAAATACTTTTGAAATCCCAAAAACCCTGCAGTCTACAAGATACCTATGTAAGCACGAAAATGTAAATGGAGCCGTCTACACAGCCGGTAAACAGCGAAATGAGAAAGCCCATCCCTCGCAAGGGAACTTAGTACATTTACTGAGTACTCGCGTTGAGACGTGTAACAACATTTGAACAATAGCACCTAAGGCCCTACGTACACAAAGACACGCAAATCTCCTATACTAATGTGGGATACTTGCGTTGGGAATACCTTGTAGCGCACGGTCCGTCCGTACACTCGACATTGAGTCGAAGATGTGAGTTGCCTATTCGGAGAATACAGGCATAGCGGCTACACGGCTAGGGTGCTTACAGACCGACGGAACTCGGTCGACGACGTAGCGGCGCCGTCACCTGTAGTCGAAGACGCCATCGATGACGCCGACTCAACGTAAACCCCGTGGGTCGCGGCTGCTGCGACAAGTCAATGTATGAAAATTTACGGCCTACTATAGACTTCGCCGCACGCGTCTGTCGCAGAATTCGGAAATGGCGCCATACATTTTCATACATTAACTATTGTCGCATCAGCCACGCGCGTCGGTGCATGTATATTCGTCAGTCAGCGACAAGTAGTCGGAGAGAGTCATGCAATTACAGTAAAACGAGTGACGAAATAAGTGTTGATTTGCTGATTTCTTCAATTAAAAAATACTAATGTATTCGGCCGCTGTAATGCCGCTGAACGACTCTATAAGCGCTCTAAATACACGAATCGATCCGCCATCTTGAAAATGGTGGCAACTGAAGTATCGACGATCTCGAATGGAAAATCACGAGCGACTCGCGTTTCGCGAGGAGACTAAAATCGACGAGTATCTGAGACCTAGTATCCTTGTGTACGAAGGGCCTAAGGGTTCATTGAACCGAGGTTTATACTTTGAAAGCTACATTATGGTGTAAGTTAGATAAATGAAGGCAGGTAAGCTTTGCAACTGTGAGATACACTTTGATGAATAATCGTATGGAAATTAGCAAAATGAATAATTAAGAATAAAGTAATATTCTTTGAATCTAACACAGAATTTCTTTGTTAAGCTTAGATCACAAGCCCCTGTATCAGATATAAATTACTGCGTTTTTCCATTAGTGTTTAAGAAAAGCCCCAGAACATTCAGCACTAGCTTCCGGAAGTTTAGAAAAAAAATTATCTCTGCGAGCAGTGTCAGCTTTCCGTAGCGGACCAGCAGGCGTATTCACGGAGACTCGATACCGTTTCCGATCGATTCAGATCGAGTGAAAAATTTTCCGAAGTCGAATCTATCGACTTCGGAAACTTTATTCTAGGCGTTTCTGACAGCCGCGGAAAATTTTCCGAATCCTTATGTCACAATGACATTAGTTTTCGATACCAACATCAGCCCATCTCGAAAGTGTTCGACAGATTTTCCGATATCGAATATCGAAGCTCCCTGAATACGCCTGCAGTATTCACCTTGCTTAACAATAACCCTAAGGGTCGCGACACATCTGCGGAACGTACAGCGCCGAAGGTTCGGTGAACAACATACATTGCGGTTGACGCGGGTTGCTGATCCATTTATCTTTAAAGTAAAACGTCAATGTATGTTGTTCACCGAACCTTGGGCGCTGTACGTTCCGCAGATGTGGCGTGACCCTAAGCCTTCACAGATAGATACGCCCTTACCACAGAATATGTAATAGTACTAAACCCTTAGTAGTGCGATACCTAACTACACCATTCTGGAATTACTATGGCAAATAACAGTTTAGAATTTCCTAAAGAGGCGGACACATTGCGGGCTTCCACCGCGATGGCCTTTACAGCGCCAGCCACTCCCAGATAACACCTGGACACGGCTTTATAGCCACGCCTTCACTGTATTATAGCAAGACAGTAGTTTCTTAAAGTAGAATCTTTGTATACTGTTCACAGATTTGAAAATTATAGGTATAATAGCAGTGATAGCCCGGACGGTTAAAGAGCCGGTCGAAAATCAGTGAGGCTCGGGTTCGAGTCCTGGCATGTACCAATGAGTTTTTTCAAAAACTTACGTACATATTTATCACTAGCTCGACGGTGAAGGAAAACATCGTGAGGAAACCTGCAGGTCACAGAATTAATTCTGAGACATGTGTAACTAGACCCGATCCGGCGATGGGCTCACCACCTATCACGTTTAGGGGTCCAATGTATCTCGTGAAATGTGGGTATATCCAGTAATGGAATACCTCGGCCTACCCCCTCGGGGATGAAAGGCGTGAGATTGTTTATTTTATTTTATTTAAGGTATAACTAGCGGTTCTGCGCGGTTTCACACGCGTAGTTCCCGTTCCCGTGGGAATACGTGAACAAAATATAGCCTATGTTACTCAGGGGTATTGTAGCTTTGAAAGGTGAAAGAATTTTTTAAATCGGTCCAGTATAGTTTTTGAGTGTATTCGTTACAAACAATAAATAAAAATACAAATCTTTCCTCTTTATTATAGCCTAGCTAGATAATTACTATTAAGGCTCACGGCATTATCACTGAAAGATCAGCAAAGAGATTCCATTACAGAAAATACCCTTTTTAATAATACATATTACCCATTAAAAAAGTTGTGTGAAAAGGATGCTAGTGATTCCATTTTAGAAAATATTCAGTCGTAATAAAGAATTAACCACTTAGCTTTGTCTTCAACTTAACAATAACTTAATTGCCAAACCCCCTGCAAATGACTAAAGCGGAACATTAAGGAACTAATGCCCCGAAATCTTTAAGAATGAATTTAAAGAACCTAAAATATAAAGTTGGGAGTTTGTAAGTGACAGCGGTGTCACTCGGGGGAGCTGGGAGAGGTCGGTTTGCCCTTGACTCTACAAATAAAACTTCTGGACAAAAAGGCTGTTTAAAACTTCAGCTAGCCACCATCTAAATGTGAATGTATAAAAACATTTTGTAACAAAACAATTAAACCGCCGAAAAAACTGAAAAGTAAAAAATAATAAACCTTTTTTCTTTAACCCTAATAACTAAGTTCTTAAACCAATGTAAGTATACCTAAGTATATAATACTAGCTTTTACCCGTGGCTTCGCTCGCGCACGTTTATTTCACCCCCTTAAGGGTTGAATTTTGCAAAATTTCTTCTTAATGAATGCCTACACCGTGTAAGCTATCTATATGCAAAATTTCAAGACTCTAGACCCAGCGGTTTATTCTGTGCGTTGATATATCACCAATCAGTCTGTCGGTTTATCATTTAATGGGTTCGATTCTGCATTACAGCGACTAAACTTATTTTAGTTTATTCCTGTCTTTATTTTACCTCAAAAAAAGAAAAGGGATAGAAGATAACCTACCGAATTTAGTCC
Source organism: Ethmia dodecea (assembly GCA_963855545.1). NCBI lineage: Eukaryota > Metazoa > Arthropoda > Insecta > Lepidoptera > Depressariidae > Ethmia > Ethmia dodecea. The sequence goes on along the minus strand of OY979449.1, from coordinate 15,500,136 downwards.
TGTCAGAGGCTGTATTTTAGTCGTGACTTATTTACTTATGCACTAAACACGTTATGAAATGCCTTAGTTGATAGGACTAATTTTAATTTGTCGGGACTAAATATCACTCGTCTCTTCTTCTCTATAAGAAAGAAAATGACAGGACTAAACTAAAATAAGTTTAGGCGCTGTAATGCAGAATCGAACCCAATATTTATAGATATGGCCTCTGTTTACGTTATTTAAGATCTACTAATGCAAATATTGAATGAAATAAACATTTATTATTATTATATTTTTGTAATTATTTGAGTGTTTAATTAACGTTAATAACTAAGTTCTTAAACGAATGTAAGTTTTTTTTTATAAGAAAAAGGGGGCAAACGAGCAGACGGGTCACCTGATGGTAAGTGACTACCGTCGCCCATGGACACCTGCAACTCTCCCCAACCCCAACCAAAGGCCGGATACAATTTACATAGGGTTATTCAGACCCAAACTAGGCAGAGCCTGTACTATCTAATAGGTATATAAAATCATAAACTGACTGACTGATAGGTGATGTATCAACGCACAGCCTAAACGCGCAGTTGTGACTCAAGAGTCACAACTGCGTTGCCGGTATTGGTTGGGGTTGGGGCCTATATACCTAAGTAATTTAGGGGTAGATTTCTTTATTCAAATGATGTGGTACCAACTCCTACCAATTTCTTCCACTACAAGGGACTCTGTGATTAATAATAATAATAATAACCAGTCTATCTTCACCGACGAGTTGGTTTTTCCGATTGCAGTACTCTGAGAAAAACCAGCAACAAACTAAAGAGCAGCTCTTTTAATAAGTTAAGAACCGCCGGTTCCAATTAAAAACCGAGACACAATTAAAAACCTATTGTGTCTGTGATTCATGGTCTGGAGGTTAACGTCATGTCTTACTTTATTTGACATTTGTTACTCCATCACTGCTTGCTCTTCTTTCACTGGCTGTATTGACAGATGTACGGAAGAAGCAACATACGTGAAAATGAAGACGATTGTGATTACAATTATAAATAGAAAATAGGCCCTAGTTATCATCTTCCCTACGCCGGCAAAGAAGAATATAATAGCCGTGTTGTCAGTGCTCCGGATAGCTATTCTAATCCCCACTCCATCATTCCACTACATCTAATTGGACAGGCAAGCGGCCACATGTACACGGAAGGCCACGCCAGGGAGAGGATTCAGGGGGCTTATTATAATAAATAAAATAAATTGTGGGATACAATTTACATAGGGTTTTTCAGACCCAAACTAGGCAGAGCCTGTACTATCTAATAGGTATATAAAATCATAAACTGACTAACTGATAGGTGATGTATCAACGCACAGCCTAAACCGCCGGGTATAGAGACTTAAAATTTTTGCACATAGATAGCTTATAGTGTAGGCATCCACTAAGAAAGGATTTTGCAAAATTCAACCCCTGAGTGGGTAAAATAAACGAGCGAAGCAGCAGGAAAAAGATAGTGATAAGATAAGATAATTCTTTATTGGCACTAAACAACTGATAAACATACTTAAATAAATACTAAACACCCAGACAAGACAGTAACTAGATAGATGGACAATGACTTGGTATTGATATTAATTTGTAAAATAAAAATGTAGTAATTTGCACGCATAGTAGGTTGAATTCGTGTACTGGTATAATTAAATTTAAGATCTTTTGACATCTTCTTTTGACATTGCAGGAACAAATAAATGATTTCTGATTTCTGACACGAAGACAACAGACATGTTGAAGAACAAAAATGTCGGCCCCGAGCGGGGATCGAACCCGCGACCCCCGACTCAGAAGGCGGAGTCACTACCAACTGAGCCAGCAGGCCCGTCAAGCCAATATAGCCATTCAATCAGAGGTCAGGCAGAGACGGAGCAAGGTCACGGCCCCCCTGTCGCCCTGATTCGTCCCTGCCCGTCCAATACGTCAAACTGACAGCACATTACGAGGCCGAACGCGGTCACATTACTCGAGTCATGTTCTCCGGCCCGGGGACGGGTTGTGTCATTAGCCTATTATTTCGGCGGGTTATTGAATATTAATCTATATATATAAAAGGAGAAGCTAAATCTAAAAATCAAGGCCCAGCCCAAACCGCTGCACATAGAAACATGAAATTTTGTGTGTAGGTTACGTTTATAGTGTAGATGCTCACTAAGAAAGGATTTTACGAAATTCAACCCTTAAGGGGGTGAAAGAGGGGGTTGAAGTTTGTATGGGATAGTGTGATTTCTGCGTGTATCAACTTTAAACTTGGCACAAATACTCTTCAAAACACACTATGAAATATTAGTTCTAGGATTTTTTGAATATCATCCTCCAAGGGGGTGAAACTAGGGGATGAAGTTTGTATGGAAAACCTTCATTTTTGGGTGTATCAATTCGAAACTTTGTAAAAATACTCCTCAAAACAAACAACAAGACACGTATTTCCGGATTTTTCAAAAACCATCCCCTAAGGGGGTGAAACAGGGGAGTGGAGTTTGTATGGAGACGTGTTGTTTTTTACGTCTATCAACTTCAAACTTTACATAAATACTCTTAGAAATAAATTATGAGATACATATTTTTGGATTTTTCGAAAATCATCCCCTAAACGGATGAAAGTAGGGGTTGAAGTTGATACGAAGAAGTTTATTTTTTGCGTCCATCAACTTGAAACTTGGTACAAATGCTTCTGAAAACAAACTATGAGATATTAGTTCTAGGATTTTTCAAAAATCTTCTTCCAAGGGGGTGAAAGTGGGGGTTGAAGTTTGTATGGAAAACCTTCATTTTTGGGTTTATCGATTCGAAACTTTGTAAAAATACTCCTCAAAACAAATAACAAGATACGTATTTCTGGATTTTTCGAAAATCACCCCTTAAGGGGGTGAAACAGGGGGTTGGAGTTTGTATGGAGACGTGTTTGATTTTTACGTCTATCAACTTCAAACTTGGCACAAATACTTTTAAAAATAAATCATGAGACCCGTGTTTTAGGAATTTTCGAAAATCATCCCCAAAGGGGGTGAAAGTAGCGTTTGGAGTTTGTATGGAGACGTGTTGTTTTTTACGTCTTATCAACTTGAAACTGGGCACAAATACTTTTAGAAATAAATGATGAGATTAGTTCTAGGATTTATCGAAAACCATCCTCCAAGGGGTTTCATCCCCTTGGGGGTTGAAGTTTGCATGAATACCTTAATTTTTGGATGTATCAATTCGAAATTTTGTAAAAATACTCCTCAAAACAAACAACAAGACAAGTAGGTATATCACGATCACGACTCACGGGTGAAACGGGGTTGGAGATTGTATGAAAACGTGTGGTTTTTTTATGTCTTTCAACTTGAAACTTATCACAAATACTCTTAAAAATAAATGATGAGAAACGTATTTTTGTATTATTTTAAAATCATTCCCTAAAAGGGTGAAATTAGGGGTTGAAGTTGGTATAGAGAAGAGGGGTTTTTTGCGTCTATCAACTTGAAACTTGGCACAAAGATTCTTTAAAAGTCTCCATACAAAGTCAATTTTTTTTTGATAATTTACTATGGGTTGCTAGGAGAAATTTGTTTGTGCATCCAAAAATGTTGAAAAAATAAATGTCCACCCGTGCGAAGCCGGGGCGGGCCGTTAGTATAATACAAATATGCGTACTGTAGGCAAATATCTATACCTAAACTGCGGAGTCGGACAGGCCTGGTACAGTCAAGAGCACATGAAGCTTTACACTTTACACTTTTTAGACTCTGATCTCTACGGCGATTGTAATAAGAACGTTACGAAATCCAATGTGTCAAGCTCCACGTGCTCTTGACTGTACAGGGGTGCGAGATTATAAATATTCGTCTGCCATTTTGAAGTAGACTCGTCATACTCAAATAAAAAAACATAACATTTTTTTTTTTATTTAATTCAAATGATGCAAATCACTGAATGTTTTTTTAAATGCATACCTTCTCGTGACGATGAGGTGTCTTCATAACGCAAATCATTTATTTATTTATTTAACTTCATATACCAAGAAAATGTACACATAGCGAACTTAATGCCTAAAGGCATTATCTACCAGTCAACCATTAGGCTAATCAGAAATAATTTGGCGGAATTGGCCGCAAATAGTAAAAAATAATCAATGAAACATAACATTACGGTAAATTTAATACATAAATATGTTGATAAAATAAACTAATACATACTATATATCGTAATAAACATAAAAAAATACTTACTAACCAAAGAGATTTAAATATAATAGGGCATAGAGGGGGCATTGGGAATATTTTCATACAAAACTTTGAAGCCTAAGCGTCATGTTCTTGTCATGTCAGTTATGAACGCGAGCTGTCATTCGGTCGAAATTGTACTAGACTTATTCCACTTGGAATAACTTTTGCCTTCAAATTTTCCTCGCTTTGTCCCCTCTATGCCCTATTATATTTAAATCTCTTTGTTACTAACATAATCTAAGGATGATAATTTTCTTTTGACGAGCGAATTTTCCTCTCATTCATTGACTTTCGTATGACAACGCTCGCTCGCGAAAGTGCACCTTACTGACACTGAAAGCCCCAACTGTGTCAACAGTCCCGTCAACTTCAGATCGCTCTCTACTCATCACTATAGTGTAATATAATAATAATAATTGTGGGACACAAGTCACACGCGGTTTTAATAAGTCCCAAACTAGGCCTGTAATATGGGTACTGAACAACTGATAAACATACTTAAATAAATACTAAATACCCAGACACGAAGTAAACAGACATGTTGATGCACACAAATGTTGGCCCCGAGCAGGGAAAGGCTGGGTCACTACCAACAGGCCCTTGTAGATACATTTTAACAGAACCATTTGGTACACACAAAAGTTTTGTCACCTGACACAGCAAATGAACGGACGGAAAAAACGAGCGTCCATCTGAATGTTTCAAACGTAATTGATCCCCGGACGGACATTCCGGACGAGGCAGGTCGGGTTAATCGGAAAAACGGACGCAAACTTCATGACGTGCCGTTATCTATCGTCATAACCATGCATACGAAGTATGAGAGCAAACATTTTATAATTTGATGATAAATAAAATTGGTTGTCTGTAAAGTCGGTTTACGGACGATAATTCTACGTTATAACGTCATAAGAAATAGATGCGTCACAAGCTAACGACATCCGCTCTCGCTTGCACGCTCGGCTCAGCCGGAACGTGACAATGAGTCATGCTTTTTCGTGCATGCAGCCGGCGTTCATCGATTTATAAGACGTTATCAGGCTAAAAAGTTATCATTTCGTTTCGCACGAGCCGAGCGTGCAAGCGAGAGCGCGAAACGAGCGATATAGAGGCACGATCGGCCTAAGCGTTCGGCTTCTGACGCATCTATTTCTTAAACCGACCGATCATCCGTAAACAGACTTAACGGACAACCAATTTTCTTATTTAACCTGTATATCAGATCTAATCGAGCTAAGTAAAGTAACACGTGATTCGACTTCACTTTTAATTGCGAATTTACTCGTAAAAACTTTTGAGTCACGTGTCTCGTCACGGGTAAGAATAAGGCTTCGGTCAGGGCCGCCAACTCTGTGGATGCTCGAGGGTTCCTGCACCCATGCAAGGAAAATACTGGGTTAGAGCACCCATGACTAGAGACATTATTATTGATCTGTAATCGGTCCGTGTTTCGGAAGGCACGTTAAATTTTAAGTACCGGTGTATTTAAGCACAATGAAAGTCGAAAAGCCGTGTCAAATACCCTTGGGTGACTTGAAAAATTCTGAATGTTAGATGACATGAATATGTCTGTTGGCTTCGTGTCTGGTCCTTTAATATTTATTTAAGTAGGTCCATCAGTTGTTCAGGCCCTGCCTAGTTTGGAACTAAACAACCGTGTGTGAATTGTGTACCACATTTTATTACTACTATTGACCAATGAAGGTTGTTTAATTTCCAACAAAACAGCATAATGATAACAGGCAAGTGTGTCAACGCTGTCCAGTTCAATGGACAGAGAAACAGTTAACATAATTAATGCGGAAATAATCCGCCGGCCGTCGCTAGCCGCTGGAAAGCATTTGCATTTTGATTGCCACCTCGTGTTAATGAATACGTTATGAATATATTCTGCCAACGCGCTGATGAGCCTTCTTGACGAGTCTGAAAGTCTACGAGTAGCTCTGTGAGTTACATAAGATGTCCAAAAGTTTGCAACGATGAATGACAACGAGATGTTGAATAATTACGCTTCATTTTTACTTATACTAGCAGCGAGCCGCGGTTTCACCCGCGTAGTTCCCGTTCCCGTAGGAATACGGGGATAAAATATAGCCTATCTGTAATTCTGATGTATAAGCTATATATAAGGTTTAATCAAAATCCGTTCAGTCGTTTTTGCGTGAAAGAGGAACAAACATCCATGCATACTAACTTTCGCGTATATAATATTAGCAGGATTTAAAGTAAAAAAAAAAATTTAGTACACTTAGAAAATAAAAATGAAAAAATGAAAAAATGTTTATTAAACTATAAATTTGCTTAAAGTATACATTTTTAAGGCATCCTTTTAAGTATTATAATACTTGTGTCAGGATACCTTACTCTTCCATATCACTACAATACTATTATATAAGCCAATAATATTGTTAACTACTAACATTTTGTTCTATATATTTATATTACTTAAGAAACACAAACTGATACAGAAATAATTTTGCAACTGACATTTGCAAATTCTGTGTATTACATACATTCCTGCCCTACGAAAGTATTTTCTTGGGATCAGTATAGAGAACCACAGGATTGTATGTAAGGGTGTGTGGGTGTGGGGTATGTAAGGGTGTGTGTGGGGGTGTGTGGGTGAGGGGTATGTAGGTGTATGTGAGGGAGGGAGGGTGTGTGTGTGTGTGTGTGTTTTGAATCGTTAACTACTGTATTCCAACAACTTTTCTGTGTCAACATAATTAAGCTTCTTCAGCCACTCAGTTAGTTTCTTTTTGCAATCAATGGATAATAAAGGATATATTAAAGGATAAAATAAGGCACTCTAAATTCGTCCATGAAGACTGGTTAAATGTAAACAGCAGCCCATCTCCACCGAGTTGCTAATTCCAAAATGCAGTCCCCGAGAAGAACCAGCAAGAAACTAAAATGTAACTCGCCGGCGTCTATACATAAGATGATACGAGTGGTCTTTATGACAGTATAAAATCAGTGATAGCCCAGTGGTTAAAGAGCCCGCTTCACATTCGTCAGTCTCGGGTTCGAATCCTGACATGAACCTATTCGTTTTTCAAAAAGCTGACGAATTTATAAATTCAAATTCAAAATTCATTTATTTCAGTAGGTATATAAAATACACTTTGAAACGTCAATAACAAGGCACACTCGTCCATGAAGAATGGATATAGAACGAGAATATCGTGAGGAAACCCGCGGGTCTCAGAATTTATTCTTAGGCAAATGTAACAGACTCGGTCCGGGAATCACTTTTAAAGATCCAAAGAATATACTGGTGAAGCGTGGGTATTTCCTTGGGTATGGAGGAGATGGAATGCCCCTCCATCGTGAAAAGGAAGATCTTCCTTTAGTCGTGGTGATGGTGCCTGACCGCGGTCCAACGGTTGATGTTGGACAGTTGTATTTATACAAACTCATTAGAAAACTCCGGTAGCGCGGTTTAGAACTCGGCCGTCTATTGACGCGTTTTATGTAGTGACGCCACAGGTATTTAATTTCTGGAAATACCCACTTTTCACAAGGAATTTCGACCCTATAACCTGATAGATAAATACCCAATTAAAGTGTATGTTAACAAACAATGCAGCTAGAGATATGATTCCGAAACTCGCAATAACTTCGTGCGCTTGATTGCGCCCCGTATTGACTTAGGAGCGCTCAACCGGTTCCCCGATACACACAGATCTATGATTTAGATCCGAATAAATGTCCAAAAACCACTTTTAGACATTATATTTTTTGGATTCCTAAATGTGACACGCTTACACACGGTTATTAATAATAATGAATTGTGGGACACAATTCACATATATTCAGACCCGAACTAGGCAAGACCTGTACTATACTTCTTATTCCCCCGTCCTAAACATATATATAGTGAACACTCACGCATAAAATCACACTCACTACACTCACGCATGAACACACACTCACTACACACCCTTACACGAACATTCAAACACACCCCCTCACACTCAACACCCCCTCATACTAACATTAACTCTTATTTTTTTCTACGTTAAAAATTACTAAATCAAATTTTTCCCCTGAACAACTTGTAGCAGTTTACATATTATGTAGGTATATCAAACCTTAAATTAGTAACTTTGTTTGGGGTGGCACCCTGGTGACCTATACCACAGGTGCTTCTGTACCTATCTTAGGCACCAGTCTCTCTTATAGGTTTTAGTATAGGTTAATCTCAATTCTGTACCTATTTTAAGCTACCTGGTTGTTGAGAGAAATAAATTAAATTATTATTATGGGTTCTAAACAACTCATAGACATACTTAAATTAATATTTAGCGACCAGACACGAAGCCAACAGATATGTCCTGGGACACAATTCACACATATTCGGTCCCAAACTAGGCAGGACCTGTACTATGGGTATTAAACAACTGATAGACATACTTAAACAAATATTTAACACCATGACACGAAGCCAACAGACATGTCCATGCACACGAATGTTAGCCCCGAGCGGGGATCGCCCGGCTGTACGATAGGCCCGTCGAACCGGTGGTCCATCCATCGCCCGACACTATAAAAAATTGCTAAGATATCGGACACAAGTCAGTCTGTGTGTAGCATACCCCCTCCACTGCTCACATCGCCGAGAGCTGATTGGGTCACTGAATTCCAATTTAAAGCCGACTCCATATCCCCTTTCCATGTGTTCTCTCAAATCGAACTTTCAACTGATTTCACCTTTAAGTCGCTATAATAGGAGCTACGACAATTTTCTCATCAGCAAATCAAGTTTGTCGAATTATAAAACTGACTTCACACTGAAAGAAGCGATTGTCTGCATTGAGACGATATGGCTCAACAAGGAAGAAAGCACGGTTGAGAATGGGTTGAATGAATCGTATCAGAAAAATTATAACATTATGGAGGAGCAGAGGTGGAATGCTCCTGCATCGTAAAAAGGGAAGATCTTCCGACATTCGAGGTGATCGTGCCTGGGGACTGCGGTCGATCGGTTGATGTATGACAGTTGTATTTATCCATACTCATTAGAAAACTTCGATAGCGCGGTTTAGAACTTGTCGTCTAGCTAGTTCTTTGTAGTACCGCTTGGTGTCGCTTCAGTATTTTGAGTGTTGTAAGTAAGTTTGTTCATTCTACAAACATATTTTAGCTCTTATTTTGATGGTGAAGGAAAGATTACTATCTTTTCCTCACCTTTCATGTTCAGGGATCCAAAAATACATTTGGGAGTGGTTGCTTACAGGAATGGAACACCTCCTTAGAGTATCTAGATGTTTTATTATTGGCTGGGGCCTTATCGTCTATTTATAATTGTAATCGCTATCGTCTTTATTTGACATTTGTTACGGAGTCAGTGCTTGTTCTGATAACACTGGCGATAATGACAGATGTACGGAACAAGCAACGTACTTCAAAATGAAGTCGATTTCGACTATGGTTCTAAATAGACAATAGGCCGGTTGACCCGACAGTCGTTGTCCTATCCAAATCCCATATTATTTTCACTAAAAACCTTATTCGTTAATATTTTTTTGCAATATTGCATCCGTCAAACCGTTCTTAAGTGATGAGGTTATTTTAGTAGTAGTTGGCAACATACTGTTTTTTTAAACCCTGTATTATATTTAAGGCTGATTCATGTTACAACGGGACGGGGCCCGTCCGGGCTCGGACGTGCCCCATCCGGGGCGAACCATCCTACAACACTCCTCGACATTTGGCGCGGACGGGGCCCGTCGGGGCCCGGACGGGGCACGTCCGGGCCAGCGCTTCATACAAAAAATATTCGACCGTTCTCCGGACGGGGCACGTCCGGGCCCGGACGTGGCCCGTTCCGTTGTAACATGTATCAGCCTTTAGTCGTCGTTATGAATGACCGTACCTTAGATACTACAAATCGATTCCCTCCAAGTATAGTAAACTAGTTCCAAAACTGCAAAACCAATTTGCAAGAAACATCTCCAATGTCAGGAAGTTGCACTCCGATGTCGACTCTGGTTACTAGTTCCTATAATGGGCAGATTCCGTAAGGCGAAAGCCATTAAAGTTGTGTCCTAAGCCAGCTTAGCACCCGTTCGTCCAAACTTTTGTTACGCGAGTGTTACAGCATAGTGCTGTCTCTTGTAAGTGGCGAAAATGGTTGTGACATTATACAATAAAACCCGGCCAAGTGCGAGTCGGACTGGCGCATGAAGGGTTCCGCAATTATCTATAAAAATGGCAAACAATCACGTTTGTTGTATGAGAATCCATTTTTTTTAGTATTTGTTGTTATAGCGGCAACAGTTCATGAGATGCAGCCTGGTGATAGACGGACGGACAGCGGAGTCTTATTATTAGGGTCACGTTTTACCCTTTGGGTACATAAGGCTCAAATTAGTTGGTTTTTTACATGTTTGACATTACCTCTTTAATCTATGGTTTGTTTCTGTCCTTTTTCTTTCGTATTCTGTGGAGAAGGATAGGCTAACTTAAAATTAGGAATTTTAAATGGTCAGCCAGAATCGAGTCCATAATGTGTTTATGTAATTTTTATTTTTGGATAACTAACAAAGATATGGATTTCTGATCCGAAATATATGATATTTGTTATGTGTGATTTAAAAAAAAGTAAGTATATATAATTTCACAAAGAGTTTTAAGGAAATTTAAAGTATACTTCAATTGCAGTGACATTTCTATTAAAATAAGCTTTAGAAATCGTCTCACATTATTAAATTTTGTTTACTGACCCACTTTCCGTTAATTTTATTTACAAACAATTCGCAGAGATGTTTTTCGATCAACAAAACGGAAAACAATAACGGTCAAAACTACTAAGATTTGACCTTGGAGATGGATATAGGCTAGTTTTCATTCCGGAAAAACCAAAAGTCCTAGTTACAATGTGGCGGTGGGCTCGCATGCGAGATTATGACCCATACTTCCTCATGTGTGAAGAAAGACCCTTAGCTCAACAGTAGTCTGTTACGGGTTGATGATGATGAAAGGGTCCTAGACGCAATAACGCAACACATACTTGGACAATGACATACCCAACCAAAGAGGCAGCACTGTACCAGTGGAAGTTGTAACTCTTGTAGCAAGTTCAGTGGAATGTTCTTGGTCGGTCTGATCGATACCGGCGAAAGTGTGGAAGGACGCACAGTTTGGCAGCGAGCCAGCCGGTCAAGGGCGAGCCTCGGATCGGAGCACATGCCGATGCATTCCAGTTAGTTCGGTCACCACATACAATTTATTGTTTTAGAACCGATGAAATTTTAAAGTTAGTACACATTGCGCTAGATAGGAAAATAGATGTTTATTAAAATGTTCTCATTGGCTTTATTTGATGTCATAATTTGTGTCGTTAATTTGGGTAGGCAAAGGTATTCCATTTCTGGAAATACCCAATTTTCACTGGTATATTCGACCCCCAACGTAATAGGCGGTGAGTCCATCGCCGGACCGGGTCTCGGTGACTCATTGGTGCATGCCAGCATTTGAACTCGAGCCCCACTGATTATCATCATGAGAATTGGGCTCTTCAACTGCACGGAAAACCACAGTTTCACAATAACGCAGCAATATATTCATAGGATTTGTCTGCCTCCCCGTCTAGATGACTACCGCCCCTTAACTTTCTCTGATCTTTCTTTTGCCCACCAGAAAGCCTCCGGCGCTAACCACTTTGAGAAGGACAGAATTAATACTAAAACGTAAATTAGAAAAATCAAAACCTGATAGTATTGCAAAAGGCATTGGATACCAGCCACAATACGTAACACAAAAAGCAACCACATACTGCATATGGAACCAGCAACTCGTCGGTGGAGATCTTTGAGTATTAAACCAACAGGAGACGTCACGCGCACTAGGTTCTTTGCAATAACAGTCTGCCAATTTGAGGTGAATTGAGGAAACGCACAACCCACAACTAATGTTAAAACAAACGCATTTTTTGACAAAACAATTAAACACTAGCTTGAACTAGATGCACACAAGTACATTTACACACAGAAACAACCAATCCGAGCACTCCGTGAACTCAATACAACTAGTTGTATATAACAGGTATGAGCGTTGCTCATAACTTTTTTGGCAGAGGGGAACATTCAGCCAACCAACCATAGATGAGTTAAGAGTCCCTCTTTATATTAACGTTTCTAACTGCAAATTTTTACCCTATAAAAAATAGATTTGATTTGAATTGTGCAATAACGTCAATTCCTACATTCTCCGCTCGCGAATCTCAGAACGTCTTGCCTTATACATCACACGGGAATTACGCTGGCAGTATTTCAGGGATGCAGGTGAATGCGGCTGCAAGGATGCACGTGCCCGAGTTCCGGACGCGGCAGCTGCGAGCTTAGGTGCGGCGCAAGGCATGGGCGCCTACGTTTTTTTTTAATAATTATAGGCTTTCTCTTGACCCCAGAACAACCTGAGACTAAAGACGGGGCCTACGATGGGACGAGCCTGTTCACTCGATCCTATATGAACTCGGAAATTATTTTCTGTAGGTATAGCAAACACACTTAGAAAAGTCAACAGTCTAATAACAAGGAACTCTAAACTCGTCCATGAAGATTGGCTAAATGTAAACAGCAGCCCATCTCCACCGACAAGTTACTGGTTTCAAATGCAGTACCCCGAAAAGAATCAGCAAGAAACTAAAGGGCATCCCTTTTTAATCTCATGTCCAGTCTCATGGACAGAAGTTGATGTTGACCTTCAGTGACCTTCACCAAATCGACAGCGCCTAACTTATTTATACATCTCTAATACCAACAGAGCGGTTGTAGTTAGTAGGTTCTGTAAATAGACTGATGGAAGTTTATTTTGACCTACAATTAATCGACAGGGCCTACCTTATTCATTTATTTTTAAGACCAACAGCTGTTGTAGTTAGTAGGTTCTGTAAATAGACTGATAGGAGTTTATTTTGACCTTCAGTGGCCTTGACTGAATCAAAAAGGCCTATCATATTTACTAAGTTCTAAGAACAACAGCTGTTGCAGTTGGAAGTTTCTATAAATACACAGAAATTTATTTTGACAATCATTTAAATAAGTAAGTAACAACTCCTTTTGGCAAACATATTATAGTATGTAAGTGTTATTTTATTGTAATTCTCCCTAATCTTGTAAGTAGGTATAGTTTATAAATAAGCCCTTCAAATATTGCTGTGCCCTTGCAGGGCGTCACAACATACTTCCTCACAAACTTTATTGACGACCTTTATGTGAAATTTGTGACACGCAATAAAATATTTGTATTTGTACACCAATAAAAATATGCGACAAGAGAAATAATGATTTAGAAAAGTACTTGTCTTATTAACCAATAACTTGATCAAGCGAATTCATCATTTTTATTTAGTGACGACATAATGTCGCCTTTGCTAATGCGTGTAAAAAACAATGCTTAACTTACCTCTCAGCGTCTTCGACTTATATAACTCGCCATTGTTGTTTTGTTGCTACACCTTCGTGTTTTTAATGGTAGTTAAAATTCTTATCAATAAATAAGCAAAATAAAAAATTCGCAATAAAATATTCTACACGAAAATGTTTTTAAATTTTGCACAGTATTTTCAACTCTGTTAGTGCGTATAGTTGGTCTAATATGAAGTTATTAGTATTGTACATATTGGTAGTTGGCTGCATAGCCCGACGCGGCCTCCACCGTAGAAGCGGTGTCTCTAGCATAACTGCACAAACACCTAAAGATTGGAAGCAACGAAGAGGTATCAACGCCGGCAACGGCACACAGCGAACCCAGCGGAAAAGCGACGCCCATGCCGCCGTCTTCGGCCGCCTTGCACGCCCGAGGGTCGTGGACGGCGTCAGCGACGACCTCAACGAGTATCCCTACGTTGTTTCAATACAAGCCCATTGGGACGAGGAGTATATTAGAACATGCTCGGGTAGCCTGATCCATCATAATTGGGTCCTGACTGCGGCACACTGTTTAGACGCGGGCGAATACGTGAGATATGGAAATATGACTGTCCCATCTAACGCTACAACATCTTGGCGGAAGATAATAAAAACATTCCCTCATCCCAGTTACCGAGACTTTATATTTTCAAATGATATAGGACTAGTTTTAATTGATACGATCTCTTCTTTGCCCTATGGAAGACTGTCCGCAGTGGAGCCACAGGCCATGCTGGGGCACGCGGTGCGGTATGCGGGATTTGGCCTCACGTTCATTGGTATTGATAAAGATCATGTAAATAACTATATACAATTGTCGGAGTTGGACCAGAAACGACCTCTGCAGATCGGTGAGGCAGTCGTGAAGAGCTGCTTCCTAGGCATGTATAGCCATATTTGCCTTTCAGCGAAATGCAGCAAGCGGTCTAATACCCTCAATAACGGGGATTCGGGTGGTCCCCTCATTTATAAAGGAAGAATCGTTGGAGTTGCATCTGTATTGATCAGAGCACAACTTACGTTTGGGTACACTGCCGTTGCTCCATACCTTGACTGGATTACAATAACTATGGACAAAGAACATCTTTAATTTTTGTCGCTGCAATCGAATCTAATAGCAAACAACTCAGAACTGGGACGTTATTATTAAAAAATCAATTAAAAGATGAATCATAAATGGTTTTTCGTACACCGGAAAAGAAGATGAATGAAGCTACGAGTATACAATGCGTAACAGAAAAAGAGCAATTCCTCATACACCCCAATTAGTATATTAATACAAAAAAAATATGATGCAATCGAACTTTAGTTATGTCTAACCAATTTTCTTAAATATCGATTAATAATAGCACGATTTCCATAGAAATCACCAAATTCAGCTACGATAATTCATTTTTTTTTAAATTTAACACATATACGAGTATATAGCACATATAGCTGAAATCGAATAACTAATCGATATTGAACAAACTAATTTCAGGAATTGCGGTTATTCTGTTACATGTTGTATTTCGCACATCAAAATTCGTCCTACTCTACAGGTCACGAAAACTCCTACAGGTCACAACGTGAAAATCCGCCATTTTTAAAGCTTTTATTTAACTTGCAATGTATGTAACTATGTATGTTTGGGTGGATTCGAATCGAATTGCGAATCTCCTCCTTTTTTTGAAGTAGGTTAAAAATATGCAACTCATGTACAAATAGATTTTGCATACATACCTACATAGATACTGCTCACGCCATTATCCCACAGGGGTAGGCAAAGACGATAGATCGCCACTTTGCTCGATCTCTGCACACTTCTTTCACTTCCTTCACATCCATTAGCCTTTTCATGCACACTCTTTTATTCTTTGCACTTCGGACCCCAGCTTTTTGAAGGACGTCACTAATTTGATCCGTGAACGTCCGTCAAACTATATTTTCCTCAAAAAAACTCGGAAAAAAAACAAATGAAAATGTATTTTATTCTGTAGGTAATAAGAATTACACTTAGAACAGTCAATAGTCTGATAACACACTAAACTCGTCCATGAAGATTGTCAAAATGTAAACAGCAGCATCTCCACCGACGCGACGAGTTGATGGTTCCAAATGCAGTACCCCGAGTAGAACCAGCAAGAAACTCAAGGTCAGCTCAGGGATCAAGGTAGAACAAATAAACAGTATCTTTTCGAATCCTGGACCATACACGTGCCGTCGCCATAAATCTCTGGAACGAGCCGCGAACCCGCTCGGAACGTTTCCACGTGCTCCAACGAAATTCTTTCCATGGCCGTCCGTAGATATATATTGTGACGTAATTGTTTGTCTTTTCAGTGACAAACGAACTATTAAGAATTATTACAATGAAAAGAGCAGTGGTTAAAGAGATCGCTCCTCATTCGTGAAGCGCCATGAGTGTTTCAAAAACTTACGTAAATATTTATCACTAGCCCGACGGCGAAGGAAAGCATCGTGAGAAAGCCCGGTCCCAGAATTGATTCTGAGGCCTGTGTATACAGACCCGGTCCGGCGATGGGCTCACCACCTATCACGTTTAGGGGTCCAAAGAATATGTGGTGAAAAGCGGGTATCTCCAGAAATGGAATACCTCTGCCTACCCCCTAAGGGATATAAGGCGTGAGATTATTTTTATTTTTTATTTCAAATGTCTACCTGTTACGGTTCAAAACATTCCTGTGGCAGAGGAGCCTTCATAATGGGGTCCTGTTAACACCCTTTTGCGGGGACTCATAAAAAGGTGTAAAATTTCCGCAGTTAGCATTTCGCATTACATTTTGCGGAGAGGTCATCCACCGCTGTGGCGAATAGAACTTTTAATATTCCTAGCACTTTTGTTTGCACAATTAGCGCGAGGCATCTGAATGTTTAATTCAAATTTCGCTTTTAATACACCCCCAATCAAAGAGATTAAAATATAATAAGGCATAGAGGGGACAAAGCGAGGAAAATTTGAAGTCAAAAGTTATTCTAAGTGGAATAAGTCGAGTACAATTTCGACCGAATGACAGCTCGCGTTCATACTAACTGACATGACAAGGACATGACGCTTATAGGCTTCAAAGTTTTGTATGAAAATATTCCCAATGCCCCCTCTATGCCCTATTATATTTAAATCTCTTTGCCCCCAATGGACTTACGGTATTTTCTTTAATTCTAAATTCAAAATCATTTATTTTCTATAAGTATTGAATATACACTTAGAAACGTCAATATTTTATAATAACAAGGCACTCTAAACTCGTCCATGAAGATTGGCTAAATGCAAACAGCAGCCCATCTCCACCGACGAGTTGCTGGTTCCGAGTGCAGTACCCCGAGAAGAGCCAGCAAGAAACTCAAGGGCAGCTCTTTTTAATCTCATGTCTTACTAATAAATACTTACTATTACTAAAAAATAATGTAATAGTATACTAGATTCTGTCCGCAACTTTGTCCGCGATCCGGAATAAAAAGTAGCCAAGGTCACTTCTCGGTTCTCAAGTTATTACTATACAAAGACTCACGCCGAGTGCGAGTCGTATTCTCACACAAAGGATTCCGAACACAAAAAAAAAAGGCGTCAATAAACACATCTTTCGCACGGGAAGCCCCTTTAATTTGTAACTTTTTTATTTTTTTTATTTGTCTATTGTTAAACACTGTAAATCTATCAAGTCTACCTACTGCATTATTAAAATCAAACAAAAAACGTCAAAATAAGTTTTCTCTCTAAAGCAGCAATAGAAATAGACACATTCTTAAAATTTCAACAGTCAACCTATTGGTTCATGTTTATTTCGCTGTTAATGAGCTGAGTGTGCCAGATTCTCAGACACAACATCATTTGAATTGTCATTGTATAGCATGATGTGATTATAATAACAATAATACATTGTGGGACACACATACGGATAGTTAGTCCCAAACTAGGCAGAGTCTGTACTATGGGTACTAAACAACTGATAAATCATACTAAAATAAATATAAAACGACCAGACACGAAGCCAACAGACATGTTCATGCACACAAATGTTGGCTCGGATCGAACCCACGACCTCCGCCTCAGAAGGGGGCACTACCAACTGAGCCAACAGGCCCGTCGAAGATGTCCTTATGAATTGCAATAAGCGATTTGAATTGAGACCTCACTATGTGTTAGAGAAACCCGCAGTATTAAGCTAGTCTCGCAGATAATCCGCTCTTGATTAAAGTAAATTTGCATGCTAACTCTGCTGTCGGTCCGCGGCTAATGGAAAGAGGACAGGCCCACACGAGCAATGAATTAAAATTAGCATTTTTGCTGTGCTACACCAAAACCAACAGCGGACTACGCGAAAGTATGACGTCAAACTATGGTATTCGGTAAGTAATAATAACAGAACTCTTGTCGAAACACACTATGCCGAAAATACGCGACCGAAGTTCGGCGTGACTACATACATTGACGTTTCATTTTAAAGATTCATGGATCTGCCACCCGCGTCAACCGTAATGTATGACGTTCCGCGGCGTAAGTTCGGCGCGGTGTGTTTAGACCCTTAAGAGTAAGACACCGTTTTTAAAGTGGGAGAGCCATGCTTCGGCACGCTTGGGCCGGCTGGACCGGAGTGATACCACGGCCTCACAGAAAACCAGCGTAAAGCAATGCATTGCGTTTCGTTGAGTGAGTGAGGTAACCGGAGGCCCCAATCCCACTCCCCCTCCCCTCCCCCTACTCCCACCTCAAAGGCCGGCAACGCAGTTTTGACTCTTGAGTTGCAGGTGTCCATGGGCGACGGACGTCACTTACCATCAGGTGACCCGTCTGCTCGTTTGCCCCCTTTTTTATCATAAAAAAAAACACCGACTTCAACGAATAATACTAAAAAAATACATACGAATTGAGAACCTTTTTTTAAGTCGGTTAAAAAGAGAATCATCCAAATCGGTTCGTGAGATATTGAATTACACGTCCAATTGTCTCGCACATACATAGATGGTTTTGTCATGGTTGCCGTTGTCAGAACTGGACTAAATTAAAATGGGACCAATCTGGAAGCACCAGCTTTCAAATAAAAAAAGAAACATCAAAATCCGTTCACCTAGTCGAATCTTCTGGGGTAAAAAACATAAAAAAAACAGTCGAATTAATAACCTCCCCCTTTTTTGGAGACGGTTAAAAAATATATAATCTCGCCCAGAAAAATACACCGGTGAAAGTTGGTATTTCCAGTAACGCAATACCTCTGCCTACCCTCTCTACCTCGGGGATAAAGACGTGCATATACATATTTTTACATATTTTTATTAAATTTTTTATATATCGGGTTCGAATCCTGGCATGCATATAGCAAAGAGTTTTTCAAGAACTTACGTAAGTACATATTTATCACTAGCTCGACGGTGAAGGAAAACATCGTGAGGAAACCCGCAGGTCCCAGAATTAAATCTGAGACATGTGTAAATAGACCCGGTCCGGCGATGGGCTCACCACCTATCACGTTTAGGGGTCCAATATATCTCGTAAAAAGTGGGTATATCCCTGATTTTCATCATGTGAAGCAGGCTCTTTAACCGCTCTATTTTGGTAACTCCAGCAAAAAGGCGCTACTGGTCACAAAGGAAACTTTTTAATTAAACCTCTTTTTGTTTCCGGTAAAACATCTGCACGGACCGGACGCACTTCTGCCATGTGTGGAAGCTACTGTGCTATCCGTGCTAATCCTTACTTCACTACATAGTATAAAACAAAGTCGCTTTCTCTGTCCCTATATCCCTATGTATGCTTAAATCTTTAAAACTACGCAACGGATTTTGATGCGGTTTTTTTAATAGATAAAGTGATTCAAGAGGAAGGTTTTAGTATAAGCATTGCACCCGTGCGAAGTCGGAGCGGGTCGCTAGTAATATTATAAATACGAAAGTAACTATGTATGTCTGTGTATTACGCAATCACGCCTTAACTACTGAACCGTAGTGCGTCGCTTGTGTCGCCGTGTGTGCCGCTTGTTGCTCGACTTGGCGGGGGCACTACCGTGCCCCCAGATACGCGGGTGAAACCGCGCGATTTATTTCTGTTTGCAATAATTAAAACGCTACGAGCAAACCGGATTAATTAACGCGCGGTCGGTCTATTTGTCCAATCGTTTAACATGACGAAGCTGAATTCATCCGCATAGCACACAATTCTAACAATTGTTACTTGTGAATTTTAGTTTATCACTATATATTATCACTATATATTCATATTTATCACTAGCTCGACGGTGAAGGAAAACATCGTGAGGAAACCCGCAGGTCTCAGAATTAATTCTGAGACATGTGTAAACAGACCCGGTCCGGCGATAGGCTCACCAGCTATCACGTTTAGGGGTCCAATATATCTCGTGAAGTGTGGGTATATCCAGTAATGGAATACCTCTGCCTACCCCCTCGGGGATAAAAGGCGTGAGATTATATTATATATGAATTTTAGTTTATTTAACTATCACAGCAAAATTTAATGGATTTAAATTTGGGGGAATTATTTACTCAACTACATCAGAAAGAGGGTAATCTTTTTCGGATGTTAAGTGAACATAATTCTTTGTGACTTGTCTTACCGGTTTCACTGATTTTTAAGTGCGAAAACCTAAGAAACAAACGATATGAAAAAAAACTCATGCAACATAGGTTGTGTTTTATTTCCGTATTCCCATGGGAACAGAAATTACGCGAGTGAAACAGCGCAGAACTGCTATTGGTAGATATGTACGTAAGTTTTAGCCAGGATACGAACCCTGCTGAAAACATGACCCGTATTTTTCGCTTCGCCGTAAAACTGGAGTTTCCATCGAAAGAATAAATCAGTAGACGAAGCGGGCCGTGGGAAACTGGAGCTCAGATGCAGTTGGACACTCGGGACAGCGCCTCGGGGGTAATTGGGGCACTGTCCACGTCTACAGGGACACTGAACAATAGAGCACTTTTATTTTTTAACTAGCGGTTCTGCGCGGTTTCATCCCAGTAGTTCCCGTTCCCGTGGGAATACAGGAATAAAATATAGCCTATGTTACTCAGGGAGCTTCTAGCTTTCCATTGGTGAAAGAATTTTTAAAATCGGTTCAGTAGTTTTTAGTTTATTCGTAACAAAAATACAAATATACAAATCTTTCCTCCTTATAATATTAGTATAGAAGTTTAGACATAGATTTTAGAAAAACTGCAAAAGTACGAGACGGAATCTCACACCATCGTAATCCTAATCCCTACATAGTATAAAACAGAGTCGCTTCCTGCTGTCTGTCTGTGCCTTTGTATGTTTAGATCTTTAAAACTACACAACGGATTTTGAGACGGTTTTTTTTAACAGATAGAGGAAACCGAGGGTGTATTAAGTTGGCCTTTAGTCTCGAGGTGCAAACTGTACTTTTCACTTTGAGTGCAAGAAAACTCGACAATTTAGTACAAAACCGAAAAAATACACTCCACAAAAATTCTCAATTTTTAGCGGGCAATTTTTTCTTCTAAACCTGTCACAGATTAACAAAGAGATTTAAATCTCTTTTAAAACACATAACGCCACCTTCTATGCGGAAACACCATGAAACTAAAACTCTCAACGTTTTTGCAATGAAGATGGTCCACACTCCACAGATATTTACTGGCTGTTAGAGTTTGTCTACATTTCATTAATGAAATTAAAAAACTAATTACTTTTTACTCCCTAAGGACTAAAGTGGTCACCTTAGCCCCGCTTTATATTGGCGTACTTTTAGAGCATGAGAAGTGAAAACGAAATTTTTATCAAGTTTTATGTCGCTGTTCCCGAGCCTATCCCTGTCGAGTGGTAGATTGTCAGACACAGTATCATTTGAATTAACGCGGACCGGTAGCGGGCATAAAACTAGGGTTTTTCTTCCTCTATAGTGACAATAATCCAGTCAAGGTATGGGGCAAGGGGGGGTGTACGTAAACGTAAATTCTTCTGGGATCGAGGTAGATGAAACTCCAACGATTCTTCCTTTATAAAGGAGGGGGCCACCCGAATCACCCTTGCTTGCAAGATTAGTTCGCTTGCTGCATCTCGGTGCTAAGCAAATCAAAGACTCAGCGTAGGAAGGAAGACATTGTATTACGACTGCCTCTCTAATATGCAGATTTCTTTTCTGGTCTAACATCAACAGTTCTTCCAAGTCCTTAGCATGATCTGTATAGATGAACGTCGCGCCAAATCCCAGATACCGTACCTCGTGCTCTATCATCGTAAGCGGGTCAACTGCAGACACTCTTCCAAAGGGCAACGAAGGGATCTTCTCAATTAAAACTAAGCCTATATAATTATTCAGTATACGCTGGTAATCAGAATGAGGGTATTTTCTCAATATCTTGCGCCAAGACGTTGTAGCGCCGGGACAGTCATATTTCCGTATCTTACATAGTCGACCCCATAGAGGCAGTGTGCAGCAGTCAGGACCCAATTATGATGGATCAGGCTACCCGTGCAATCTCGAATATACTCTTGATACACTATGGATTTTAATGTTATATTCATAAGGGCTTGTATTGTAACTACGTAGGGATATTCGTTGAGGTCATCGCTGACGCCGTCCACGACCCTCGGGCGTGCAAGGGGGCCGAAGACGGCGGCAAAGACGTCTCTTTTCCGCGGGGCTCGCTGTGCGCCTTTGCCCGCTACCTCTTAGATGCTGCCATTCTTTTGGCATTTATGCAGTTATGCTCGAGACACCGCTTCTACGGTGGAGACTGCGTCGGGCAATGCTGTCGGCTACCAACATGTAAAATACTACTAACTTCATACTAGACAAACTGTTCGCAAATCGCGAAAATACTATGCAGGTATAAAAAATCTTGTAGAATATTTTATTGCAAATTGTTTATATTTATAATTCATTGATAAGAAATATACGCGGATGTAGCAATAATGCAACCATAGCTGAGCTATATAAGTTCTACGAATAAATATCTTTATTTATTTACAGCGAAAATCTATACTGTTCTGAAATTACTTAAAAGTTATGAAAGAAAATTAAATAAGAACATTTTATTGCACATTGTTTTATTTTTATAGTTCTTTTGGTATTGTTTATAGATCAGAGTTCCTTATCAAATTTTGTCCAGACAATTCAATTGGCGAATAAGAGCTAGGCGGAAGAAACTTAAATGTCACGTTACAATAGTGCCGTTACAATATTACATTAGTAATATTTGCTGTGTTTGTGAAAATTTATTAGAGTAGAATAAAATACAGTGCAATAATATTCTTTATACGAGTATGTGTGTTTATAAGCATTTTTTTTTATATTTACTCTATTTTAAGAGCATGGTTAGTGAGACCGCCTCTCATGCGTGAGGTTCGGGTTCGAATCTTTGCAGACGTGCACCAATGATTTTTTCTACAATTTACTTACATATAGAACCAGCAGGTCCCAGAATTGATTCTGAGGCATGTATCATAGCAACCCGGTCCGGCGAAGGGCTCACCAGTTGTCCTCGTTTAGGGATCCAAAAATATACAGATAAAAAGTGGGGAAACCCTATATATTATTTACTAGCGGTTCTGCGCGGTTTCACCTTCGTAGTTCCCGTTTCCCCGTGGGAATACGGAGATGAAATGTAGCCTATGTTACTCAGGGATCTTCTAGCTTTCCATTGGTGAAAGAATTTTTAAAATCGGTTCATTAGTTTTTGAATTTATTCGTAACAAACATACAAAAATTCATAAATAAAATTATTTCCTTTTTATAATATTAGTATAGATTATATATTTACTTTCGAATGTTGGTACTAAACGATGATTTTGGGTGCGCTCAGTTATTGGATGGGTCAAAGTCGCAAAATACACTTATTTATTTAGTTTTAATTAAAAAAAAACCTAAAATTTTGCCACAAGAACCCGGCTTATTGTATCGCTCAACGTGGTCCGTAACTCTATACACTTTTTGATCAACGCATAGTCTATTACTGCAAAGTCGCGTATGCTCATACCACCTAGTTAGCGAGATTTGAATAAAAATGGCGGACGTCCACGTTTATTTACATTTAGCCGGCGTGGCGAGCAGCTGAATAATTCGCGGGCAAATAAAAGTTGCTGCCCGTTTTGAATATCATATCAGAAGGGTGGGGCGCCAGTGGCACCATCACATCGTATAGCTTTTGGCAAACTTTTTCATTTATCTATAGGATTCTGTAACCAAAGGGTAAAAACGGGACCCTTTTACAAGACTTCCCTGTCAGTCCGTCCGTCTGTCACCAGGCTCCCAAGCAGCAAAATTATCCTATAGTGCAGATGTTACAGGCCTACGGCACTTATAATGTTCTATTAAGGGTTCTAGTACTTACTGCCACGCTTATAATAGCCAGCATGGAGTAAGTTGAGCCTTGTAGTGTATTTGATCCTATACATTAACTTATAATTACTTATAAGTCGAAATTAAGGGTGCATTATAAGCTTGGGTGACCTATAAGAGTATCACGAGGGTGTAAATGCACTCAAGAGCAGATAAACTGGTAAGCTGTACTTATAACTGCTAATAAGAAGCATTATAGAACTACTATAAGTAAAGCATGCCAATAAGAGTGATAAACAGAACTAAAAGTACTGGTAACTACTTGCATTTATTACTTGGTTTTATAAGAGTTTATAAATTTACTTTACAGAACAATTATAAGTAAAGTGGAGTGGTTTTGTAGTGGTATAAACCAATATTGTTATAATCTTAACACGATTATAATGGTTTAATACAATATACTTAGCATCCAAAACTATATCCGTGGTGTCCTGTTCAAGAATGCATTGGTTTATAATGGTTTTACAAATGCTGTTATAGTCACAGTACGGACATTTTGATTTTGTTGGGTCGTATTCTTTGCCGACGTGGTGTTCTATTCCGGCTCAAAATAAGTAGTCGTCACAAACAAAAAGTTCAGAAAACCTATAAACAAATAATTCGGTTCGGTTCGGTTTGAGGTGACGGATTCTAGTTTTGTATCTGGCTAAGAACTAATCGTAAAAATAGGAGAAGGTGCCGTACAAAATAGTTACTTCTAATTTAGACTTAGAAGATTGTATTAGTGAGGAACCTGCGCAAGAACATGGAAGCGATATTGAAGACTATTCCAATTTTCAACTACATAGTGATCTTAAAAAATGTCCTTTAGAATAAAATATACGACATGCGACATTAAATTCTTTATTAGGAATAAGATAGAAATTTATTAATTTAAATTATGGTTTTTATTTAAGCCTTAGGTAATTTAAACACAAACTTGTTTTCTAACTTAATGTAAAAATCATTCTCTAACAATCCAGTGGTGCATTCGTTATAAATATAATAATGCAAACTTTATGATATTTATGACCTCGATAAGTATAAGTGTATATTGTACATAATGCATATTTTGAATGCTATAGGTATTTAATTTTTATAAATAAATTACTTATAATGACTTATAAGTACATATAGGTAAAGAGAAAACAGAGAAATTAAACCTAAACTGACAGAAATTAGGTACTATTTGAGTAAGTTACCAAGTTCACTTTCGTCAGTATTGAAGTGATCGCGACAATTTTAAGAGAACAAAATAAAAAAAGAAAATATGAAGAATGAGGATATTTTTATATTTCGATAAATAATAAAAAACACTATTTACATCAGTTTTTAAAAAAAGGGAATTTGTGAAGTGGGTGTATGGGCGTGTGATGCGTGGTAAGCGGTATGTGTCAGTGGAGTTGATGACGGATGGATGCGGAGAATAGGGGCACGACGTCAGCACGGCAGGGGTGAAGGAGCTGCGCGCTTGAAGGCCGCACAGCTCGATGTAATCAGGCCAGATGTAGTGAGGCTCGATGTAGTCACGGCAGGGGTACGCAGCAAGGCAGAGGGGCCTGCGTGCGCCTGCCAATGGCAAGGCGGAGGGGCCTGCGTGCGCCTGGCAACGGCAAGGCGGAGGGGCCTGCGTGCGCCTGGCAACGGCAAGGCGGAGGGGCCTGCGTGCGTCTGGCACTGGCAAGGCGGAGGGGCCTGCGTGCGTCTGGCACTGGCAAGGCGGAGGGGCCTGCGTGCGTCTGGCACTGGCAAGGCGGAGGGGCCTGCGAGCGTCTGGCAACGGCCAGGCGGGAGGACACACGGGAACCAAGATGACTCACACAATGAGGGGCTCACACACGGTGAAGATTTTTAGAAGGAGGCACTGCAGGGTCCCGGGGTCGCTCGACCCCGGGATAAGGCCTTTAATTAGAACTTTCTTTTATGAAAGCTGGAGTAAGACTTGATTTGCTCTTCCGAATCCTCTGCCTTTTATAGAATTTTGGCAGAGGAATCGTAATTTTGAATTTAGAAGTATTTTTTTTACGAATGGCCAGCCCAAAATTCACAATTTAGCGAAAGATCACATACAAAACATCAGGCCACTAATAAAACGAGAAAGAAATTGCCATAACAACCGTTATAAACAATAATGTCAGAAGTGTCAAAATTACCTTTTTATCAAAATAAACAGCAAACCAATTCAAAAAATCAAGAAATAATAGTGAATTGGAATAGGAAAAAGTAACGCGCATCTGTGCGCTCGAAGCCCCAAGTTCTAGGAGTATAGTGAACACGTGAAAACTGCGCTGTAAGTAATTGGAGCCAAGACCGATTTATAAAGGTGCTTGTAACGTGAAGATACGATGTGGTAGCGCAGTGAAGATGTGTTTTTATAACGATAACACGTTTCAGGGATCTACAGAAATGAATGCAGCGAAAAGGAATGATATAAAGAGAAATGCGTCGATAGACATATGAGATGATGTCAAGAAAATGAGAGAGCAAAGGTAACCGTGAGTAGTAAATAATACTACAAATTATCTTCTTTTAACAGTGTTCTTTATTTACAACGAAGTGTTGTAGCCGTCTTGTAGTGTGTTTTGTTCCAAGACCACATGAAGGTTTTTCAAGCCCGAAAATCCTCTTAGTCAAAAAACGATCGACTTCCAGAAACATTCAAATTTTCAATGCTGACACCTAAACAAAAACATTAAAATAAGACAATATAAAATAACAGTCCAGTTATAGAAATATTTGCGGAACTCTAATTCCAAACAATATGGCCAAGCAATGGTTCTGATATTTACCATTTTTAAACTAAGTGCGCCTATAAGGGTTTGTTAATGTATTTTGAAAACCAACTTTCTCAAAATGGCGACTTTTCGTTTTATGTCTTACTGAAACCAACATTATTTTAAAATTTAACTTAATAAAAACGCAAATTTCAAGGGGCCTGTAAAATTTTTGATAAGAAACTTATTATAGTTCACCGAAAATATACGTGCGCCATGCACATTCAAACACATTATACATCTTGACTTATCATTTACTAACACTCTACTCACAATTAATATTCTATATAATATTTCTAATAAGAAATGGATACTTCCCTTGATCAATATTAATCTTTACAAATGTGCGCAGCAACATTCACCAATTCACAACACTTTGTATGAGCTTGTAAGAGATTCACTGTGTACGTTAATGTCGTGTTTGGTTCCATTAGGCGCTGATAGTTAGCTTCGCAGGCGCAAATATTTTACGTAGTCCAAGTATAAGATCGTTATTGGTCAAAGTGGGTTCATCAAGTCTACTATAGGTATTTAATTAGCCAAGATACGCCTATAAATGGGGCCCTTTTCCGTGGTTATAATGGTTTACTATTCCGTTATAGTCCTAATAAAATGGTGGTTCCAGGACAATTACTAGACCACATTTTGCTGCTTGGGCTGTATCTCAAGAACCGCGATAGCTATACAGTTGAAATTTTAACAAATTATGTATTTCTGTTACTGTCATGACAACAAATACTAAAAACAAAATAAAATAAATATTTAAGGGGGCTCCCATACAAAAAACGTGTTTTTTGACGTTTTTATAGATTATGGTACGGAACCCTTCGTGCGCTAAACCCGATTTTTTTGTTCTTTAGAAACAAACAGTCACATGTGGTTGTAAATAGCTTTGTAAAGAAATTACATAAGATCTAGACTTGCAGTGTCCTCACTATGTATATGTATAACTGTAATAAAGTACCGATGACATTAAAACAAGCAATCGAAAAGATGCAATCAGGTAGTTTCTCTAATACACTGCAGGGATAACTTTTTAAAACTATGTATTTAAGGTCTCACTAAAAATATCAACATCTACCAACTTATCGTTATAGAGCTTGCTTTACGCAATTTGTAACTAACGACTTTTTGCGGTGTCACATTTTGACAACGATCTGGCGGAATGGCGTCAGACCGGTGTCAAAATTACGGATTTTGAAACCAAATTAATTTTTTTTACTAACGTATGTACACTCAATCATCTTGGGTTCCTTATAGAAAACAATAATTCATTTTCTTTTTTATATTTCAACTACACGTATGTTAAGGTTTCTATACAATGTTAATTCAGAAGATATCTAATTGAAACATACACGAAAACTTAAATCAAAATTCCTGTTTTTTTTTTCATAAACTTTTCATTGAATGGCGTCTCAGATCCTATTCGAAACTTTCAGGGAGATAGACAAAATAAAAAAAATCATCATATAAATAGCAGCATTGACTTTTGAAATCGCAGACAGGCAATTTATTTTTATTATTAGCATTTATATATTCATCATCATAGCAATATCATCATTGAATCATTGTCTTCTGCAGGCACTGGTGGATAGCCACCTGCGTCCAGTGGCTCGTGGGTGGAGATCGTGGACGTCTTACGTTGAACTTGGGAGTCTCCATTCAAGACCTTTCAGCCCCATCGGCCATCTTCGAGCTATGAGTGCCAGCTGCCCCTTCAGCTTGATAATCTTTTGGATATATCGGTGATATTTATTCATCGAGGTTACGAACAATCATAACATAAGAAAACGTTAGGATTCACTGTGAAAGTGCGTAATACATTACCGACATCTATACCTTTTACATAGAACTAGCAAGACGTGCGACGTCACAGGTTCTAAACCGCACTATCGAAGTGTTCACACGAGTTTGTCTAAATATTACTGTCCAACATCAATCGTTGGACAGTGGTCCCCACATAAACCAGCCTAGCGGAAAATCTTCCCTTTTCACGGATCCTTCACAACTCTGAGGTCGTTCCTAACTTCCTAGGTCCGTGGTAAGCGTAAGTGCGTATAGTGCACCACTTAATTGGTCTCCTCTAGTGTTGCAGCGTACCATGGCTACTCATTTGCTCGTTTTCCATCTTTAAATATGAAAAAATATCTCCGGGAACAATTGAGCTTTCCAAAAATCCAATATCTTACAAATTAACAAAATATGTAGTAACTTATATTAGCATCTGTACAAACCAAGTAAAGTACGATAAAATATTAATAGTAATAACTTAATGACAACTATTGTAAAAATAAAATAAGTTACAAATCAAACAATCATTCACATTCACTAGTTGAATACTAGAACTGGCATGTCGCTAACGTGGGGACGAGTGCTTGGACACGGTGCAAGCTTGTGTATGTTGAGGCATATGCACAGGTTATATGCATCGTGAAAACTACAATGCAAAAGTATACGCGGGTCTATCGACTCGAGCATGGACTCTGGGAGCCACCCTCGCAACTAATCCGAGCGCTCTGCGGCGCGAGCTGGTCCCCAATTCCTCCTTGGCACTTTTCGTATACAAATAACACCATTGACTGACCATTGACATGTCATTATCATCCAACTATAACCGTAGACATTTAGTGGAATTGGGGCCCTGGTCACTCGCGCGGGTCAACTCATAAAGCTTACCGACCACGAGCAAATAACTTGTGCGTACTGCTTCCGCAAGTAGCCCGTGCCTTAACTTGCTCCAGCTACTTGCACCGTGTACAAGCACCCTCCGACTGGCTTGCCACCAGTTCCATCCCATCGTTAGTTACATAGTTAACACCTTAACATCTATATAAAGAATTGCCGACACTTTTACCGAAAAACCGTATGTACATAGTTCCAACCGTTTTGGAGATAAATGAGCCCTCAACGCAGATACCTTCTCCGTTGCGTTGTGAGTAAAAGTTTTATTTCGCGGTTCAAGAGCGTCCCTGTCGGAGTGGCAGACACAATAGAATTTAAACAGTCTTTGTATGTGCTGCATTGAAAGCATTGGTGCCCAGCATAATGCGGACCATTAACGGGCAGAGGACATTGCAACTAGGGTCTTTCTGTGGCCAGAGTGCTGGTAATCCAGTCAAGGTATCGGGCAACGGGGGTGTACGTAGACGTCAATTCAAAAGGATTAACGGTAGAACAAACTCCAGCGATTCTTCCATTATAAATGAGGGGCCCACCCGAATCTCCCTTAAACGGAAGATTAGTACGCTTGCTGCATTTCGGTGAAAGGCAAATAACCCCATAGGCATCTGAGTCGCAACTCTTTACGACTGCCTCGCCGATCTGCAGAGGTTTTTTCTCGTGTAACTCCCACAATTCTATATAGTCCTCCACATGATCTGTATCTGTATCGAGGTACGTGTAGCCAAATCCTGCATACCGCACCGCGTGCCCTAGCATGGCCTGCGGCTCCACTGCGGACAGTCTTCCAAAGGGCAAAGACGAGATCTTCTCTATTAAAACTAGTCCTATATCATTAGTTAATAGACCAATACCTTCATTAATTCGGTAACTGGGATAAGGGAATGTTTTAATTATCTTCCGATAAGACGTTGTAGCGTTAGGCGGGACAGTCATATTTCCATATCTCACGTATTTGCCCCCGTCTAAACAGTGTCCAGCAGTCAGGACCCAATTATGATGGATCAGGCTCCCCGAGCATGTTCTAGTATACCCTTGAAACAATATCAACATGGCTGTTTCGTTCGAATAGGATTGTATTGAAACAACGTAGGGATATTCGTTGAGGTCATCGCTGACGCCGTCCACGACCCTCGGGCGTGCAAGGGGGCCGAAGACGGCGATATGGGCGTCGCTTCTACGCGGGGCTCGCTGTGCGCCTTTGCCCGCGTTGCCACCTCTTAGATGCTGCCATTCTTTTGGCGTTTGTGCAGTTATGCTCGAGATACCGCTTCTACGGTGAAGGCCGCGTCGGGCTATGCAGCCAACTACCAAAATGCACAACACTACCAGCTTCATGTCGAAATATTTAAAATGTATAGCAGAAATGCGAACTAACCGAGTTTAGAAAGTACTTTAAAGTGATAAAAGAAAATGGAATTAAAATATTTTATTGCAAAGTGTTTTATTTTATTATCCACGTGCTTTTGTATTTAGATGACGACATGAAAATAGTTACGACACTGAAGAAATAAAAAGTTATTTAAGTAAATAGTTGGGTTTCAGATTTTTAGGTAACCGTAGGAATGCAAAATTATTAGACAACTATCCTATACTATTTAAAGAGCAAGATTTGTATAGCTTTCAGATTCAGCTTTTTCCTATTTTTAGAACATACAATGTGTATTTACGGGGCCAAAAAATGTACCTAAATAGCTTAGGTGTTACTCTGAAAAAAAAGTTTATTGAGAGTTTTCAGGAACAGAACTTGCTGCACTTCATATTGCTATTCCACAAGTGATGTCCACATTCCAATCTACATCTACACAAATCACTACATAGTATAAAACAAAGTCGCTTTCTCTGTCCCTATATTCCTATGTATGCTCAAATCTTTAAAACTACGCAACGGATTTTAATGCGGTTTTTTTTTATAGATAGAGTGATTCAAGAGGAAGGTTTTAGTGTTAGCATTGCACCCGTGCGAAGCCGGGGCGGGTCGCTAGTATTATATAAAGGAAAGATTTGTTTTGTGTATATTTGTTCGTAATTGCTCCGGAACTACTGGACCGATTTAAAAATTATTTTAGTAGTGGAAAGCTTACTTTTCTGTAAGTAACATGGACTATGATCTCCCACGGGAACGGGAATTACGAAACTAATAAGATGGGGAACAGCCAATAAGGGAACTAGAGATCATGCCGACGAACAAAAAAAACGGCTTCAAACAGGAAACTAAAAAAGTTAAAAAAAAAAAAAGTTCCCTCGATTTAGAAAGAATCATCAGAATCGGTTCAAAAACGACGAAGTTATCCGCGTAGGTACATAAAAAAAAGGTCGAATTGAGAAACCTCATTTTTTGAAGTTGGTTAAAAAGTGGGTATTTCCAGAAATGGTATACTCGTCAAGTGAAAATGAGAATGTATTTATTTCTGTAGGTAATTGAAAATTACACTTAAAAAAGTCAATAGTCTAATAACAAGGCACTCTAAATTCTTCTATGAAGATTGGCTAAATGTCATGTCAGCAGCCCATCTCCACCGCCGAGTTGCTGGTTCCAAATGCAGTACCCCCAGAAGAACCAGCCAGCAAGAAACTCAAGGGCAGCTCTTATTAAAAAATATATTCATTTTAATAATGGAATAGTTTAGCAGTTAAAAAATATAAATAAAATGCTTCACACGTATTGTCAAAGCGAAACGCTGTGCAACAATTTCAATAACAAATAGCGCACACTGAGCGCAAAAGGCGGAATGTTGGTTATTAAAACTTGGACTTGTATCCTCGGTGTGTCCCTAGCTTAGCTAGCTAAGCAGTATTTATGTTGATTTTAACCGACTGCATCGAAAGGAAAGTAATATTTTTCAGTATGCATGTATGTTGTAATCTTAGAAATAACAACGAAATAGGCTACATTAGAGATTAAGTAAAATAAAAAAAAAAATTATGGGGTTTTATGTATGATTCTGCAATAAGATATCCAATGTTGTAGATTTGCCACAAAAAAGGGTTTGACTCATATCAAAAGTAGCCAAGCGGGAATCGCATTAGCACACGTAGGGTTCCGTACCGTGAAAAAACATCGAGCTAAAAACTCCAAAAACTACGCCTTTATTTTTCACTTTATTTAATGTTTGTTTGGTTTTTATAGCAATGATCCGGTTAAGTAACAATTTTACGACATAATAGCTTATGTATAGTTATCGTGCGTCCAGGGAAAAACAATTTTATTGTTTGTTGTGCTGGCGGCAACAGAAATACTCGTAAAAATTCTCTGAACATTTTCTACCCACTACGATTCACGAGATACGTTTCACTGACAGACAGACAGACGGACGGACAGCGTAGGCTTAGTAATAGACACCAGTTGGCACCCTTTGGGTATGAACGCACTTTCAGCGCAGTTGTGACTCTTGAATTGCAGGTGTCCATGGGCGACGGTAGTCACTTACCATCAGGAGTGCGATTTTTGAATCTCACTGGTGATATCAAAATCACCGGTGACTAAAATTATCACCGATGACTTTTATGTCACCATTTTCCAAAAGCCGTATTTTTGGAAGTCACACGCTGTTTTTAATAAATCGTCGCAATCACAAAATATCACAATCGAGCCCCCCTGCTAATTCTTCCGAAAAACATACTTTGGCAATTTTGGCAGATGGCACTACGTCAACTGTCAAAAACAATCGCATGGTGATTTCAATTACAAGTGGGTAGGGGCACTCGTAAATCGTTATCCTAGGTATGACAAATGTAAGTCACCGATGAGTTTCAAAAATACGAACTTTCGGAAATCACTCACATCGGTGAGAATTAGTCACTTGGTGAGATTCAAAAATCGACCCCCAGGTGACCCGTCTGCTCGTTTGCCCTCTATACAATAAAAAAAAATGAAGCCATAAAAACTAGATCCACGCAGTATGTTACTTACTCACAACATCCGAGTACATCACCAAACGACATTTTCGACAGTAGAAAACACCGAAACAATAAATCTCGAATCACAGACAAGCAAAAGCAAAACACGTTAGATAAGGACCTACCAAACACAAGATCCCTTTTCCCTTTAAATAAGACACATTGTCCTACAACTGTCTAACTAAAAGATGCCTCATCAGAAATCAGGTCGCATGGGCACTTACAATGATTTACACAAACTTAGATCACCTTCTACGGCATAGCGGCGTAGACGTGCTACGAACTTCGTCTACGCAGCTACGAGGGAGAAGACGAATGGAACACGTGTAGAATTGGGTAGTTGACAGCATCGAAATTAAATTGCGAGTAGTCATACATTAAAAAGATTATCCCAAAACACCTCAAAATATGTATTTCGATTTTAAATTTACAGTTATAGCAAATTTAAAAATAATAAACAATCAAAAAAAGTGCTGCAATTGAGTACTACAAACTATGACGTCACGGTTTGCTATTGCAGTACATTTTCCATAGTAAAATTTCGTTTTGACAGATCGTAAAAAGTAACTGATTTGACTAGGTAGGACACAACCCTATTACGATTAGTTAACTGATACCACAGTTTTTGAGCGGTCGGTTAAGGGACCTAAGAATTGGGAATACTAAAAAAAATTTTGGTGCAGTTTTTTTTTTTATAATTTGCTTAAATATAATACACCTATTTCAGTATTAATTTTTTTAGGATATTTTGGGACACAATTTACACAAGGTTATTCAGTCCCAAACTAGGCCAATCTTGTACTGGGACTAATAAACAAATGATAAACTTAAATAAAAACTAAACACCCAGACACGAAGCCAACAGACATGTTCATACACAAAAATGGTGTGTTCGTGCTCGAACCCGCGACCTCCGCCTCAGAAGGCAGGGTCACTACCAAATGAGCCAGCAGGCCCGTCGATTGAGATTACTATTGACAGACTCTCCACGAGGCTACACGAGGGAACGCGAGTGCGAGAATGAGTCTGGAGCCGGAATCATAAAAGATTATTATGAAACGAACATGCTTGTCACAACATGACGTCATTACAATTAATTTATTTTTGAATATTTGAGCAGTGATAGCCTTACGGTTAAAGAGCATGCTTCACGTGATGAAAAACAGTGAGTGTCGGGTTCGAAACCTGGCATGTACCAATGAGTTTTTCAAAAAATTACGTACATAGTTATCACTAGCTCGACGGTGAAGGAAAACATCGTGAGGAAACACGCATGTCTCAGATTGAATTCTGAGGCATGTGTAAATAGAACCGGTCCGGCGATGGGCTCACCACCTATCACGTTTAAGGGTCCAATATATCTCGTGAAATGTGGGTATATCCAGTAATGGAATACCTCTGCCTACCCCCTCGAGGATAAAAGGCGTGAGATTATTTACTTATTACTTATATTTTAGCACAATCCTTTAGATACTTTTTTATTTAAGAATATGAAAATAAGGCCTTCTAATTGAAAAATCTCGAAATGGTTTTTGAATATATTTGCCCCTATAATTAAATTTTTCATTGCCAATTGGCGCACAAGTTCCGATATCTCTAAATAGCCACTTGTTATGCAAATTTTCTACAAAACTTATCAGATTTGTACATTAAATCAATCAATCAAATAAAATAAACACAAAGAGCACTTATTGAAAGTTCTACGAAAAACCCCTCAAAACTTAATTTTCGTTTAGAACTTATGATAATAATAATAAATCTTTATTGTTCACTGTGTGCTGTACTTAATTCAGATCTTATAAATAAAGAGGTTCGACCCAACAGTGTATCCATTTCGGATGTACAATTATATTATAACATTTCATTGATTATTTAAAACTAGCAGCGCCCCGCGGTTTCACCCGCGTAGTTCCCGTTCCCGCTCCCGAGGGAATATCGGAATAAAAAGTATCCTATGTCCGTCTCCTGGTTCTAAGCTACCTCCCCACAAACTTTCAGCCAAATCGGTTAAGCCTTTCTTGAGTTATAAATAGTGTAACAAACACGACTTTCTTTTATATATATAGAAGATAGATTACAATTTAAGAAATAAACAATCAAACATCAATAAAGAATTGTCAGCGTACATTGAACAACAAATACTTGTCAAATTAAAGATTAACAAAAGAACTTCTGACGTCACGACCTCGCCGTCTGTGGCGCTTGTTGTTCTATGTCCGACCGATAGATGTCACTACAGTTATAGTATTTAAGAAAAATATTTTTAGAAAAAAATCAACATTGCCACAGGGGACAATTCCTCTTGGTATCTACACCGTATACACAATACACACAAACAGACAGTAAAAACAAAGGCAGAATAGGCCTGAATATACAACCTCATTCTCGGTTTGTACGAGAGAAAAAACAATGCTGTTCTATACATAACAAGTAAACAATAATAGGGTGGACCTACTAAGAATGTACAAGGTCCAAAAACAACATAATCAATTTTGAATTCCTCAAACCGTTTGGGCTACAGGCTACATCAACAAAAAACTTTCACTTTCACTGAAAATGTTTGCGTTGCGTTTTTTACTTCTTTTTTACTCGCATCTTTGGGTACTTTATTCATTTTGTATATCTGTAGTAACTTAACATGTAATTATTTTACGTAAGTGAATATGTATTAAATAAATAAATAAATGTCCTTTTTGACCTTGCGGGTATCCTAGTTCAGCCAAATTTACAGATGTACTTACCCAATTAAGCAGTCTTGATAAAGTTGTTTTCTTTGTCTCAAGTTATTTCAATAAACTTTACTCTTATTGATCTTAACATCTCAACGAACTAAAACCAGTGTAAACCAGTCACTCTTTAAAATCGAATTTAAAACGGATTAGGCGCAAAATGCCACATTCGCAAAATGCCACATTGACGCAAAATGCCACATTCTCAAAACGCCACATTCTCAAAACGCCACATTCCCAAAATGCCACATTCGCAAAATGCCACACTAACAAAGTGCCATACTTGTTCAACTCCCTTTCTTGCAGTATGTTCGAGAGTGTGGCATTATGCGTAAAAGGCATTTTGAGAATGTGACATTTTGCGAAAATCGAATGTGGCATTTTGCGCCTAATCCGTATAAAACATACCCAACCCATTTTACATTCACACAGCTTAATTAGTATGAAAGTAGCAGGGAAAAAGGACAAATTAAACTTCACAGTGAGTACTTAAAAAGGAAGACCGCATTTAGTTTTTAGCTCTCCTGCGGGCACCGGTACGAGTGAATATAAACAGGAAAACTTTTGTCTCGCTTTTTGTCTTGCTTGGCCTCTATTTAAAACACGGTGAGCTTTCCAAGGCAAGCGACAGCCCCACGCCATTGTTATCATTAACAATGCTGTGTTTGGGGTTCCGTAGTCAAATGAAAAAACACGAAACCTTTTTTATAATTTTAATTAGGGTTGGCTCTCAATAAACTTATACTTTTAATACTGATACGCTTGTGGGTGAGTTTGGTCGAGGCTTCAGATGGCAGTTGTCAAAGGATCAGCCTAGCTATCCAGAGAGGGAATGGGGCTAGTCTTCTGAACACTGCCCCATATGGTTCCTCTTTGGAGGTTTTTTTTTTATATGTAAATATCTACACTCAATATTATAAAGAGGAAAGATTTGTATGTTTGTAACGAATAAACACAAAAACTAATGGACCTATTTTAAAAATTCTTTCACCAATGGAAAGATACAATATCCCTAAATAAGATAGGCTATATTTTATTCCCGTATTCCTACGGGAACGGGAATTACGAGGGAAACCGCGCAGAACCGCTAGTTGTAAATAAATGTATTTTTTCTTTAGAAAGAAATGTATATTCACCAGACTGTAGGTATCTCATGGACCGTGATCGTTAGACAGTTGAAATTTTCACAGATGATGTATTACTGTTGCTGCTATAACAACAAATACTTAAAAAATAGAATAATTAATGCGGATCCCACACAACAAACATGATTTTTTGCCGTTTTTATAGATACGGAACCCTTCGTGCGCGAGTCGGACTCACACTTAGCAGATTTTTATTTTATCATACTTCCTTATGACAAGTTCTAACTTGGAATCGTATATCATTTCAGCACAGTTTAGAACGACATTTAATGCCAGCGCAAAACTAGAATCTCTACACGAACTTAAATGTCTGCGTTCATAACTTCAGAAGTTGTATTTCATTGTTGAAATCCAGCAACTTGGTCTTCAGACTGCAAAAGTTGGGAATATTAATTAATAATAATCACAATTTACCCACGGTTATTCAGTCACAAACTAGGCAGAGCCTTACTATGCGTACTAAACATCTAATAGACATACTTAAATAAATATTAAACTCGCAGACACGAACCCAACAGAAAAATGTTGACCCCGAGCGGGGATCGAACCCGCGACCTCCGACTCAGAAGGCAGGGTCACTACCAACTGCACCAACAGGCCCGTCCCGGCCCGTTTGGATTGTCGTAATTGTAGAATATTAATGTATTCTTAGAGTTTAAAATTTAAAAAGCAGTAGACCTGTAGTTAGTGAGCCCGCCTCTCAAGCGTGACGCTTCGGTTTGAATCCTAGTGAGGGCATAAACCTATGATTTATCAAAAACTTGAGTACCTTTTTAATCCTAGCTCGACGGTAAAGGAAAACATCGTCAGAACCAAAGATATTATATATAGAAAGATGTCAGAACATACTGGTAAAACGTGTGTATTTTCAGAAATAGAATTCCTCTACCTACCCATACATACCATCGGGGATAAAAGGCGTGAGATCATTTATTTATTTGGATTCTATTTTTATTAGTTTTGTTGGTATGTTATGCTCGTACCTATAACACTTTAGCTCTTCATAATATTAGTGCCAATGTATACACGGTTTTTTCCCTTTCCCGTGTGAATTTATATGATGACAGGCCCTGTAGTAACTATAATATTCAAATAAATAACGTTTCTCTTTCAACGACGCGTGAATTAACTACGAACAGAAACGTCGATAGCCGAAAAACGGAATAAAAAAACTACCGAACGCCAGACAAACGGAATTGAATAGTGAGGCAGCCGGGCGGCCGAAACGGTAACGATTTAACGTTTTTATAGTTACGTTTTTCGTCGCTTCCACCCGAATAAACCCGGTTTTAACCAGTTTATCCCGGGTGGCTTTGCACATGATCCGGCTAAAAGGGAAAGGGTGAAACGGAAGTCTATACAACGCGAAACCGAATGAACGCAATTCCTCGTACACTCCAACAAAAAATGATGCATTCGTACTTTAGTTTTGTCGAACCAAATTTCTTAAATAAAGAGCAATAATAGTACTGTTTCCATAGGTAGCCCTAAAT
This sequence comes from Ethmia dodecea, assembly GCA_963855545.1. Lineage (NCBI taxonomy): Eukaryota > Metazoa > Arthropoda > Insecta > Lepidoptera > Depressariidae > Ethmia > Ethmia dodecea. The sequence goes on along the minus strand of OY979449.1, from coordinate 15,461,469 downwards.
TAAGTTATGCTAATTCATTTTTCGGGAAAATTTCACACATATTAAAAATAGCTAAAATCGATTAAGTAGTCGATTTCGGCTATTTTGATCGATACCGAACACACTAATTTCAGGAATTACGCTTATTCTGTTACATATTCTATAAGTATAAGAAGAAACTGACTGGCTTATTGTCTAACTGAAACCCCTGGGAATAGAAGCATGCAATTTTGAGCTAAAGTTCATTTTTAGGGATTTTCGGAAATTCCCACGGGAACGGGAATAACAGTATCCGCACGGGCTACGCCACTGGGCACAGGATAATAGTGGATAAATAACTGACATAATTTGTTTAACATGAAGGTCCCGCGATGGACTCAACACCTATCAAGTGCCATGTCCTCAGGGTTTCAGGGCTTTAGGGCAGGCATGAGGGGTTACATTTATTGTCAACCGACTTCAAAAAAGAAGGAGGTTATCAATTCGACTGTATGGTTCTTCCCGTGTAGTCCTTGAGAAAACCACAGAAGTCGGTTTTTTACTCTTTAGAATTCATGTTACTTTATTACCTAGTGAAACTACATACATCAAAAGTAATATCATGTGTTTCAAAAAGTATCATTAAATCCTCAATATTACTACAAAAAACTTTCATACAACCACGACTTAGAAAACTGAATTCTTTGTTGCGAGCCTTGCGCAAGTATTTACGCGTGAACGAAGACGTAAAAAATTGGTAAAAAAATCAAATCAAATCAAATCAAATTTATTTATTGTGAACACAGGTTGTTGTACATAGTTTTTATAATTAATATTCAGTCCGCTGTGATCCGCCATAGGCATACAATGTCATGCTCATGCTATTTAAATCAATTTAAAACGAATAACAACATATATTTATAAATATTAATATTATAATCTCACGCCTTTCATCCCCGAGGGGGTAGGCAGAGGTATTCCATTACTGGATATACCCACATTTCACGAGATACATTGGACCCCTAAACGTGATAGGTGGTGAGCCCATCGCCGGACCGGGTCTATTTACACATGTCTCAGAATTAATTCTGAGACCTGCGGGTTTCCTCACGATGTTTTCCTTCACCGTCGAGCTAGTGATAAATATGTACGTAAGTTTTTGAAAAACTCATTGGTACATTCCAGGATTCGAACCCGAGCCTCACTGATTTTCGGCCGTGAGGCTCGGGTAACAAATAACAAACAAAAGTAAATTGTCCTACATACTTTAATAAGGAAACAAGACCACACAAACTGTTACTGGGAAGTCATTTAAGTTGATAAGCCAAGCAACCGTTATTTAATAAAAGTTAAACTCAACGACCTTTCAACAGAAAACTCGATGAAGTCAAACTAAACTCAACAAACGTTCGTAGTAGGAATCGAGGAAGTGGAATTCAATTGTAAAGTCAAGCTGTTTTCGTTAAGCTGTGCTTAAGTATATGTTTAATAGGCGTAGATATTTGAGGAAGGAATTAAATACAACTGGAAGTAAATAAGTGAAACTAAAATCAGAATTAATTCTGAGGCATGTGTAACAGACCCGGCCCGGCGATGGGCTCACCACCTATTACGTTTAGGGATCGAATATTCTCGTGAAAAGTGGGTTTTTTCTAGAAAGAAATACCTTTACCTACGTACCTCCCAAGTACGGAAAAATAGAATAGAATAGAATATTTTTATTACTATCTGTTTCCAAGATTGTTAAATACATAATACTCAGAACTTGTCATAAACTTATAGCTACATACAGATTAATGCCTATATAGTAACATTTAAAACAGCGGACCCCGCAGCTTGTATCGCAGGGCCCTGATAATCAATTGTATACATTATACATTGCTGACAAGGAAGACAAAAAACCAGTTAAAAACAAATGAAATGAAAAACGAACGACAGCGAAAAATAACTAAAATTATGTAAACCAATTTAGTATTAAGTAAGAATTGTTTATATGAATAATGTTTTGAGGAGTTTCTTTCCCCGATTCTGTTCCTCAACCATATATGACTTGATTTAAAATGACTTTCAATAAACCTGAAGTCAGCAGACAAATAACTCTACTTATAATACAGGTAGCGCAACATTTAACTCTATAATGAGGCTATATTGTGTTCTCATTACTCTGACCAGAAATTTGAGAGGCAAAAGATAATAGCGCCATTTATGCCGCGGCCATTGTGGCGAGTCGAGGTAAAGCGAATCATAAAGGCGGGTTTGGCTTCGGCTACCCACGTGATAGAAACGGACGCGGTAGCGGGAGCGATTCTCAGGCGAATGTATCGGGCAAATGGGCAAATGAGCAGATGGGTCACCTGATGGTAAGTGACTACCGTCGCCCATGGACACCTGCAGCTCCAGAGTCACAAGTGCGTTGCCTTTGAGGTGGGAGTACGTTCTCTTCTTGAAGGTTTGAAGGTCGTATCGGTCCGGAAATACCGCCGGCGACAATAGGTTTTGAGTTCATATTGGTAAAGTGTCACATAAATCAAAGGTAATCGGTTTGTAATGGTATAAATGGGTCGTTTTCTGTACAAAATATCCAAATGTAGCTGTTCCGAGCGGGTTCACCCGCGTAGTTCCCATGGGAATACGGTGATAAAATGTATCCTATGTTACTCAGGCATAATGTCGCATTCTAATGGTGAAAGAATTTTTGAAATCATTAAATTCGTTTTTGAGTTTATTCGTGACATTCTTTCCTCTTTAAAATATTAGTGTAGATATAGATTGGTTGAACCTATCTACAGTGTAATAAAAATAGCGGCAACCACTGGCGGTGCCCGTCCAAAACCCATTTTTATCATTCCTTTGGAAATTCTCAAATGTTTGGTTTTTCAAATATTTAGTATAGGTGACAATACAATAATTTGGTATCATGGAGCTGATCTGATGATGGGGAAAGGTCAGGCTACTCGTAAATCCTTCTAGTTTGGGCTCATTTGATTTGTTTCGACGAGCTCCAACTTACGAAGCTTATTAATTGTTTTTATTTAATAATAATATACCTAATACAAAGTCAAAATCAATTTTTTTTATTCAATCTGGGGGCTTATTAGTCCTCTTATTGAAAGTCATTGCAACTCCACACCGCTTCGGTATCGATAGTTGAGGATCAGAAGCGGGGCAAGGAACTCCTCAACACATTATTCGTTTAAACAATCAATGGACTCGATTCTGCAAACCACATAAAATTCCTAATTTTAAGTTAGCCTATCGTTCTATAAAGAATACGGAAGAGAAAGGACAGAAACAAACCATAGATTATAGAGTAATGTCAAACATCGAAAAACCGACTAACTTGATGTCTTATCTGTCACTTTTATCCATGACCTCCTTACATCCTTGCTAAAATTGCTAAAAACGTGTATTTGGATAAGATGTGAATGCATCCATAAGGTTCAATTTTGTTATTTTAATATTTGTGACGTTGTAAATAAATATGGCGCTTATTTCTGTCCCTTCCCTTTCCAAAGGAAAAGAATAGAGCTAACTTAAAATTAGGAATTTTAGATGGTTTGCAGAATCGAGTCCAGTATAATACAAAATACTATGTAACTTGCTTGGCCCTTGCCTTGGTTGCGATTCTTACAATGATGACAGTGGGTGCACCCTAAGGTTTGCGATGTACTTCCGGCCCGCGAGCCAGACAATATTGTACAAAAATCGCTTAAGCCGTTTTATGGCGGAACCAAACGGACGCCAAATTAAATTTGTTTTTAGGTTTTGCTAAAAGTTGCCGGGGATTGGAGTTAGTTCAATTTCGACGCTGCTATTCGCTTTATGATTTAAAAGTTTTGATATAAATTAGGATTTTCAACTTCATCTGACCAATAAGTACCTAATGTTTTGTTTGTGGTTTATTTTTCACTAGCGGTTCTACAAGGTTTCACCCGCGTAGTACCCGTTCCCGTAGGAATACGGGGATAAAACATAGCCTTTGTTATTCAGTGATAATGTAGCTTTCCATTGGCGAAAGAATTTTTTAAATCGGTCCAGTAGTTTTTGAGTTAATTCGTTACAAACATACAAAAATACAAATCTTTCCTCTTTATAACATTAGTGTAGATGTAGATAGTTTAGGTTGTTTCACGGTCTAGCTATAGTGAAAGATATAAAGTAAACTAGGAAATAAGCATTGCCCTTTAGTGGCGCTCTATTCATCACCATCATCATCAACAACCCGTAACAGCCCACTGCTGAGCTAAGGGTTTTTCCTCACACTATTAAAGGTTAGTAGCTGTTATAGAGATTTCAGAAAAAGTTGCTATTTCCTAATTCATCGGAATCTTTAATATTTTTTATTCAAATTAAATCGAATATTTTTACTCAAAATTGGAATGTGGAATTCCGTTTTTAAATGACAATAGTATTTATTATTTACTAACGGTCTCCTTTCACTATAGACCCACATTTTATACATGTCTATAAATTATATCTTATACCTTATAAGTTACGTCACCTTATTATAAAGATACCTATGTCCCCTTCGAGGATGTAGCGAAATGTTTTATTCACCTATAGCCGCTTACTCATATTCACTTTACCAGAATATCGACTGGCCCTTCAAATGCTATGATGCTAACAGCGGCCATCTTGTCCGAAATAGATAGGCTAGTACTCTGCGGCCATTACCGGCTTTACGGCGGCTTTTCGAACCGCCAATAAAGATACTGTGACAATAAAATATGTATACTCCGGCGCCAGTGTGATAAAAACACAAACTTTTATGGACTATGACGTTATACCGGGGGTTTTGAAGGGTTAACTCCGTCTACTTATAGTTGTTAGTGACTGTGTTCAGAATCAGAGGTTTCGAGTTAGAATCGCGTTCGGAGACGCTTCAAACCTTTTGGACATACTATCGAAAAAAGTTCTGCCTGATACACCTAAGTGTCATTTTAGCGAGCAGCTATCTTTTCCCACCCCGTGTCGACAAAGCCCTCATGTGGCATTTTGCGAATGTGGCATTTTGCGTCATGTGGCATTTTGCGAATGTGGCATTTTGCGTCATGTGGCATTTTGCGAATGTGGCATTGTGCGCCTAATCCCACTTATAGTAACAACGACAATTACAAAAAAGTGTTTCTTTCATGTTTATGACCATTTAGTGTCGATGAATGGATCGCAATAAAAAAAAAGACGGTGTTACTGGCTTCTCATTGTGTAACTCTAATTAGGGTCGGGGTAATAAAATTTGAGCTTGCAAGCGACAATTCTTCCAAATGTATCAGGCTTAGCGTTTGCTGATTACCTTTGTTTTGTAAAACGTAGCCTGTATTTTTCTGATGTAGGTATAAATAAAAAAAATAAAAATAAAAAGCCTTTTATTTCATTGCAGTGTTTTAAAAGTAAATAGCGATAGATTTTTTTTTTCTGTTATTATAACTAAATTTTTGTTAGTAATTTAGTTTAGTTTCAAGGTGTTAGTTTAAAACTTAAATAAAATAGTGTTAATATTGTTAATATTTAATTATTTTCTGCAAGAACCCCTCTGTAGGTAAAGGCCTCCTCCAAAGATAGCCAGTCCTCTCTAGATTGAGCTACTTGTTTCCAGTTAGGGCCAGCTGTTTTTATAAGCTCGTCTTCCCATTTCGCTACTGGTCTCCCCCCCTTTTTCACCACGTGGGCAGGTCCACAAGGCAAAAGAAAGAGAGGATGTAGGTATATATAAGCTATATTACTGAGAAGATTCATCAAAATCCGTCCAGTAGTTTAATAGTACGTAAGGATTTTTTATGTCCGCCGCAGGTTTGTTCTGTTCGCGGTTCCCACTACTCTAAGAGCTATCAACCTACTCAACTCAGTTCTGATCAGCGTTGCCAGACGTCCCGATTTTGGCGGGACGTCCCGATTTTTAAATCATAATTTAATGTCCCGCGCGGGACAGACTCAGTCCCGCTTTTCGGGTATAACTCAGAACTTTATTTTCAGACTTTTATTCAGAAGTTAACGATAGGGTAAAACTAATTTCAAATATCATATTTTTATTAAAATACATTTTCTATGTGTATTTTTGCTATCTATTGTCACGTAAACGTAATTTGATCTCAAATAAAAAGACAACTAGTTAAAAAAAACTGATTATATATATTTTTTACTATGTCCCGCTTAAGACGAAAGAATCCCGCTTTTTTCACTGAAAAAGTTCCAAAATCCCGACTTGTCAAAAAAAAATCTGGCAACTGGTTCTGATGCAGACCTATATGGATCTAAGAAATTTAAGAAATTATGTGATGGATTCTATGATAGTCATCATTATGTGAATAACAACTAAGTTTATAGTTCTTTGGCTAACTGCTGTTAACTATAAATGTAGGTAAGAAAATAAATAAACATATTTCTGCCATACAACATAATTAACACTTACTTCTAGAATTCCCATAACCATTCCCCTGATTCTGCATAGCAACTGTAATCAGAAGGAAGTCAGCCAATGACTCCGTAAATCGACGGTAAGCCTGAACCTCCCCCTTCCCCTAAGGGGTCATCCATATATTAACGCACACAAATTTCCCGTACAAAATCCCGTATCACTGTCACGAGTCCCCCCCCCCCCCCCCTCCCTAGTGTGACGTCACATATTTTGAAATTTTTACTCTAGACAATGAAATTACTTTTCTTTCCATTTCAATTATTTTCAGTAAAAACAACAACAAATCAAACTTTCGAAAAGAGTACCAAAATATTGAATTTTGAAATATGACGTCAAAAACGACAAAATGTACGTAAAATCCCACCTCCTCCTCACACAATGCCACAAATTCGTCTACCCCCTTAACGTGTGACGTAATCTATGGTCGGCCCCTAAAGACTGACATAAAAAGGGGAAAGTGACCTTATGGCGATGGTGGCATTGACATTGGCTCGGGTTGGCCCGCCGCCAAAAGGGGCAAACGCCATAGCAACAAGGAAAGTCTGAGGAAACTACCCCAAAGGGGTCAAGTGTGAGCTCTTGTTTGTCGTACGTTCCGTACACTTACTTTCCAAATATACATGCTGTTTGGTATCAAACGGCGAAGCCAAAAAAAAGGGTTGTGTTTAGCACGCTACATACAAGTATTTATGTACATGTTTGTATTTACGAATGTTACACCGTTTTATTATTAAGTTATTTACCAGTTTTTTTTAATGCACTAAAGTTTCAAAAAATAATGTGGGACACAATTCACACACGGTTATTTAGTCCCAAACTAGGCAGGGCCTGTACTATGGGTACTAAACAACCGATAAACATACTTAAATAAATATTAAACGACCAGACACGAAGCCAACAGATATGTTCATGCACACAAATGTTGACCCCGAGCGGGGATCGAACCCGCGACCTCCGACTCAGAAGGCAGGGTCACTACCAACTGAGCCAACAGGCCCGTCAATAGGCTATAAGTTAAAACTCTCAACTTAAGTTACACCTAGGCTGTAATGTACACTAGCAGCTTGTTACCTTTTTATTGAAAATAAAGATATTTACCTAGGCGTACCTACATCGACCAGATCGGCGATGTGTTGAAGAAAAGCCAGATAAAGAGTACCCGAAACCGACGAGCATGCATGAGTCGTTAGATGGATGTGGAGGAAGCACGAGAGATCTGCCAGGTTCGTAGCAAGTGGCGGTCTGTTGTCTCTGCCTACCCCAATGAGAAATAGGCGTGAGATTATGTATGTATATTTGAAAAAAAAACTCAAATAGTTCAATTAGAACCTTTGTGCGAACGAACCCTAGAAACTCGCAACTGATTCGATTAAGAGCGACACGGTCCGAAAAGTAAACTAACTTTTAAATAGTTGGGATCATGTGGGTTTCATTCCTAGTTTTGTCGGTGTTTAAGAGTCAACTAACGTGGGCAGGGGGTTATTATATCTATGTATTCCCAAGGGAACGGGAACTACGAGAGCTAAACTGTAAGGCACTTCTAGTGAATACATAAAGAGGTGTAAGCAAAATAGCAAGTGTATAATAATACACAGGGGCATAGACAAACGAAATACAATAACGCATACAGAATATAAATGGCTAAGAAAACACGTGGATAACAAACTCACGTCTTAAAATAAACTTTACGAGGCATTATGGCTCTGGCTGCGCTGAAAATTTCAAAGTGAAACAGCTTTCGCCTGTAGACGCTATAAACTTGTTTAGTGCATGAAGTTAGCTAGTAGCTCGCTTGCTGCCTGTCGTCTTTGTCAGTGCACCTCAATATTAAACCATCACAATTGCTTGAAAAGCATTTGTGTGCTTGACGAACATGATGTGCTTGACCAGAATTTATATGCTTGACAAGCATTTATAATAATATGACTTTATTTAGGTAACTTAGACCCTATTGTGTTAGACATTTATGTAATTGACAACCATTTATGCACAAGACTTATATGCTTGACAAAGACAGATTTTGAATTGAATTGAAAAAAAAAAGTTTTTTTTATTTAACTTCATGTACCAAGAAAATTTACACATGGCGAACTGAATGCCTAAAGGCATTATCTACCAGTCAACCAACATTTATTTATATGCTTGACAAGCTTGTATGTGCTTGATAAGCTTGTATGTATGTGCTTGACAAGTATTTGTGTGCTTGACACGCATGTATTTGCTTGACAAGCATTTGTGTGCTTGACACGCATGTATTTGCTTGACAATCATTTGTGTGCTTGATAATAATTTTTGTTTCATAAGCAAAATTACTTGAAATAATTCGAATTTTCTGCGTTTTCCACAATGCTTGTAGCCGTATAATACATGCCTATGTTATCAGTCGAACCTCGTTTTAAGCTTGACAACGCCATCAAAATTCAAAATATCTTGGTAACATTTTACCTTACGTTTTAAAAAATGTTTATCATCCCATAAAACGTAAATATTGGTCTTGTATTCCTATTGGTGTGTATGTACAACTATAATCAGCCCTAGCATAGAAAAAAATAGAAGAAAGTAATAAGCATTTTTTTTAAGTTCTATTTGTGAAGACCTGTAATTGGCAATATTTACATTCTAAGTTTAGTTATAAAATTTAATGTTCCTACCCATATTTGTAAATGTGCTGTTGGTTTTCCTATGAAAAGAAAAATAAATAAATAAATAACTCCTCAACATTATTAAGCGGTAATATAACAGACAGACACTCTATTCTTATTATTAATACCTCAATAATGCTGAGAACATTTCACCTTGAATTAATTCATCCGCCACTTATTCCATTGTGTTTACTTGCTTACCTGAAACAAACAAAACATAATGCTAAATCATACAAAAGCATTTTAATGATGGGCCGATTTGACCAGGATTTTACTACGTGAATAAGGCAATCACCCGAATAGCTGTCAATTCCATCCGGCACATTTGAATACGATTTTGTCCATATCATTTTAATCGAAATCTCACTCCACCGAAAGAGAAATGGTATTGAAGGAAATTAATATACTGACACTGGCGTCTCAGTATAATTTACGAAAACGTATTGTATGTAAAAAGAATTTATCACTTTACAAAAAAAAATAGTGACAGACATTGTATAAACACTAGAAATAAGAATGAACTGGCTGCTTGTGTTAGTCGATTATCTAAAGTTACCAAATCCTTTAAGGGTCAATGTATACGTTTTTACAATAAGATTCCCATTGAATTACAAAATTTGCCTCTTGACAAATTTAAAATAATAGTTAAGCAAAAATTACATAAAAAAGGCTACTATAAAATTACCGACTACTTATAGTAGACCAACATGCATGGGATTAACCGACTCGACGCTATGTAAGGCTATTAATTATAATTATTATTGTAAACGATATTTATTAGTAAGACATGAGATTAAAAAGAGCTGCCCTTGAGTTTCTTGCTGGCTCTTCTCGGGGTACTGCATTCGGAACCAACAACTCGTCGGTGGAGATGGGCTGCTGTTTGCATTTAGCCAATCTTCATGGACGAGTTTAGAGTGCCTTGTTATTATAAAATACTAGCTGATGCCCGCGACTTCGTCCGCGTAGAATTTGTTATTCTATATTCTCTATTTGTTATTCGAAACGCAAAAGGGCGTTTCGAAAATATATCAAGAAAGATAATCTACACTATCTACCTATCAACACTAATATTTTAAAGAGGAAAGATTTGTAGTTTTGTACCTATGTTTATAACAAATAAACTTAGAAACTACTGGACCGATTTCAAAAACTCTTACACCATTAGAATGCTACATTATTCCTGAGTAACATAGGCTATATCTATGATGAAAAAGAATTAAGGATCCTTACTAAAACTTGACTGTATATGCCAGGATTGGAACCCGAGCCTCGCGAATGAGAAGCGGGCTCTTTAGCCAGTGGGCTATCATTGCTATTTATTTATATTTTTGTTATTCAAAACACCCTATATACATACAACGCGTCCCAGAATAAGCGCAATCCTCATACACCCCAATTAGTATATTAATATAAAAATATGCTAATGCATTCGTACTTTAGTTTTGTCTAACAAAATTTCTTAAATAAAGAGCGATAACAGTACGGTTTTCACAGGTAGCCCTAACTAAATTCAGTTCTATGCTAATTCGTTTTTCTGAAAAAAAAATTACACATAACTAAAAATAATACTGATTACGTATTGTCAGAGACCAGTTTAGAGACCAGTTTAAATAAACTGGTCTCTGGTATTGTATAGCCTAGGACACTCTCTGGTTTATGATTTTTGAATTAGTTCTTGATACCAAAGGCTATGCATGTGCTCATTATAACAAACAAATTTCCTCAATGAACCCATAGTAAATTCTCAAAAAAATAAGTGGACTTTGTATGGAGACTTTCGAAGAGTATTTGTGCCAAGTTTCAAGTTGATAGTAAAACAAAACACACTTTTTCATACCAACTTCAACCCCTACTTTCACTCCATTAGGGAATAGTTTTCGAAAAATCCAAAAACACGTGTCTCATCATTTATTTGTAAAAGTATTTGTGCCAAGTTTCAAGTTAAGAGACGTAAAAAACAACGTCTCCATACAAACTCCAACGCCCTGTTTCACCCCCTCAGGGGGGGTTTTTAGAAAATCCAGAAATACGTGTCTTGTTATTTGTTTTGAAGAGTATTTTTACAAAGTTTCGAATTGATACACCAGAAAATGAGGGTTTTCAATACACACATGAACGTGGGAGAGCCATGCTTCGACCGGAGTGATACCACGGCCTCACAGAAAACCAGCGTAAATCAATGCATTTTGTTTCGTTGAGTGAGTGAGGTAACCGGAGCCCCGAATCCCCCCTCCCCTCCTCTCCCCCTACTCCCACCTCAAAGATCGGCAACGCAGTTGTGACTGTTGAGTTGCAGGTGTCCATTGGCGACGGACGTCACTACCATCAGGTGACCCGTCTGCCCGTTTGCCCCCATTTTTATCATAAAAAAAATACAAAGTTTAACCCCCTACTTTCACCCCTTTCGGGTACGATTTTCGAAAAATCCAAAAACACGTGTCTACTCATTTATTTTCCAAAGTATTTGTAGCAAGTTTAAAGTTGATAGACGTAAAAAACAACACGTCTCCATACAAACTCGAACCCCCTGTTTCACGACTTTAAGGGGTGTTTTTTGCAAATCCCGAAGTACGTGTCTTGTGGTTTGTTTTGAGGAGTATTTGTACAAAGTTTCGAATTGATACACCCAAAAATGAAGGTTTTCCATACATTACAAACTCAACCCCTACTTTCACCCCGTTAAGGCATGATTTTTGGAAAATCCAAAAATACGTATCTTTTAATTTATTTCTAAAAGTATTTGTGCCAAGTTTCAAGTCGATACACGTCAAAAACAATACATCTCCATACAAAATCCCACCCCCTGTTTCGCCCCCTTAGGTGTTTTTTACAAAACCCAGAAATACTTGTCTTGTTGTTTGTTTTGAGGAGTATTTCTAGAAAGGTTCGAATTGATACACCCAAATATGAAAGTTTTCCATACATACCAAGTTCAACCCCTACTTTCACCCCGTTAGGGGACGATTTTCGGAAAATCCAAAAACATGTTTCTCATCATTTATTTCTAAAAGTATTTGTGCCAAGTTTTAAGTTGATACACGTCAAAAACAACACGTCTGCATATAAAATCCCACCCCCTCTTTCGCCCCCTTAGGGGGTGTTTTTTACAAAACCCAGAAATACGTGTCTTGTTGTTTGTTTTGAGGAGTATTTCTAGAAAGATTCGAATTGATACACCTAAAAAATGAAGATTTTCCATACATTCCAAACTCAACCCCTACTTTCACCCCGTTAGGGGACGATTTTCGGAAAATCCAAAAACACGTATTTCATCATTTATTTCTAAAAGTATTTGTGCCAAGTTTCAAGTTGATATACGTAAAAAACAACACGTCTCCATACAAACTCCATCCCCCTCTTTCACCCCCTTATGGGGTGTTTTTTGAAAAATTAAGAAATACATTTCTTGTTGTTTGTTTAATAGAGTATTTTCACAAAGTTTCGAATTGATACACCCAAAAATGAAGGTTTTCCATACAAACGTTAAACCCCTTTTTCACCCCCTTAAGGGTTGAATTTCGAAAAATCCTTTCTTAGTGGTAACCTACATCTTAAAAACAATAGCTGTAAAAAAAATCAGCTTTCTAGGTGTAAGGGTTTAGGCTGGGCGTTGATGAGTCAGTCAGTCAGGACTTCTCTCTTTATATATATAGATTGACGTTTCTAAGTGTAGGTATATTTAATACCAATAGAAAATAAACGATTTTTAATTTTTTGAATTTTTGAAATAATAATTAGAAATTTTTGATAAACAAGATTTTCATGATCTGATCAGATAAGAAAATATGAGAATTGAAAACATATTTAAGCCTTATTAAATAATAATAATAATATAATCTCACGCCTTTTATCCCCAAGGGGGTAGGCAGAGGTATTCCATTACTGGATATACCCACATTTCACGAGATATATTGGACCCCTAAACGTGATAGGTGGTGAGCCCATCGCCAGACCGGGTCTGTTTACACATGTCTCAGAATTAATTCTGAGACCTGCGGGTTTCCTCACGATGTTTTCCTTCACCGTCGAGCTAGTGATAAATATGTACGTATGTTTTTAAAAAACTCATGGGTACATGCCAGGATTCGAACCCGAGCCTTACTGATTTTCGGCCGGCTCTTTAACCGTTCGGGCTATCACTGCTCTTAAGCCTTATTCCACTAAATAAAACTTAAACCTCAGGTCAGAAATGGCTTAAGGTATATCATTACCACAGACTGTAAATATAATCTCGTATTCAAAGTTTTCTAAAAAGGTTCAATTTAATACGTGTCACAAACAGGCTTGAAACTTGATCTGGAACTGGCGATGGGAGAGATTCTTTCGCTTCCGCGTCAATTTGCTTCTACGTCTCGGAGAAAATTGACATCTTACACTTGATATTATAGTTAAAGTCAAAATAAAAATGTTTTATTCAAAGTAGGGACTTACAAGTCCACTTCATCATCAGCCTACATTCGTCCACTGCTGGACATAGGCCTCCCCTAATGAGCGCCATAGCGCCCCGTCTTCGAAGTTACCAGTCCACTTATTGAACGTCATTTCGACTCCACCGCTTCAGCATGTATGGTTGAGAAGAAGAAGCGGGACTCCTTAACACAGTATTCTTTTAATCAATTCTTACTTATTACTAAATTGGGTTACATACCCAAGTAACACATTTTTAGACACCTTTATGTGTTTACAAGTAATAAGTTCGGCCTATAGCTACCATAAGTAATAAAGCAGGAAAAAAATCACTCAAAAGCAACTGTTAGTGATAAGAGTTACTCATTTGCAAATTCGAGTGCGGTTTGCATCTATAAGTAATACCGTACACTCTTGCATCACTTATATGATACTTACAGTTGCAAAATAAGTTCCAAAATTCACTAACGTGCTACTTGGGTAATTTTGTTATTTTTCGCTGTAGTATTGTCCTATGCTGGAAAAAATTTACACCAAGCATCATTGTCATTTATATAGTCGTCTAGTCTCTCATATTCATCTATTTTACAAAGTACAAATATATAATACAAAGTACAAAGTAAATGTTTATCATGAGTTTTGAACACGGTTTCAGGCGATTTCAAAATTTGGATGTGGATGAAGCGCGCTTCAGAGAGGCATGCAAGGTGGCTACTGTAGTAAAGTGGACGAGATAGGAAAGTGGACTACTTGGGAAAGTGGACGAAGTCATCCGTGAGGCTTCGATTTACGATATTTCGGCTGTTACTTCGAACAAAACAACGACACCGCGCAAAATCGTTAGTCGTTTATGAAAATCGTGGCTTATGGATGTGAAGGAAGAGAAAGAAGTATGCAGCGAACAAAGTGGCGATCCATCGTGTCTGCCTACTCCTGTGGGAAGAAGGCGTCAGCAGAATGTATGTAAGTATGAAAATCGTAAATCACATTACAGCGGTAGCCTTCCAAATTTGTAGCATGTGGTAGTATGTTGTCTTTGCCTATACTCCGCGCAGAAACGCATGTATACTAGGTATGTATATTGTACACTTTAAACAACGATGCATTAATGGGTGATGTAATAATTCTCGTATATCAAGAGAGTCTGTTCTTTTACAAGCTTAAATTAATAAAACGTCTAATTAAAACGGAATGAAAAACGATTAATAAACCAGACCCATTTCTTAGGAATTGCTAGAAATAAAACCACAATAGGAACGTTATTTATAATGCTGAAAGAATTTTTTACTTTTTTTTCAAATTAAGGGAAGCTTTGAGAATCAATCATCCATCCTATCTCAAATGATTGATGACAGCGCGTGTCGCATCAATGCTTAAGATTCACCGGGTGGGTATTTAAAGAAATTAAATACATCCGCCTATACCCCATCTGGGATAAAATGCGTGAGTTATTTTATTTTCAGTGCAGTCAAGTCTTAGCCCCTTTTCACACGTTCCGGTTTCCGCTGGTCCGGCGGTCCGATCCGGCGACGAAATGTATGGCCGATTGCCCGGTTGCCCGGTTGCCCGCCGGTACGTATAAAAGCGAACATGGCCATATACTTCGCCGCCCGCCAGCTACCCGGCAACGGGTACGTGTGAAAAGGGGTTTACGGTTAAAGAGCCTGCTTCACATGATATTAATCAGTGAGGCTCGGGTGCGAATCATGGCATGTACCAATGAGTTTTTTTAAACTGACGTACATATTCATCACTAGCTCGACGGTGCAGGAAAGCATCGTCAGGAAGCCCGCAGGTCCCACAATTAATTCTGAGGCATGTGTAAACAGATCACGTTTACAGGACCAAAGAATATCTCGTGAAAAGTGGGTATATCCAGAGATGAAATACATCTGCCTACCCCCTCGGGGATAAAAGGCGTTATTTTTTTTATTTAGACTGTGCTCAATTGTGCCCTATAACGGAACTTTAATTACGGGAACAGCTTCTAAATCGCTTGTAGTTTATCTATTATGGCTGGTTTACACACTGTTTAGTTAAGTTGGTCAGTAGATGAACATCGCTTCTATAAATAGGTGTATGAATACCGAAACTCATAGTGGGCAAGCAATGTTCGTCTACTGACTTAACTAAACAGTGTGTAAACTAGCCATTAGATAACAGTCCACTGTTAAGAGCCACAATTTTGCGGCTTGTCCACTCACTGGACTGTCAGTTGTTTTACAAACCTGCAGACGTATTCACAGAGACTCGATACCGTTTCCGTTCGAATCGAGTCGAATCTATCGACATCGGAAACGAATCTATCGAGATGGGCTGATGTTGGTATCAAAAACTAATGTCACATATGACAGTTGGTGTCACATATGACATATGTCTTCCAAAAGCTCGTGATAGTCGTAATCCATATACCTATTAACTTACTGACCGCGTCTAAGACGTCAAATATAAAAAGAGGTAGATATCTTACTAGAGCGCGGAAAATGAGGACGACAAATGTAGATAATTGGTCTAAATTAATTTAGTCGCATTGTATTTCTAGGCCAACTCTTGACATATTGCTGTCTCCTTCGTTATCATTCGTTCCGTATCATCTTTCGCCGTCATTGTTGTATCATTTTGTGCCCACTCGTAGCGGAACAATACCCAAGGAGCAGTATGAATATAACTCATCTTTACCTTAAAATCTTAGGACCGCATCCATTGCTTAAAATATACAACCGTTACAAACTGGTGTTTGTAAAGCTTCGCAAAAGCTACGACAGCCTAAGTTACGTAAGCGTATCCATTATAAATATGTAGGTTCAGCTAAAGTTAGACCTTGTATAAATCCTAATTCTGTCCAAGTAAGGCGACAGTTTGCGTATAAATAAACCTATATTTGTCTGCGCGTAGACGTAGAGGCGCCAACGTTTTTTTGCCGATTCGCAAAATAACCTCTCACAACACAACATGACCCCTGTGCAGCTACGAGCGTGGTAGTGACATTGACATCTCTGGCGATCAGCCAGTTGACATCTCCGAAACGAACGCGGGAAAACGAAAACAAAATGGCGCTTTCGAATGCTGGGTTTTCGCGCCGTCTCCGGGCCGCGTTCGGTAAAAATATTTGTTTTTTTTTTAAATAAAATCAAACAGATGTAAGTAAATGTTTTTATTTAAGTTCACCGCTTCGGTATATTTTATAGTTGAGAAGAAGAAGCGGGGCAAGAAACTCCTCAACACAATATTTCTTTTAAACAATCAATACAATACAAACTACGGAGGGTATACCGTTTTTTGGGTGTAAATGGGTCTAAGCTTTTGGCGCACCCTGTACCGTTTGACAGATTTAAATAAATGAGGTGTCGTGGATTGTTGTGGAAGTCTCTCGAACAAAAAGAAGCTATGTTCTTCCTTAAAACGTAAGCAACAACCTTGCCAAACTTCATATCAAAATCGATCGAAAAGTTAGGGTTTCTCGTACATGAATAATGTAGATGTGTACTTACTTCAAAAAAATTACATAACAGCACAAGTACTAACAATAAAACAGCATTGTATTACGCAAAAGCTCTTAAATTATATATCACAAGGACTTTATCCTGCTATTCTGCAAATAAAGAAATTTGAATAGTAGTGTTCGCAATATAACTCGGTTGTCATACTTGTAATGTAAGTTTCGTTCCGCGAAGTTTTGGATTTTCCTATATTATCCTTTCGCCTTGACTCGCTAAGACCGCATCATAACTGGGCCGAGGCCGAAACAATATTTACAATGACAAAGGATAGATAATCACTGCCGGGATTTACCATTTTACAGTATCCCTTTATTTTTTTGGCTATCCGCATCGATTTGGGAAAACATTCATCTTTCTAATAGATTGTAAATTAATAATTAGCTGTATTCTTCTGTGCACTGCGCTACTACTTTCTGTTTTAATACTTACTAGCGGGTGCCCAGCGGCGTTGCCCGCGCGGTTTCCGTTTATTCCCGTTCCCGTGGGAATTTCCGAAAATCCCTTCATAGTGGTTGCCTACGACATATTTAAGACACCTACATACCATATTTCAAATAGCGGGTGCCCAGCGGCGTTTTCCTGAGTGGATTCAGTTTATTCCCGTTCCCGTGGGAATTTCCAAAAATCCTTTCATACTGGTTTCCTACGACATATAAGACACCTACATACCATTTTTCAAGTTTCTAGGTGTCATCGTTTCGGAGTAGTACGTATTTCTCTTTTTAACCAGTTTTTATATTTTCCCGTAGGAATGAGACATTTTCCTGGAATAAAAAGTACCCTAGATGTTGGCCCGGGTACTCAGTGATCTCCCTACCAAATTTCATCAAAATCCGTCCAGTAGTTTTTGAGTGATGCGTGCACAACCAGACAGACAGACAGACAAAAATTCCAAAAATTGGTGTTTCGGTATCTATATCGATAACTATATACACTACCGTTAAATTTTTCAAAAAATATTTTATGTACAGACACGGCCCCGTTAGAGTTTTATTATATGTATAGATTAGTAGCGACCCGCCTTCGCTTCGCTTTGGTTTATATGGTAAACCTTCCTCTTGGATCACTCTATCTATTAAAAAACCGCATCAAAATCCATTGCATAGTTTTAAAAATCTAAGCATACATAGGAACAGACAGACGGAAAGTTTTATACTATCTACTGATTTATATGAATGATGAGAAATTCGTAGTAGCATAATTTTTATAATGACATTTTTAGCATTATTATAATGTAAATTATTAACCTAGTGTTACATAATTTTTACTATTTAATTTCTACTGTTATTTTGATTATTTACTTATGTAAAGTTCATGAAATAAATGTCATTTAATTTAATTTTACTTTAATACTAAATTGGGTTACATAATTTGGTTGTTTCGCTGTCGTATTGCGCTGTGCTGAAGGAAATCTGCTCCAAGCATCATTGTCAGTTTGTAATATCCGTTATGCACAGCACAGTACAACACGGACCGGCCTGCGTGCCCTATCTATTGGTTCTCATTCGATGACAATCCATCACTATTGAGATACAAGAGTGCCGCTTGAATAATTAAGGAAAGATATTAATCGTCGGACCTGTCCGTTGAAATAGCAGCGACCTGCGATTTAAGCTTCCAAGATTCGGAGCAAAAATTAAGGATTTATTAGCGACCTTGATTCTCTTCAAGTGCTTTCGTTTTGTAACAGGTAAAGTCACATTTAAGTCTGAATAGAAAAGCAACTTTGTAGAAGACAAAGGAAGAATGGAAGCTATTAATCATCAACAACTTCAAGCCTTAACCGATCTACCTACCTATCTATCCATCGATAGGCGTAATTGCGAATGGGACGAGTAGCAAATGGGACCAGCTGTGAAAGGGACAAGTGGCAAATGGGACCAGCTGTGAAAGGGACGAGTGGCAAATGGGACCAGCTGTGAAAGGGACGAGTGGCATATGGGACCAGCTGTGAAAAGGGCGAGTAGCAACTGGGAACAGCTGTAAAACGGACGAGTACCAAATGGGACCAGCTATGAAAGGGACTAGTAGCAAATGGGACCAGCTGTGAAAGGGACGAATAGCAAATTGGACCAGCTGTGAAAGAGACTAGTAGCAAATGGGACCAGCTGTGAAAGAGACGAGTTTTGCGGAGAACCCTGCTGGGCTGTTGGTCTTCGCCCACATATGACGCGACCATCACGCGAACCAACCGCTGAATGGGAGATCTTTTCCGAAGCACGGAGCTATTGATATGAAGCCAGACAAACACCCGGCTTCACAGACGCTTGTAACAATATTAGTTATACGATAAGGCGGATAACGCTATTTATATACGTGTTTTGTTCCGACTGGAAATACTTTCTCGCAACTTGATATGTTATCGTCACATCATCATAGGTACATTCATTCGCATGTCTTGACGTGTAACAAATACGTCCATTTCCTTATTCCTAGACCCAGCCTTGACCTGCGATGGGAATGGTGACCCTTAATACATTTACAACGTCATCCTTTTCACATTTCCGTGAAATAATTATTTTAGTTTAGTGTCCATTCCATGTGTCAAAAGTTTTCGGGCAGGTTTTCCAATAAGATTGGCTATTGCAGGCACATGATAGGGCAAATCAACGCCGCCCCGATAATTTATTTAAAGCTGACAAAAACACAATTTACAATAAATTTGCAATTTAACATAATTACAGCCTCTTCGACACTATTTTTTTTTCATAGATAAACCAACAGCACATTTACAAATATGGGTAGGTACATTAAATTTTATAGTTAAACTTAGAGTGTAAATATTGCCAATTACAGGTTTTCACAAATAGAACTTAAAAAAGAAATGCTTATTATTTTATTCTATTTTCTTCATCCTAGGGCTGATTCACGCTTACACTACACGATTAGGTACATTTAAAATTGTTTTTAAATGGCTCAGACTGGAACAAAATAAATCAAGGTTGTATTTAAAGCTAAGTTATATTATTTATAATATTTATATTTTTTTTAATAAGAGAAAAGGGGGCAAACGAGCAGACGGGTCACCTGATGGTACCGTCGCCCATGGACACCTGCAACTAAATAGTCACAACAACTGCGTTGCCGGCCTTTGAGGTGGGAGTAGGGAGAAGGCAGAGGAGCCCCCCCCCCAGTGGGGGGTTGGGGCCTCCGGTTGCCTCACTCACTCAACGAAATGCAATGCAAGCATTGCTTTACGCTGGTTTTCTCATCCATCCTAATCGTCAAAATGACATCACCAAATCCAAAAACCGTCGCTACGACTGTAATAAAAACGATACATGCAGGGTAATGACATGTCTAAATACTTCACAATCCACCATTATCAATGGTGACTACACGTTTGGAGTGTTTACCAGCAAGCAGCCGGGTAATAGAATAGAGATAACGCATTATGATATACCGGCATCGATTATTGGGGACAGTCGAGTGCGCGGGACAACATGTAACATATATTATAAACATGTATTATATGCAAACAAGAAATAATGTAAGCGTTTAAAAGGCCCGTATATGTTTAAAAAGTAGATTAGTACATGAATACTACAAAAAAAGTCGATTAAGGAACGGAATTAAAAAAAAAACCGGCCAAGTGCGAGTCGGACTCGCGCACCGAGGGTTCCGTACAACCTTGCAAATTTATGGTTTTCGTAATTTTTCCTTTATCTATGCTATAAGACGTTGCTTCGTACCAAATTTCAAGATTCTGAGTTCACGGGAAGCACCCTGTAGGTTTTGATTCCCTTGCAAGTGTCGAAAATTTGCGGCATAAACGGCTGTATCTTTTGATTGCGTTGGCTTAGAAGTTTGATTTTTTCACAGCTTCAAGGGACAGTAGACCTGAGTAATTGATATAAATTTCAGCTTCATACCTCCACGCGTTCCTGAGAAAAAGGGTCTTGACAGACGGACGGACGGACGGACAGACAGACAACAAAGTGATCCTATAAGGGTTCCGTTTTTTCCTTTTGAGGTACGGAACCCTAAAAAATGGTTTGGCACTTTGGAGATGAAGAATCTAGCGACACTTCGCGCTAAGTACATTAATTATTATATCAGTACAACAACAAAAACTTTGTGTAAATTCAAGGAAATAAAATATATGTAAAATCGGCGATGTATCAAAGAAAAGCCAGATAAAGAGTACCCGAAACCGACGAGCATGTATGAACCGATTGATGGATGTGGATGAGGCGCGAGAGGTATGCCAGGATCGTAGCAGGTGGCGGGCTGTTGTCTCTGCCTACCTCTTCGGGAAAAAGGCGTGAGCATATGTATGTATGTAAGGAAATAAAAAAAAGTAGGTTATGACACCTCGGAGATGATGAATGATCAATTTAGCGACACTGCGCTTAAAATCACTAAATCCGTTTGATTTACATCTCATCTCGCTCTAAGTTAAGCTCATCACATGGTAAGTACAGGGTTAGTGAACAAAAGAACAGATTCACCATATTGTTATTTTTGTGACGTCAAATCTAACGAAACGTCATTAATTAAAATCAGTTAGTTAAGGCTGCAGTCTACGCCAATGGAATAGACACACTTAGATACACTCGAAAAACATTTGTCTCAAAGACAAATACCTAGATCATTTTATTATAATCATCATTTTAGCTACAGAACGTCCACTGCTGAACATGGGTTTCCCGCTATCTTCAAGAGTGAAGAAGACCTTAGGTAATACGGTAAAATTTCTCACTTCAGTACAAGTGTACAAGCGCAATGCATTTCTTTAAGACATATCCAATGCCTTTAAATATCAATGGTGCTGATCCTGTTTTTTTTTTTTTTTCCTAAAAAAGAAGAGACTAGAGATATTTAGTGCTGTCAAATAAAAATTAGTCCTGTCAACTGAGGCATTTCATAACGTGGATAAGTGATAAGTGTTTAAGTGGATAAGTAAAGAAGTTACGACTAAAATACCGACTCTGACAGGACTAAATTCGGTAGGTTATCTTCTGTCGCTTTTATTTTTTTGAGGTAAGACAAAGACAGGACAAAAACCAAAATAATTTTAGTCGGTGTAAAGCAGAATCGCTACCAATAACTGTCACAATCGGTTTTATTTTTATTATGAATACACTAGCAGCACTTAGTGCTGATACGTGTATACTATCGCACTTGTGTTTGAAAGTGTTTATCAAGTCTGTTTTTAAATGAGTTGGAAAGAGAGAGAGAATTTAGGTTTGTAGCCTAAATTTGATATGACGACCTAGACTCTGCATAAACAAAACGTACTACAGTTTTACCCGCCTACATGAGTGTGTTAGTCGCAAATACGGGCTAGCCTCAAAAGCTCACAGCGCGCACTTTTAAAGATTAAAAAGAAAAAGGCGCAAACCTATTTAAATCCTTCATAAGCGTCCCAGTTCCCGCTTCGCATAGAATCACGGCATAAATGGAAAACAAACAGGCAGTCGGTCCGTCCGCATCGGTGGCGAGGAACAACGTCGCTCGTAATTGGAGCTGGGGGTTGATTTTGAATCGTTCGTTTATGAAGAACGGTTGACGAAAAATTGTATAAGGCGAGTGTGAATGAAAGTGTTGGAAGGGGTAGACCTAGGCGGACGTTTCGACATCAAATTGGGGACGTCTTGAAAAAAGGCCAGGTCAAGAGTACCCTAAACCGAAGAGCATGTATGAAAGGAACAATGAAAGTTGACGAAGCGAAAGAAGTATGTAAGGATCGTAGCAAGTGGCTCTGCCTACCCCTACGGGAAAGAGGCGTGATTATATCACCATCACCATCACCATCTACTCACATTTAGTTTGTGAACAGTAACTACCCACTAAACATTAAAAATGTATTTTGAAATTTCTCATGTGAGTTAATGTTTGTATTTTAAAATAAATTCTTAACCACATATTTAACGTATATCATAATCCAGTCAAGCATCCGCGTCCCGCGGGCTATCAAGGACAATAAGTAATCTTATATTGACCAGACCAGGTAAAATTCCTAATTTTAAGTTAGCTCTATTCTTTTCCACCGCATTGGAAAGGAAAAGGGACAGAAATAAGCGCCGTATTTATTTACAATGTCACAAATGTCAATATAACAAAATTTAAACTTATGAACGCATTCACATCTTATTCAAATACACGTGTTTAGCAATTTTAGCAACGACATGTTACAAGGTCATCGATAAAAGTGACAGATAAGACATAAGAAAAGTTGGTTTTTACATGTTTGACATTACTCTATAATCTATGGTTTTTTCTGTCCTTTTTCTTCCGTATTCTATAGCTGGTCTGCAGAATCGAGTCCATTGTCTGCATGCCCTTAATTGACAGGATACTTATTTATTAATACGTAAATGTGTTTGTTTGTTGTAGCAACGGATCGACAGAAGTTTAGAAAGTTGAAGACCCGGGAAGACTTTTTTTCTATCTCAGAACGCAAACAATGACTAGGCTAGACTAAACTGTTGTACTAGGAAATAAATTGGCACATCTAAAGGTTTCTGATAAAAAAGACTTTAATAGCTAAATACAATCGACAGTCAAAAGTCAAATAACAAAATTTTTTATTTTTACGAATGATAGGTACAATAATAACCGACTGTTCAAGAACATTCATAATTCGAATTTCAAATTCTTCGATTTGTTACAATTGCGAATGGTAATCCAAAGATTCAAGAATTGATGTCCTAGTTCCCATCACACAATAGGGACCAGGAGACACACAGTCATTAGGATAACCAAAAAACCAACCAAAAAATGTTACCTTAATCCAACTAAAATTATAAACGTCAAAGTGTGTATGTATGGATGTTTGTTCCTCTTTCACGCAAAAACTACTAAACGGATTTTGATGAAACTTTACAGTTATATAGCCTGTACATCAGAATAACACAAAGGCTATATTTTATCCACGTATTCCTACGGGAACGGGAACTACGCGGGTGAAACCGCGGGGCGCTGCTAGTAATGTATAAGTATAACTAAACCGAAGTCAACTAAGAACCATTGTTGGATTCGTATCGATTCAGAAATGGTTAAAGGCTATTTGACTTCACAGGATATGTCTATGACTCGTCCAAATTTAATTTTCTTTCGTTTATATAATCAAGAGTTCTCTTTTACATCCCTTTTCTCTTTGCACCCTTTCCACTTGCCCCGAACTCAACACATCATTATAATTTCAGCACTCATCGCTTCTCATTATTCCGAAATAAACGCTGCGAGCAAAATATCTGGAATTCATTAAGAATGCAAATTAGACCGGAGTCTTAAAAACGGGCTTAATGCTTTAAATTAAATCAGCTTATTAAAGCGCTTAATCTCCTGTCAATATTTTGAGAATAATTTCGTGTCTTAATAAGTTTGGACAACGAATTTGTCTTGGAAATGAACCTAATCAACTCATCTGGATATATTATACTCTTATATGTAAATGTTGTAATAGTATATTTTATATCGAGGGACTAAACGAAGCCATTATATAGCAGAGGTGGTTTGACTCCCGAGCTTGCGAGGGAGTCATGAAACCGAGGGTATATTAAGTTGGCGTTTAGTCTCGAGGTGGAAACTGTACTTTTCACTTTGAGTGCGAGAAAAATTGACAATTTAGTACAAATTTATTTAAAACCCAACAAATTTACACTCGACAAAAATTCAGAAATTTTCGCGGTCAGTTTTTTCTTCTAAACCTGTCAGGATGTCACAGATTAACAAAGAGATTTAAATCTCTTTGCAGGTAAACAATTTAAAACACATGGCGTCACCTTCTTCGCGGAAAAACCATGGAACTAAAACTCTTCACATTTTCGCAATGAAGATGGTCCACACTCTACAGATATTTACTGGCTGTTTGAGGTTGTCTTTTTCTCATTAAGGAAATTAAAAAAAAATACTTTATACTCCCTAGGGACTAAAATGGTCACTTTAGTCCCGCTTCGTAGGGCTATATTGGCGTACTTTTAGAGCATGAGAAGTGAAAATAAATGTATAAAACTTTATAAAGATAAAGAGGACAGATTTTTGTACGTTTGTATGGAATAAACTCAAAATTACTGGAACGATTTTAAAAATTATACACGAGCGGAACAGCTGTTATTATACACTACGAATAGAGTACTAGTGGTTCTGCACGTTTTTACCAGCGTAGTTCCCGTTCCCGTGGGAAAACGAAAATAAAATATAGCCTATGTTAGTCAGGGATACCGTAGCTTTATTGGAGAAATAATTTTTAAAATCGGTCCAGTAGTTTTTCAATTTATTCGTTAGAAACGTATTTTTATACAAATCATTCCTCTTTATAATATAAGTGTATACTCTTGTGTGTTGTGTGTTTTGTGTGTGTTTTGTGTTTACTCTTTTAATGAAGCTAAATGAAACTTTACCCAGCCAAAGATAATTCTAACGACTCTGAGAAGAGTTTCCAAAATACCTTCCTTTAGGTTAACGAGTACAGGAATAATTAAAGCTGAAAATTTTATCATAAACTAGCGTTTACGCGGCTTCCTCGCGCACGTTTTTCACCTCCTTAGGGGTTGAATTTTCCAAAATCCTTTCTTAGTGGATGCCTAAACTGTATAAGCTATCTATGTGCAGAATTTCAAGTCTCTAGACCCAGCGGTTTAGGCTGTGCGTTGATATATATACCTACCGATACCAATCAGTCGTCAGTTTATCTTTTTGTATATATATATATAGGTGAGTACATATCCTCTGTGGTAAATCTATATTTTGTTCACAAAACTAAATACAGTTCTAAAATATAGCGATAACAAAAGTTCACTTAAGAAATGTAAGTCACAAAGAATGTGTACTATGATGTGAACACAGCATCGAATACGTTAGAAACGAGCTTAATCTAAAATATATTTTTTTTGGTTCTAAGTCACAGAAACATAAATGTGATTAACTTAAGAGGTATTTTCTAATGTCAGCAGAGACTACAGAACTTGAGAACTACAGAAATTGCAATAAATACTCACTCGTAGTTTCTAGAAACTTGTCATTAGTCTGAATCCTACAAGACTTTCTACAAGTATTCATATCAAGGGGGTTCGATAGGAGCTCGAGCTTGTATGGAATTGGGTCGACGTGTGCGAAGTTAAATTCCATTCTACTTCCAAGTCCCATGACGCTGATTTTCTTTACTACATAGTTCGGCTCCGGATCCAATATAAAGCCAGTAATTACAATTAAAACAGTTTGAAAATAGATTAAGCTGGTTGAAAACATTTATACCTTTTGTGAGAGAGAGCGTGAATACAGTTTAAGAGCCTGCTTCACATAATGATAATCAGTGAGTGAATCTTGGCATGTACCTAGCAATGAGTTTTTCAAAACTTACGTACATATTTATCACTAGCTCGACGGTGAAGAAAAACATCGTGAGGAAACCCGCAGGTCCCAGAATTAATTCTGAGACATGTGTAAACAGACCCGGTCCGGCGATGGGCTCACCACCTATCACGTTTTGGGGGTCCAAAGATTATCTCGTGAAAAGTGGGTATATCCAAAAATGGAATACCTCTGGCCCTGGATATAAAAGGCGTGAGATTTTTTTTCATTTATATACTGCAATGTCAATCAATATAACGTTCGACGTTTATTCTACCGGTCGCCTCCAACGCTCGCGACGAGTGGTTACATAAAGCTTAAATCCCTAACACAAGATGCTTTGTATAAAAAACTCTTATTTGCACTTTAATACTCGTTTGTAATAGACAGGTTGCTAATCATCATCATCAATCCTAACAGCCCACTGCTGAGCTAAGGGTCTTTCCTCGCACACGAGGAAGTATGGGCTTTAATCTCCCACGCGAACCCACCGCGGATTGGGAGATGGTGTTAAGCTAGTGGCCACTACAGTCAGAATTTTTCAAGCCACCCAAGGGTATCTGACTTGGCTTAACGACTTCATTGTGCGTAAACACAACGAAAACCGGGACTAACAATTTAACGTGCCTTCCGAAACACGGAAGCGCTCGTGATATAAATGCCACTAGGCGGTCACCCATTTACTGACTGACCGCACCCAACTTTGCTTGACGAGTGTGATCGTTACGAACACACTGGCACCGTAGGGCTGCGAGCGCTTCAGCGCTGCGGTTGCTAAATGCAACGGTATATGAATCCCGCTGTAGGGATGTGGCACAAATTTGCGAAACGTGCCTGTTGGCAAAGCGTTGTTGGGAAAGCGATCAAACTCCTTTACTAAGGCTTTGTGTTCGGGAACACACCGGCATTGCCTGCTATCAGCTCCTAATCCTCAATCCGTCACAGCCCATTTAGGTTTTTTTTTTTGTTAGCCTATACGCTGTCCCACTGCTGAGCAAAGGCCTCTCCTCCCTCCCTCCACTTATCTCTATCCTGTGCCTCCTCCGGCCATGTCTTCGAAAAGGCGTCAAGTTCATCCCGCCATCTCCTTCGGGGTCTGCCTCGGCGTCGACGGCCCGGAACGGATTTAAGTTAAGGAAAATGAAAATGTATTTTATTCTGTAGGTAATAAGAATAACACTTAAAAAAGTCAATAGTCTTATGACAAGGCACACAAAAGGCTCTTTCTTCACACTAAAGGAAGTAAGGGCTTTCCGACTTCCATTGTGTGTGTGGTCACATAACTGTCAGCAGAATAAATAGTGAAAAACCGACTTCAACGAATTATACTAAAAAAAATAGTCGAATTGAAAACCTCTTCTTTTTTTGAAGTAGGTTGAAAAAAGGATCATCAAAATCGGTTGGCCTGATAACTCAATTATTCGGCCAATGGTCGCGCACATACTTAATGCAAATTTAAGGCTTATATGGTTTTCTAATGGATGTCATTGTCAGAGCTGAACCAAATTGAAATGGGACCACACGATAAGCACCAAAAAATGAAAAAAGAATCATCAAAATCGGTTCACCCTGTCGAAAGTTCTGAGGTAACAAACATAAAAAAAAACATACAGTCGAATTAAGAACCTTATTAAAAGAAAAGTGGGTATTTCCATGAACACAATACCTTCAGTAAAAAACCCCTAAATTTTTGCAATAATATTTCTCCGAAAAGCAAACTAATATAACCTCTGACGTTATCTTTATTACGCGGCAACACTCCCAAAAACTCCCGCAGCCCGCAGTTATGTAAAACAGACTATACAGTCCGAAAATAAGAGCCCATTCCCATTTATAGCGGGAACTAATCTCTGCGAAGACACGATTTACGGCCAGGTCTATAAAGCTGCTCCACAATTTATGTGGTCCTGGTACAGATGGAATTCTCATCAGGAGTCTCTGCAGCTGCATTACACGTTGCAACTTTACTAATTAACTAACGAGAGAGGGCATTCTCTGGTTAATTTCGCTGTTTAATTTGTTTTAAAGCAATTCTCCTGAGATTTCTGCAATGATTGAGTGTATTGTTTTTAAATCAGATGGGTTGCCTCAGTTTAGAAGGTCGCGGGTTCGATTCTCGTTAGGGACCAACATGTATTTTGACCGCATGTTTAATATTTAATTTTATTTAAGTATGTTTAGTACCCATAATAGGCTCTACCTAGTTTAGGACTAAATAACCGTGAGTGAAAGGTGTCAAAAAAACTGTGTCGTTTTCTTGATAAAAATGTGCTCGATCGGAAACTGAGAGTATTCTGTATTATTTATGTATGTAAGTCTATTTAATTGGTTAAGCCATTCAATAAATCAACGGCCTAATGGCGTTATATCACGAACGCCTCCGTGTTTCGGAAGGCACGTTAAACGTTTGGCCAAGGTTTACTTAATTTTCACGCCAGATGGAAGTCATTAGTACGGGTCGCTTAAAAAATTCGAACCTTTAGGTGGCCACTACTACGGTGAGAAAAGGCTCATATCTCATGGATGAATCTATTTCTTTGCCGTTTTAATAGATTTGGAAGTAAGAGGTGTCGACCAATATAAATCGTGTTACTCAACTTGATAATAACATAGAACTAACAAAGAGTAAAAAAAATCTACTTCAACTTAATATATGGTTTTCTCACATATGCTATTATCAGAACTGGACCAAATTAAAATGGGACTACACGAAAAGCACCAGTTTCAAATAAAAATCGGTTCACCCAGTCGAAAGTTCTAAAGTAACAAACATAAAAAAACATACAGTATCATTGATAATCTCCTCCTTTTTTGAAGTTAGTTGAAAAGCGAAACAATAATCGTTTAAAAAAAGTAGACATCTCCCAATGGTCACTGGTCCATAAATCACCGAAGGGCATAGTCGAAGGGGTGAGAGGTATGGTGCAGAGTACTCTACATAACATGTATATACTCGTGCAACAGTATAGTTACACAAAACTACATTATACACTAGCGACCCGCCCCGGCTTCGCACGGGTGCAATGCTGAATTTTCTTTGCTATAAACCATCCCTGGACCTACTCGAACCCACACAAAAAGTTTCATGAAAATCGGTCCGGCCGTTCTCGAGTTAAATCGTCAGGAAGGAAAACCCAACTTATTTTTATATAGTAGATAACAAAGTTTAAGGGGAATCGTTACAATGCCGCGCGAATTAAAAACTATTTGTTGCTTCATAAGAGAATTTATAAACAGCTGTATATACTTACGCTTTATCCCCGTGGGGCTAGGTGTTACTGAAAGTACATACCTGTAAATTTTTCAAAGTCAAAAAAAGTCAAAAATAATTTATTTCTGTAGGTACAAAAAGTACACTTAGAAAGGTCCATAGTCTAATACAAATGAGTCTAAACTCGTCCATGAAGATTGGCTAACCCCTATACGTAACAGACGGTCAACCTATCGCCGGACCGGTGCTACAAATGCCTAAGAACCAATTCTGAATGCAATCGAGCTATGATACGGATTGCAAATAAAACTGCGTTTTTTTGATACCTTTAATATTCAACTTCGAAAAACATTACAAGAATATGTAAATTTTTATATACCTTTTACCCGCGACATCGTTCGCGTTCGTATTAAAAGTGACCTATATTCTTTTTCGATATGCAATTTATCTACTTGCCAAAACAAGACTGTTTCAATTTGAAGTTAAACAAGATATAATTCCGATTAAACTGAATTTGAATCAGAACAACTGCAAATAAAGAAAACCATCAAAATAATTGAATCGCGCCACATGCGACTCCATTCACCTTAAATGATATAACGGACTTGACAAATGTCCCCTCGATTAGCATCTCAGCCGAGTCCAGACCCGGCGTAATTATGTCGAAAGATAGCTTTAATGCTCCAAAAAAGAACATTTGGAACTCATAACCAAAAAATATACCCCACACGCCGTTGGATGCATCATTAGCGGCCGCAATATGATTTCTAGGTTAATATCCAAGTCAAGGAGGTAATGAAAAAACAAACACATTAGGAAATGAACTATTTGAGGTGACTGGCCACGAGACCGCAGCAAGGTCCCATGGGAAGAGGACCACAATGCCGTGAATGCTTCAGTTTCATTTTCCGTTCGCGCCAATTAGTAGCGTTCCAGTCCGAACGCTAATCCGTCATACATCACGAATACCGTTTTCCCAAACCATGACCTTTACCAGTATTCTCCGCTAATGCCCATAAAGACCTCGAAATTCGAATTTGGAAGTCGCGGCGGCCGACGCCGCGTCAGTCGCGTGCCGGCATTCGGGGCGAGCACATGTTCCTTTTCTCGAAAAATCGTTAATCTTCACAAAGTTCGAAAACTTGTTGTGGGTGGAAAATTCAGTGTCGTGGGATTTTCCTGTGTTC
The DNA here is from genome assembly GCA_963855545.1 of Ethmia dodecea. NCBI lineage: Eukaryota > Metazoa > Arthropoda > Insecta > Lepidoptera > Depressariidae > Ethmia > Ethmia dodecea. The sequence continues at coordinate 15,430,849 of OY979449.1, read as the reverse complement.
CGTACACAATGTAGCGTGGTGTTTGATTTTTGGCGGGAAAGCGTCAATGGCATCGTCGAGGTAAATATCGCGGCTTGGCTTCTGTTAAGTCCTCATCACGACGAATGCCCCCTAGATAAGTACATATTTGCGGAACTATCGAGCGCTCATTCTGCTCCGGACTTTTCATCTTCTAGCACTTTAAATTGAGAGAATGATTCAAGTTTGATAATTTACAGCACTTCGGTAAGGCGCATTATGTGCCTAAACGAATAAACCCTATAGAGAAACCAAACAAACAATTGTCATCAAAACTTGCGTTAGCTTAACAAATCGTATTAGCGTTGATACCATTTGAATCCGGCATTTAACCGACTGTAACGCGAAATTCAAATGAGTCAGGATATAAGCTTGCCGTCCTGGGTTACGAGTTAAAGTAGCCTTTTATACTCTGTACTTTGGTAGACGTCCTTACGTAAGCTCTCAGTCCCGCCTCCACTTATGTAACTAGCCGATTTGCCCCGAATTTTATCTAAGGAATTCAATTTTGGCGAATATTGAATTTTGTTATCCGCTCATCTAAGGGAGTCCGTTTTGACATCGAATTCATTTCCGTTTATCAATCTGTCGATCTCTATAAATATGTATACCGTCATTTTTATGTTTTTTTTTCTTAACACTTTTTTTTTCCTTTGAACAACCGTCGTGATATTAATGGACTTATCAAATGTCGTCATTGCTAAAGATGTCTATAGACGCGATTTACCATAAGATAGCTCGTCTGCACGTTTTTCACTTCTTTAATACGAAGACTTTGCTTAGTTAACTGTTCATTTCTTGTGGAAGGCTTCTTTTTGTTCCTCATACCGCCCGAGGTCAGGTTGCGACAGGCCGGGAAGCCAAAGAGACTTTTAGATTGTTTCCCCATAAATATTTCAGGGGATTGCGACAGTTTTGTCGCACTGACTTTAATATTTAACTGGAGACCTTTTGTGCGCACTCCTCACATAAATTGCACGTTAAATTGAAAATTAGGACATCTTTTAAAACACATTTCAATGGCCCTGTGGATGGATGGCTTTTATACATAGGTATAGATCAGAGAAACTTACTTTTAATTCATATTCAATATCGCTACCAGACCTAGCTACTACTTGAATACACACTACAGCATACTTAACATTTTAATACATATATAATTTAAATTAACACTATTATATCTACAAGTCTCTAGATAACAAAAACCCTCGAATATCCCCGAGGAAGAATCACAAAAGGCGTGATAGCGTACTTTCTAAATCGCTCTCATATAAACATAGTAACATACGGAGGAAACATAGAACGTTCCTTTTTTGAAGTCATTTAAAACGGTCAAAGTAAGTAGACCAATCGAACCCTCTCGAAGCTATTTGGAGCGGTAAGCGACAGCAAATGTCTTCCTCGGGCGAAGTGTGCCGCGCCACGCGACGCTAACGGCATGGCGTGTGTCGTGGTATTTATTTGTGCATTTGCAGCAGAGCACGCGGCTAATGGACAGATGCACTGGTACAGCGAGACATGGAAGCTTGTTATAATCTACTTGAGTACCAAGTTTGATTGCTTGCAAAGGAATTCAAGCGCCTCTGTCTTATTGAAATGCTGACTGGCAAAAATATTCAGTGGATAAAAATTTTAACAAATTTAGCTAGTTTTCCAAATCCCAGATACACGGCTTAGTCATAAATAGGAATGCAAATGAGTGTGTTTGTTTGTTATTTTTTTACATCTGGACATAGTGGATTTTATACACTAAAAGAGTTGGGAGGCACGGAACGCTCGAGAATAGAATAAGACTACTTTTTATCCTGGGGAAAATGTTTCATTCCCGCGGGAAAATTCTTTGCGTGCCGAGTTACTTTATAGTAAGCGAAGCTGCAGGTAAAAAAAATCAGGTCTGATTTTATATCTCTCTAAAAATATGCTTAATATGCCTCTTGTGGTTTCAGAGTTTTTGTTTAGTTTATATTTTATTTACATTTAGGCATAATATCTATTTGCGCCATGATCATATTATACATTAACATGGCGACAATCTACAATCCCCAACTATACTTCGCTCAAGGGTAACAGAAACTAACCAACAAAGAGGGGAAGCAGCAAAAGAATCTCAAAAGAAACACAATAATGAAACCTCTTCGTTGGCAGTAAAACTATTCCTTTATTTGTGTCTTGTCTGTGTACAATAAAGTTTATAAACTCGTATAACTCATCGCCAAACAGAAACGCGGAACGGTATAAAACTGAAGTGCCACGGCTGCTTGAACCAAACGAACGATGTCGTTTTTACCTGACTACTCAAGGAATGTGATGTTTTTCAGGTAAACCGAAAAATATGCCGGCATTATTCTGTTACGACGCCTAAACGCTTTGACCGATTTTGAAGTTCAAGGTTATTTAGTAGACATTTTTTATTTTGCTCATAATCCATATTTTCACTATCTTATTAAACTTGTATTTACGAAATAGCATAATAAATCTTTTAAAGTATCTCACTGAATCAACATCGAAAACTAAATACTTGGGATTGACAAATGTCACAATAATTGGGAGATTCTCCGCAATTTAGGATTATTAATTCCATTCCGGTGAATTGGCCGGAATCAATTCGACCGGGGAAAGCCGTTTCGTAAAATTACCCGCGCAATTGCAAACCCGATTTAAAATCACACCGACCTCACTAATCCGGGATACCTATCAAAAGGTCTGATGGAGGATTAGAAGATTTGAAAGAGATCCCGCTATCACATCCCCAAGTTTTGGGGAACTTTTTCAACAGCGAAATTAATTAATTAGTTTCGAAATTTCTAAGTACTCCATGCACGATAGGCTACTCAAATCAAATGGAATCGAACCAAAAATCAATCTCACTTGGGTTCGTAATCATAACCCAAGGTTTACAAGCACGATGAGCTGAGGAGAATGAAAAAGTTCAAGAAGAGTAGGTACTATGCTGAGCAATAAATTAGCTTTCACTTTTTACGATCTCTGAAAGATAATAACTATTGTACCGCGGAAAAAATCCTTGTCATGTTTTGTGGATAAAACATTTACTTTACATATACTCCTAAAACAATATTAAACATACAAGGTTGACAGGCAGCTATGTTTTGCTTAGCAACTACGAGTATATCTACCTAACGAACGTAGATAGAATCTGTATACCAAGTGTGTTCTCAGTACAATATATCTTAGAAGCTCGTGAATAGGGTTTTGCACCTCTCGTTATAGGGGTTAGGCATGTGTCCTACCGGTCAGGCCGTCCGGGCGCGTTTACAGCCCATAAACTGTGATCACCTCCAATTTGTGCAAAATTACCCTGCTCACCATACTAGCCAGTAGCCCTATAAATAAAATATAAGGACATGCCTACTTTTATGAGGGTGGGTATAAAGCAGTATAAATAATTTTATGTTTCTTCCTCAAGATCTGGTTGCCAAATTTTATTAAGATTGCTTCTGCGATTTTAAGGGTAACAGACAACAGCATTTACAGCGGTACAATAGCAAACCTCATTACCGTTTCCAAGAAAACCTTCTATATTATAACGTACGTCTAGAAAAACGTATTACCTAGAACGTGATGTGAACAAATCCTAAGCAAACATACGTTGACAGACTATATCAGTTCCTATACATCAGGGAAACAGCCAATATGGGAGCAATAGACACTGGAAACCCATTACGGCGGAATGGGCTACACCCCGTATTGGACACGGCACACTGGACAGGGTACAATAAACATTAGTTCTGGCACTATTTACTGTGAGGAAATACGTCTTTGATGTTACAACCATGAGGTTTCCTGTATCCCTTTTGATTTCAAAGCTTTCAAAAATTCGTATGAAGTAGAATTATATGAAGGTACAATATTCGAATATTATAATTTCCAGATTTAAAGAATAAAATCAGTATTATGATAAATTCCTAACCACTAGATCACGAAACCAATCCCTATTATGAATATTTACAAATACATATAATACCTATAATTTCGAATTTAAATATAATTCTCTTTTAAGGAAACAGATGGACAAAATGATAATTAGGACAATAAAGAAAGAGGAAATACATCCACCATTATTGTGCTTCCGGTTTGATTAATGGCAACGAATATGTTTCACGCATTTAGACGTCCTTACATATGAGAATTGGATGGAACATGTTTACCTCCATCCCTACACATGAGAACAATGACGTTGTGATGCAACACCTGTTATATTTCTAAAGATGCGATACAGCCGAAATGGCACAGTTAAATTTGGAATACTGGGAGGGTTGTGCAAATATATTCAATCTATAACAAAAAAGAATTCGTTTCGGAACGAAATTTAACAAAGAAAAAACAAATATAAATTAGGAACGTAAAAAAGCGAAAATGTAATATCATTGCTTAGCTAAATAGGAAATAGCTATTACGCGAGCTCGTATAACAGGAGCCCTATTCCGGCGAGTACTGACGAAAGTTCCAGTAGGCATAACAGCCTCAAGGGGAGACGTGTACAACGGAGCAATTGGACAATTTGAGCTTTGTGCTAATGAAACTCGTCTCATCCATGTTTCGCTTCAAGGCCAAACATTTCACTTTACACTTACGCTACCTTATGTATTATTTTGGAAACTTTTTCCGGGTCCAAGTAGTCTTATTTAGTCGCAACGTGCTATATAACAGAACTTCAAAGCCGGTTCTGCATTTATGCCTTCAAATTTAATAATACTTAGAATTCCCAGGTTATCCAAATAAAGAGTGTGTATTAAAATCTAGAAAATCTTTCTCATATTTTTGTTTGTACTGGACTTCCTGACTTGCGTTACCTCGTGCATGTATTAAACTTTGCGTTTTTGATTTAGTTATATGCATTAGAAAGGTCGCTTTGAGCAATTCTTTAAGAATGTCCGCCCTCGCAAACGGCACCTGAGTCGCAACTTCTCACGATTGAGTTTTCACGCGACAAAACTTCCAAGTGCTTTCCACGAAGTTGGAAGAGTGTTTCTTTATCCTCAACACCTATAACATGCCGTATATAGGGGTAATAAGTTGAAAATAATTTGGACATATTATAAATAACCTAAAGCGAAAGAAAAACCAGTTAAAGAAATAATTAAGTCTCATCTTCGCTCAACAGTATTCGCGAATAAATAGTATTTCAAATATTTCAGATGATCTTGAGAAGCATAATCCTCAGCACAAGATACATTAAGAAGAGATCTAAAATAATTGAATTCTACAGAAACTGCTAAGTTTATGTTAATTGAGATACGTTATACCAGTACTAATGGACTATTTGAAAATCTCAAGTGCTTGCAATACTAATAAATATTGCCACACGCCAGCTATACTATGTATAAATCTAGCAACGGTGTTTGGTTTGAAAATGATGACGACGTACATAAATAAAATGGATTCAGTTATAAATGACAACATATATCATTATGTAAATAAGAAGCAAATGACAGAATATAAAAAAGCTTCGATTCTGTAAATATTTGCAGATAACCAAAGGATAAGTAAATCATTCTTGATTCTTCTGACAAATTCGAATAATTCGACAAACAGCATCGCGGAGTTGTATCTCGAGGGACAGGGCCAGTATTAACAACACGAATCTTTTGGAACTGCTTGTTTGATCGCACATTCAATTCCCACGCATTCCTTAAACTGTAACCTTTTGTTTACGAAGGACTATTTTGCTACAAGCAAATTGATTCAAGTGCAAAATTGGCGAACCATTTGCTAGAATTCCCTGCGCGGCAATAAACGCTACACAACTGAACTGACTAAAACGATCGAAATGTCGAACATACGGAAACATCCATGTTCAGAAAAATATGAATTCTTGAGTAATAAATAAGTTTTATTGGCAAACCACAAAGTTAGAGAAACGGGATTTAGGATTAACTTACAAAAGAGGCAATTCACTCTGTTTTAAGACATCATTTAGTCAAAAGCTGCTTAAATCTTGAATGAGTTTAAGTGCTTTCAAATTAACAGTTCCAGACACCAGTAGGTTCATTAGAGTTTACGAGTGTACACTGCTTCAAGTATACAAGCCTTTCGTAACAATAGTTGTTTGCACTGAACACGACGAGCACGCTCCCGTCGTTTTATCGGCAATAACATGTGAGGGTGGCCTTAAGGGCACAATACATCTAGAAAAACTGGTGTTCGGGGCCGAAGCACACTATTTTATGTTTACTACCCTTTGGCAAATATAATAAACGTTACTACAGGTCCCACTCCTGATAATAATGGCTTCGGTGTTCGCCTTTATGTTAGGTTACAGAGACTGTAAGTTTCAGGCTTTATTATACTCTAGTTTCGTTTTCAGATGTTTGTTCGGAAATTGAGACTATCCGTAGTTTTGAGATTGGAAGGAAAAGGAAATTTGAAACAAGGCCTATTAATTTAAATACAAGTCTTAAAACAGACTTACGTAACTTTTTCTTGAGATTAAGGCCACAAACGTGTATCGAACTTATTAATCCAATCACTAGCTGGATTTTTATACTCTATTTCCGTAATGAACCTTGAACCCTCGTTGGATATCCCCGCCAAGGCACCGGGGCCTTAACGCAATTTCGATGCGGTCTCATGAGAGCCAAGATCTTCCAATATGTTTTCTTGTACTAGATTGTTTTATAACAGATCGCCTTTACTTTTTCTAACACATATCACATTAATTTGGGCATTGAAATTGCTTGCGACGTCTCATCTATCCAGTTCCCAAGGGTTATCTATTAATAAACAAAATGTATTAATTTTATTGTCAACGAAGTTATTACTTTGTTGACAATAACAATTACTTCAAAACAAAGCAACAAAACAATTTTACTAATGGCATAACATGACCAACCGTCTCCACAGTTTTATAACTCTATTAGTCAAAGAATAAATCGAGCAGAATATTTTATATTTGAATACCATCGTATTCACAGTTGTACATATTCCCTCAACAATTCTTCTATTCTATTATTCAGAGCTCGCAACCCCGCTCGGAGTAATATAAATCCCAAATGAAATTGATAAAAGCAAACTGAAAATATAGCTTTCAACAAAGACTATTACGGAAAAAATACGGTTAGGGGTATTAAATCCAACAAACATAAATACTCAATGCGATCAAACGGCTACCGCATCCCGACAAACGGATTAACAAAGATCAACAGCGTAGATTAACAGCAATTGAAGCCGGCGAAATGAAGAGGGCCGTTACATCAGACTTATGATTTTGGACAAGGTTGACATCGTGACGTCGTAAAATGGCTGAGTTACAGCCAACGATAATTGGTACTAAGGATTTGATGCGACACTCAAAGAGGAAAATGGCACAATGCAATTGTGTAATTCAAACAATCTATCCAATTTACAAGATTCAAATCAAGTTACTTCATCTGCCTGGGAATCATTGAGCTGTGTTAAGGAAATTGTTTTCAATAGGAGCTTTTTTGTCACGTTTCGAAATGTAGATTACATAAAAAAAGAAAGGGAAGTAAGAAGCTAGTTGCGGGGAGTTTCTCAGTTCCAATATCCATTTCAATCATAAATGGAGCGCAGTTATAGATACCGATAGCACACGCCATTTGCCGCCATTTATTATTAGTTCGCGTAGACACGTGTAAAGTTATGTGATCGAGGAATCGTTGATTGAGTTTCCAGGCACTGGCGTTATTTCCTCCGGGATCTTTATTACTTAGATCTCAGCGCGTGTGTGACCTACAACTCGAGGTATCATGGCTGATATGTTTTTGATAGCAAACTATAGCTGCTGTTGATATTAGTTTATAGCAATAACAATATTAGCCATATTTATAAAGATTCTATATCTATTGAAAGATTTAATAATCACTGATGTTATCAGGAACAAAATAAAAATAAAACTAACTGACTCATTATAACATTTAGAACTTTGAAATAAAGAATCATACGATGCAGGCATCTACTAAGAAAGGAATATCGGAAATTCCCAAGGGAGCGGGATATAAACAGATTCACTATGCGTGACATATTAATTCCCTAACACCCAAATTGCGCAAGCAAACGGGGTATCACATGTTCATTGTAAGATTAGAAGGCAACGCACGAGTGGCGACAATGAACACAACACGTATTCAATTTGTTTGTCTAAGCAGTTTAAAGCTAAGTGTGAAATGATCTAAATTTTTCTACGCTTCTATAAACTTAACGATTTTAAATCACTGTTATCTTTCATTTGTCCACGTGTTCAACTTACAACCTCCTGTGACTTGTTACCGACGGTTTATTATTTATAGTGGTTTATTGACAGTTTTGTTAGTGGCATTTGCTATGAGAAGACATTCATCCACAGAGCTGTGCTCCCGATATTAATAACTGACAGAGCACTCCGATACAATTTATTATCCACTGTATTCATAGCTTTATTACTTTAGAGGCGTTAAATCGATATTTCTTAAACAGAAAGGAAATAAAATCAATACAGATTTTTAAAGTCTGATATAGTCAATGTTAATGATGTCATTCAAAACAGATTTCTTATTTATTGACCAAATTAAGCAATGACCATCGACAAATTATGTTTTTGCAATTTCGAGTGCTACCAACGTAAATACGTTTTAGTGCTTTTATGTGTTTATTGCCAAAACTGACCAACTCTTGACCTCACTTGTTTTCAGCTCAAGCATCCTGGTAGTTTTAAACATATCCTTTAAATTAGCATAACCAGTCTTGTTACCATTCTCGTATTGTTTTTGACATCATCAATATGTGTGGTTTCATCTATTTCCACTGTTGGTCGAAATAGCTTTCCAAATAAACGATTTAGTTCTAATTATTTGTCCGACAATGGCCGTCCAGCTAGACGTCCTTCAAACAAATCGATCCATGTTGTTACAGTGACAAGCATGTAATTTTGATACCAATTACCCGCGTATCTTCACATCACCCTGAACTGCAGCTTTTGTTTCATGGTCAGACTACATTATTTTTTTACTGACAAACGTGGACAAAGTGTCAACATAGAAATATATACATTTTACAAGAATAAAATGTTGAAGTAAGCGTTTTAGTATTTTCGAATGCAACACTTGATCAAATATTCAAGTTTTTATTTGTGGCAATGTTTTTTATATCGAAGCACTGGATTCAGTCTTGTCAGCGTCTTAAAAGATTATCTGACGATGTCTTAAGCAATCAATTTCCATCCATAATCGTTATTTCAAATGATAAAGGATTGGTCTCGAAAATCTCTCAGTTCACTCGAAAAACTTTGTACAATCGTATTTTGAAATCTGTTTTAGTTGAATCAGCTTTTAAAGGTTCTCTTAAGAACGACACATTTTTTATCGATAATGCTAATCCTCTTTTTACATACATACAGCTCACGCTATTGTCCCACAGGGATAGGCCGAGACGATGGATAGCCAGTTTGCTCGAACTCTGCATACTTATTTCGCTTCCTTACTCTTTTTAGTATCCAATTATTTTGTTACTAGCTCTTCTATTTCAGGGATTTAGATATTATAAAGGGATAAAATGTAGTTTATGTCGAGTAGCGGATTTACAGTTTTACCAAAGGCTTTTAAATATTCATCTGTGTGCCCAGTTCTTTTGTAATTCGTCACTTCATTAATTAGACAACAAAAGTTTTTTTTTGTATATTACTGAGGTAATGAAAACTCTATAATGTACGACAGTATCATAAATAATATTTTTGAGCTGTCTCTGTGGCTATAAAATTAATTTAAACAAATCTGCCACTGAATTTGCCTCCCCAAGCCTACTAAATCGGCCGCTGCATTTTACCTGCCGGTCCTCTATCTCTGCAAAAAAATTTCATCGATCCATTGCTTCAACCAAAAACAAACAGCCACGCCACCTGATGAGTATTTAGTGCTACATTGTTTGCAACTTAGCGCCTATTTGAATGAGACACTACAGCGTGGGATGTAATCAAAACACGATCCGTCAAACAGCATTAGCAACACGCCGGGCGCCACTGGCATATTAATTCCTGCCATTGATCGCTCCGCGCCCGCAGCATAATATTATCGTCCAGTGATCTACGGGTACGTCCATTACGCTGACCCAGTATCTAGCCCACATCGGTAAAGGATGGAGTATTATCGCAGGTAGATAGCACTGACGTATGATAGAGCGTCAAAGCGGGTTCATAAAGGCTGCTGTTTATTTTCATCAATACTTTTAGTAATCGTTGCTTTGTGATCAAAATTACCTGTTTTGTTATCGGTAGCACTTCTATCTACTATAACTTTTAACTTTTTTCGTTGGTTATCTTCAACTTTTAGAGTGCGCATAACAGAGTAGTCAGAGTTACATTTATTTATCGTTTGAAATTAAAGTTCTTGAATATTCCATCACAAAACCGTCCATTCCCTTAAAACAGATAGTATTGGCAAACGAAATATCTTAACAAACCGACGAGAATTCGTCGCACATAATATGAAGTGCCGAGCACATAGTTTCACGTCAAAGGGCATTTCGTCTTAGCCCTGATCCAATGCATATGTGATCGGAATACTAGGTCCAGATTGAGGTAGTTAGGAAGGTCTAGCTGCTAGACACAACTAGATATGTCCTAGACACGCCAGCCCGCTCGATCTATAACCATTTTCCCTTGAGGCACTTTTTTGCTAACCTAATTCTTTGCAATTACTAGAACGAGTTTTCCGTTGCTTGTTTTTCCGATCGAATAATTATTCTGATGTTGTCAAGCGTGAGTGAGAGTTCTATTTTCTTGTTCTAGTATTGATGTCACTATTTAAATACGTCGCATTATAAAAACTAGGCAAAAGAAGTTGGCGCCCAAAAATTTCTTCGTGAGATGAAAGGGTAAATTTAGCTTTCCTTTTAGTATAAATGAAAAAGTTACTTTCCTTTTAGTATAAATGAAAAGAAAAAGTTTCATTACTAAAACATAATAAATCTCGGAGACCTAAATTATTTAAAAAATGCGCCTTTGGTGCCTATCAAAGGGAGTTAATACATTTTTTAACAGAGTATTTCGTTTCCAAACCCTGTGTGGAACCATAGTGGTGTTTCCAATCTAAATTTACATAGGAATTCAACTGGAGTACTTGCAGTCTAGCTATGTGAGGAACGAAATCCCTAGCATATCCTCGCCTATAAATAATTTAACAAGAGAAACTAATCCGCTATATTACACAGTTGTTCGACAATTCCCGCCAGAGTCGATACATTCGCCAAATTACATGATTAAATCATGTATGCGCAATACATTTTCCGTCTACACATTTTGGAAAACATACAGTTTTGACTACTTAATCAGTTTGTTCATTTTTGCATCACCTGTTGTCGCTAGCATAAACTCATATGGCTTGAAGTCCAATTATTATTCAAATAGAACGATGCCGTCTCTATTGTTTAGCAAAATTACCATTCTGAGCATTTGCTTCATTGTCTTTAACCGAAGTAAATTTATTAATGTGCTGCCTTTCTTCTGCTGAATATAAATATATATACACTCCCCTTTAACCCCGTGGGAGTTGGCAAGTCTGAAAATACACTTAGTATTTCTCGCACCCTTTAACGAGACGTCTTTCTGAATAATCTGATTCATTCGGTCTACTATATCTTTTTTCGTTTCTTATATCTTTAACACTGACAAGATAATTACAATTCCTCTATTATGTAGCTCACCAAATACCATCTAGCTATTCTATTCTAGTAAAACCAAAGCTTAAAATAGGTACGAAGCAGCGATGTTATCCAAATGTCCGGAATTGTGATCAGCTAATACGTCATTGTCGTGTAGGCACAAAGCGGTGAAATGTATCTAAATAGGAAAACCGCAGTCGAATGTTCCATTAATCAAATATGCGGGCAACTGCTGAGGTGAGTCAGTAATTCCTGGTTCATTTGAACCCTGTCAGTTTCAAATGGATGGAATCGTCGGCTGATATAAAATTTACAAAGTCTGTTGCGTTATGAGTCTTATGACTTAAGCTGCTAATGCGATTACTGTGCATTTCAGGTTGTGTTTTGTTTCAAAATTTATGTCGGATCTGGTTCTAAGGTGAAATTACATGTTTGCAGCTTGCTCTTTCATGTATCTATCCGCCGAATTAAGTCAGCTTTTAGCCTGTAATTAATCATACAGTATTGTGAGACTACACTACAGATTAATGATAAGTAGACGTTTGATTAAGATCGGAATCAGGAATTACGTTACAGATTATCCTTAGTAGTTGATTTGATTGTATGTTGTGTATTGATATGTGTCTGGAGTCTCAAATATTTATTCTATTAAATTTTAAGAACTTTTATCGACTTCAGAATGGATAGCCCGCTTCGCTTTTTAAACACACGTTTGTACTTACGATCAACGTTATGTCAAAGGAGGTAACGCTTTGGAAGAACTCCAAGAAACGCAACAAGTTCGCGAAATATCTGGTAGCTTCGCGATAATCGCATTTTCCTAAAATGTTTTCAAATAAATTGATACCTAATATATTTTAAATACCATTTGTTCTAAAATGGAATTGTCTAGCCGGACAATTGAATTACAGAAATTGCAATTTCGAAATTTATTCCAGTATGTATAGAGCAGTTTATTCAACGAACCTATTTTCCAGATGATTAGTTTAAAAGCGACTGCAGGGCGGAATATCTTAGCGATTTATCGAAAAAAACATTCTTTGAACCCGCGTAAACAATGTCATTGAACGAATGCGAATTAGCATAAGCAGGGTGACGAACCCAGTACAAACTATCAGAAATTACGTGAAGGTCGATAAAATGTATAAGGGAACTCGAAGAATTGCCGGAAATATCTGTAGAGATCAGCAACATTTTGGCGGCTAATAGTTTTATTTACAAACAAGAAGAAAAGTTGGCCTCACGAATAGTCTCGACTTCGAGTAGCAACAAAACTGTAGGGTGCCTAAAAGTTCACTGTAGTTTACGGCGCGTGTTTATTCCAAACGAATTAACAAGAAACGGACACCGAATTTCCTAAATCGAAACAAACGGACCGAGCATAATTTTATTACTCCATTGACCTCACGAATAAATTGCAATTTGGACCACTTCCCAGGAACCTTTAAAGATACACGTAAAACAGACATTTTGCTAAAACCAAATTACTTTAGTTAAGAAATAAAATTAAACTCCACATAATCTGTAGTTTCACAGACCGACCTTTTACTGGCATTATGAAGTGATGTTGTGGCTTTGTGGTCGGCTGCTTGCAAGATGAAATGTCAGAGTTAAATAGACGAGACAAATTCAACAACTCTTTGATCAAAACGAATTTGCAATTCAGATCCACCCCGAGGTGGCAGCAGCATGGAGGCGTTAATATTTCATCGAAAACAATTGGCTTTGTGAATAAATTAAAGTGTCCAATCATCTTTCAAAAGAAGTCATATTTCTCTTTTTGAAATCTGCTTTTAGGAGAAAGGGAAGGCAATTCTTAAGACATTAGACAAGTCACTGTTACAATGCTATAAGTCTTACAATAATACTCATCAACCTTTATGAATGATTCATGAAACATTACTTTATCGTTAGTAAATCCAATTCTACAGCTGAAAAAGAATTGAATTGTCCGAGATCTTGACAACACGGTACTTCGGTTTAATCTCTAAAACCATTAAATGGAAATTCCACTTCAGGAACCAGTTCCAGGGGGAACCGCGTGTAATCACAACTAACTTCCAAGAACAACAAACGAACAACCGATCCCAAACCTCTCAGGGACTTGAATAATAACAATATCTCACCAAAGCTAGACTGACTTTAGGAACCACGTGGCCTTGGCTGGAAATAATTCATTTATTACGCTACGGCAATCGATTCAGTGCAGACAGACAAAGCTCGTCTCATATCGAAGGTATAAATAATTCAGGAGCGGCACCGGGCGGCGCGTAGAAGACCCGCGTCCCTTGGAAAAGTTCATAATGTAATTTGGAGACGGCGCGAACTGGGGCGAACTCGGAGCGTCGACACGAGAGGACCCTCGCCCCGCACAAGTAATTTGCGGGGGCGACGCGCCCCTGCATACCGAATGCAGCCTCGCCTCGCTACCGCTATTTGTGCACGCCGCTATGCATTTACTAGGGCCGAGCCGGGACTCCGGGAGTTCCTCGCACGTCCGCTCCGATTACTCAACTAACAAACCCCTTTTGTTCCAGGCACACCGAACTTCGGAGTGAATAAACAATGTGCAGAAATCGGAACTGTTCAACCGTGGACCCGAAAACGCGAGTGATAAGTGACAGTGAAAGTTCCGCTATGTGCGTGTAATCGACCACGACGTCGAACCTTTCCGAGTGGGGGGCGCTGGCGACCGCGGCCAGCGATGTTATGGACGTTGTACTGCTCAATGAGAGCGACGGGGCGGGAAACGCGACCGAGGCGAGCCCGCCTGCGGACCTGTACAACTACTGGGCGTGGAGCATCGTCGACGGGGCACTTATGGTGCTCATCATAAGCGGGAACACGCTCACCATCTTCGCGGTGACGCTAAGCAGGCGACTCTCCTCGCTAGTCTCCAACCAGTTCGTGCTAAACCTGGCCATCTCCGACCTGATGGTCGGCCTCACCCTCCCCTACCACCTCGTTTTCTACCTCAACGACGACTTCGGCAAGATCAAGTGGTCCTGCCTCATGAGGTTCATCCTCATCATACTGGCGTGCCTCGCGTCCATTTACAACATCATCGCAATCGCTGTAGACAGGCAAGTTGAATACGTTTATATCTTTCGATATTACACAAAGACTTTCGAATCAAAACAGGAGCAAAGTATAAATAGCCTTCAAGTTCGAACACGCTACGGTAAGCACGAAATCTGTTTCTGTGAGGTAATAAATCGACCAAATTACAAATGTTATGAGACAAACAGATTCTATACCGAATAAAAGAATATATACATTTGTACTCTATTTTATAAAGATATTGGAAGACGAATATTGAGCCCGCGAACTGCTAGAGACTCAATTGGTATAAGAAAATAGTAATAGACGATCAAATGCGTCTTAACTAGATAAAATTAACGAACACTAACTGCGTTTAGTAAGCTCAAGTCCACCCTTAAGTATATAGTTCAGTGTATGACGCGTAATAATAGCAAAATTATAAAACGCAATTAACTTTCAATGCCAATACACGATACAGCAATAAAAAAATGTATTGCAACCTCAAATTAACGCTCTCTCTCGTAATTCAATAAAAAAACATCCATTCTCTCTGTCAACAGCAACCATGCGTGTTTCAGGTACATAGCGATAGTCCACCCGCTGCACTACAGCCGGTACATGACGAAGCTGGTTACCAGGGTGTTGATGAGTGCTACCTGGTCGGTAGCCGTGTGCATCAGCTGCATACCCATGTTTTGGAACGATTGGCACGAAGGCGTCTCTTGTGAGATGAACCTGGTGAGTTACGTCATCATCCATCATCTAGTCGTTTATCACTTTTATCATTTCGTTCTTGCACGCAATCACTTTCACACAATCCATCTACTACTCATTCCTTGGTCTTAAAACTCTTTTAACAACTGAACCCTCCTTTCTTCGCATTACAATACCCACACTAGGACAGACGACTACCTGTAAATTACAACTATCATTTTCATCGTATCATCGTGTCTATAAATTCACTGCCGAACGTATAACTCATAGGGAGCGCAGTTAAAGGATTGATGAGCGCAGTGTTATAAATTTAAAATAGATGGTAGCTTCTTAACTCCTCAGCCGGATCTTGCTGCTCGTATATTCCCTTGTTGACTCTTATAATATCCAAAAGTAGGTACAGTACCGTGCTAATAGTCGTACCGTATTCTCCTAGCCACAATTTTATCAGTATTTTTGCATAAAAGCATATTGCATATAGGATTTGTTACAGTAACTCCTGTCTGTTTATTATTTACGGCTTAATTTACAACGAATATGAAAGGACACACGTTACTTTTAACCTCCTAGTACTAAGCCACAAACTCCCAAACATCACTGCTTTATTACGTAGACGTGTAAAGACAATATAACGCCTTATTACAGTAATAGCCAATGGCCGTAGTTTGCAAGCCTGACTTGGTTGTGCAAACCGCAGATTTATGCTTAAACATTTACTTAATTCAAAGTTAGAGAGGTCTCGAAGAACAAACACATCTGCCAAGTGTTCAGGACAACGCTCGGCGATAATGTTTGTGTTGCCCGTTTACTCTGCCGTCCGTTATTTACTCTTGTTATAAGTGGCTAATCAAAACCGATTCTATTTGGTTTTACTTCGATTGCATGGTAGGTATTTGTTTATTCAGTCATTGTGAACTGGGCCACTGTTGCGAGTTACAAAATCAATAGGATATCGTCCGTGAGCTTTACGTACGGAAGCTTTTCATACTCACCAAAAACTTGTCGTTTCATTAAGTCAAGGTAATACCTAAAGCATTTATTTTCCGAAAATTACACTTAGAAAGGTCAATAGTCTAATAACAAGGTCTAAACGGAACTAAAGATTGTCTAAATGTAAACAGCAGCCCATCTCCACCTACGAGTTGTTGGTTCCAATTGCAGTACCCGAGAAGAACCAGCAAGGGCATTAATAAAGACCACGCAAATCAGATATCAGATACACTTGAATAATGATGTATCTACAACTTCTTTCGATACGTGATGGGCTCGCATGGGAGATTATGACCCACACTTGTTAATTTGTGAAGTAAAATACAATAGCTCAACAGAGGGCTATTACGGTTTGATAATAACGTAGATTAATTAATAACTCGTATATTGTCATCAAAGCTTAAGATTTAGTAGTTTCTTATGATACTGCAATCGCGAGAAAAGGCCAAAAGTCATATAATATGCTCATCTCAATATAATACAAAGCAAATAGACGCAGCGATTGCGTGTGTTAACATTTATACCCAAAGCACTATCTTCTTTCAAAACATATTTTAAAGAATAACTTGTGAAATCGCATATTCCAACAAAGGACTCGTAAAGGCGAGGCTAGGCGTATAAACCTTCGCCTAATGGCACAAAAGGTATACCAATAAATCATTGTCTACTGTGAAGAATTTCAAATAGTAAAATTGGAGTGAATATCTCACGGTCTTTAGTATTCGTAACGAGTGCTGTTTCATTACACGAAAAAAGCTAATGCATGGTTTTGGAGTGTTCTCACGCGAGCTTTATTACCTGGGCATTTATTTATTTGTTTCTGGGACAGTTTTGTGAAAGCGAAGGTGGTATACGGCCCGCATGAGAGTGGGCGTTTGAATCACGTATTCATGCAAATGTGGCTCGGTCTAGACATTTCGGAGTTCTCGGTCTGAAAACTTGCAAACCAAGATAACAAACAAACGAAATTATCATTCACTTAATTAGCACGCGTTTCAGCTTGACAAATAGATACCAATTAAAAACATCTACACGGTAGTAGACCTGCCAAGTACGGACCATTTTGCCTGATTGAGTAAGAATCATCCAACCAAACATACATAGTAGGATAAACACGGAAGCTTCATCCGCGAGGGCTTTCATATTTTTCGGACAAGAGGACACACGCAATTTTCCATTACCGTCGATTTTCAGAAACTGACTCACATCACATCCTCCAATTCTATCACGGAATTTCTTCTTAATCTTTTAGGTAGTGCCAAAGACGTATACTACAAGCATCCTGGCTCCAATGTTCTCCCTCATATGGATGGTGATGTTCATCCTGTACTGGCGGATCTGGCGAGAGGCGACGTGCCACGCGCGGCGCATGCGCGCCAACACCTGCTGCCCCGCTGGAGGGAACGATTGGAAGAGCATCCAGGTGACGTCACAATGTTTTGGGTTTCAAGGGTGGTCCACGGCTAAGACCAAAAGTTGTCATATCACGTGGCATGCTACTTAGATGTGCTTGCATATTTAAATAGAGGCTTTTAAAAAGCCATTTCAGCTGCCATCACTAAAAGATAGGTGTTTCATGTATATGTCTATGTACTAGTAGTGCCTAATTCCCTAACTTTACGAGCACTAGATCATTATTCGGTGTACTAATAATTTTATTTGTAATAACTAAACGAATTAAATTTAGGCAATAAAACAGAGTAGAGAAGCAGAATGATCGGGGAATTAAACGTAATAAAGTTTTATTTTTTATTAAAAATGTTTTGCCGGACTTGGCGCGACCTCACCTAAAGTCACTTTTAACAGATATACCATTCCCAATTCCAGGTGGTACTCCTAGTCCTGGGCTCTTTCTCCATATGCTGGATGCCGTTCGTGGTAGTGGCGTGCGCGCAGACGCTGCCCTACATAACCCTGCAGAACCCCATCGCGTACCGGCTGACGTCATCGCTCGCCATGTCCAACTCCGGCATCAACCCCCTCATCTACGCTTGGAAGAACGCGGGCTTCCGAGCTGCGTTCGCGAAGCTGCTTCGATGCAAGCGGCCAGACACATCGGAATACAGGGGCTCCCCCGCGCCAGAGCGTAAGCGGGGCTCGGTGGCGCTTCGAGAAGGTTCCATCACGCGCACCAGCACCCCAACCGGACTGACCACTTTGGGAGGAAGGCCGGCTAGGCTGCTGTACGTGGAACGCGAGACGGACACGTCCAGGTGTCGCATCATAGAGAACGCAGGGTACGTGGATGGGGAAGGAGGTGACACGAATCCGTCGTACGCGCCAGACGGGCCCACGCCGGTCCATAGGGCCGCGACCCGCCTCCCCGATGCAGTGTAGTGTTAAGAGACGTTCAGAAACGTTGAGGGAAACGTGAAACGCTTCTAGGTAAAGTTGTTAGTGTAGGTACCCCCTCCGCAATTAGGTACCTTCTACGCTCAAGTTTTTAAAAGCTTTATTGTTGAATTTTCATTGAGATTCTAATGATTTTCCTGCCAAGACATTTTTAATATAAAGAGAGGTTTCTGTCGACTAAATTGAGATGTTTATGGTAAAATTATAACTAAAATGTTCTATGTAATATTGAAATTAAATATATTAACTTATTGTCGAGAGTTTTATTTACTGCCCTGTATTTTAACTGTAACTTTTTGATACTCGTAGCGCCATCTATTCCGTAATAAAAGTACCATTATGAAAGCATCTGTAGTAAAAGAACCTTGTTGCAAGTTGAAACGCTACCGCACAGGAATTGTAGATGGCGTTGATAGTGATGACAATGAATCGTAAACATTTTCAGCAACAGGTTAAATGTAGTCCATCAGTAAAATCAAATCGCAGAATAATTATACCCTTACATGAGTTTAATAAAATAGATTAAAATTATGGATTAAAGATAGCTGAATATGTTGCATGTATGTATGTGTACGGCCTAGTCTAGGATTTCAAACTAAAAGTAGGTAAATAATACGATATTAGGTATGTAGTACTATATATTAGCTATTATATGACGATATCATAGTTATGCTAATTATTCGTCGCCAATTTCAAAATAGACAGTAATTTTATTTTCTACAGCCCCTGTATTCTATTGTCAAATAAAAAACCTTATTATAGTTTTCCCGTACATAAATTTAAACAATATTATGAAAGATTTTGTTGATTACTTTTGCAATTAACATATTTATGTAAATAATCAAGAACTCTTAGCAAATTGTTAATGAATTGATAAAGGGACATGCAATAAAAAAATCCATTTTATTAAAATTTTGCCTAAATAATGTTTGGGAAAAATATATAATTATAAAAAAATATTATAATTGATGTAGAAAGGGAAATTATTTCATGCCTTTTTTTAAGGTTCCGTACCCAAAGAATGCCAACGGGACCCCATTACTAAGGCTCTGATATCCATTTGTCTGTCTATCAGTAGACTGTATCTCATAAACTGTAATCGGTAGACATTTAAAATGTTCAACAAATAACAAAAAAAAGTTAGAAAGGAAAAGGGGTCCACATTCCACATACAAGAAGCGTTTTCTTTTAATGTACGTCTACGAGCCCGACTTGTACTTAGCCGGTTTTTCATAAAGTTATTGACGTGATAACGTCTTATAAATCGATGAACGCACGAAAAAGCATGACTCATTGTCACGTTCCGCCTGACTCGAGTGTGCAAGCGAGAGCACGGAACAAGCGATAGAGAGGCACGATCAATATTTTTTATGACGTTATTACGTAAAATTATCGCCCGTAAACCGCCTTTACAAACGTTCCCTTTTTTTTGTTTAATACAGCTTTTTCTTGTATGTGAACAAAACTTAATGAAAAACGCTTAAAATCGACTCACCTCAACTCCGGTCACGCCGAGCGCGGTCACCAAATTAGGCGTCATCCGGAACGGCACCTTCTCCGGAACCCGCAGCGTCTTGCCCTTCTCGAAACACACGTTATAGTCTATATGCACCACTTCACCCGACGTCAAGTCCACTAGCACATTGTCCAAATGTCTATCACCAAGTCCGATGATGTAGCCGATCGTACTCATCACTGCGACGGAGTAGCTGTACCGCCGTGTCATCTGCCACCATTGCTCCGGAGTCACACTCCCGCACCACAGCTCCCTCCAGAGCAAGTCTCGGGGGGTCTCCGCCGCTAATTCCTGCATAACTTGCTTCAGTATCGACACAGGCCACTCCTTTCTGTTCTCTGTCGATATGCCTGCTTCTTTCAGCAAAGGATTCAGCTTGTTGTAGAACAGCTCCGAAGGACGCAGCACAGTCACGGTTTTATTCGTTTTAGCTGATATTAGGGCGGCTTCTCGGTTTTGCCAGCGTTTGTACAGGGCAAAGAGAGGAGTCACGTTGTCCACCCAGCTGATCAGACCTGAGCGGGGTCCTAAAGGTATTACGGAATAGTGACGGGCCCGGTAAGTCTGGTTGTCATTGTTTTCTGAATCTCGCGCCATCATTGTGTTTGTAATTGATAGCAGTTGCATTATTCTCTCATCGAGATGTAAGTCTTCTAGACCTTTGAAGAGATAAGTGTATGCTTTACCGTCTGATCCGTAGAACACGAGCTTTTTCGGTCTCGTCTTGGTAGGTAATATAGCGACATTGTTCTCGACAGACTTAATTGTCACTCTAACCGCTCTTTGGTTTGTATGTACTCCTGGCATTGTTATCACGGTGTTTTTCATCTCAGCCAGAACTGGACTAATATCTGACATCTTCAGTATGTATGAAGTGCGCTTGTTGACTTTCTGCTGAAGTTTAATCTGCAGTTGCTTGAGAGGAGCCCATGACTCCTGAGGCTTCTCTGGGTTCGCGGGGTTTTTCAATTTATCGATTACGTCAATGATAAGACCTTGGAACTTAGTCTGGAATGAAGTTTCATGTGGAGTTTCTGGTTTACCGGATGTTACCTGATGCAGCTGCTCCAATACGAAGACTATTGGTTCAAATATAATTCGATGTTTCTCTTTTATCAATTTTTCTTTATCTTCTATAGTTAGATTGTCATTGTTTTTTACTTTAGTTATTTCGGTTTCTAATTGAGACAGTCTCTTGCTGAAATCTGAATGATGTTGTACTAAAGTACCCAAACACAGCTCATCCCACAGCAAATTTATACGCTGTAGCTCTTTGACCAGCAACTTCACTTGCAAAATTGTCGTCGGTGCTTGCTTTGCTAAAGTTTCTACCATATCCAAGAAGCAAGAATTCAGTTCATTGTTTATAACTTTATCACTTCCGCAGTCGCCAAAGTCGAGAGAATTTTCGCCACTTTCAGCGTCATTTGACAAATAAGATCTCGTTATATTTAGCTCAGTCAAGTCGTGCTTCTCATTTTCCACGGCACCCACAACTGCAGGAAATGTGATAAGATGAGGCGTATCTTCAGCCAACCTGCACAATAGATCAGAAACGCATTTTCTCACGTACGTTTCGGGGTGATTGAGTCTCGAAAAGAGTTGTGGGATTATAACTTTCCAAGGTTGTGTTGGAGTATTCGCCAGTCCAGATTCGAGGACCGTCTGCAGCTCCATTGCGTGTTTCACTATCAGCCGAAGCAGACGTAATGTGGCGTTTACAACAGCATTTTCTCCACTGTGGTTGATGTAGTCTGAAGCACAAATCAATTGCAAAAACTTGAAGTAAGCGTCAGCAGACAATTCAAAATATGAAAAGACTCTCTTCTGAGCCTGACGCCAGATATCAACTAGTAACGCCAGATGTTCAGGGAATGCGTTACTCAAAGACGGTACAGTACGCAACTGACTTTCTATCATTTCAGATGTGTTAATCTCATTCCAATCTATATCTTCATCATCACATGTGGCTTTCGTTTTAGAAAGAATCTCACAGACAGCTTCGAAGTCTTGAGGCGAACATCCAATCATGACACTTTCTATTTGCAATTTATCATTTTCGGTAAGTTGTTCTCGAGTCTTAGAGCTGAACTCCACCATTTTGCGGCCCCACCGAAAGCACCACGCAGCAAAGTTGGCCCAAGCTTTGGCCAATCCTGGGCATTGATTCACTCCAAACTGTAATAGTTTTCCAACGGCGGAATCTGATAATGGGATCACATTTTCCGAGATATTATTGTCAACCAAACCAATTTCAGGCAGAGCCGAGATCAATTTCATGAGTGGCGAATCTATCTCAAGCACATCCTCATTTTCATTCTGAACCCATTTCGACAAGGTTAGGAGCATTCGTGTGCCTTTCTCCCGCAGTTCGTAACTATGCTCACCCATAGCCAGTCTTTGCGAAAACCCGAGTGATACGCTTGCACATAGATTAATAGCTCGCGATTTTGTGTCTTCTTTAGCATAAGTCAATTTACAAAGCTCGGCTAGAGCAGTAGCGTTATTCAAAGTCCAAATATCTAACTCGTAGGCGTTATTTGACAAGAGTAGTACGTCGCTCAAATCTTCTAAATCGTTCAAGTTTCCAAGGCACATCTGGAAAGCTGAGTTGTGTTTAAAGTGCTTCACTAGCTCTCGTTTGGCCATAGCTATATTAGCGTTCTTCCTGGCACTCTTTATTACGTCAAGACGAATACACTCAGCATAGAATTCATTTTCTTCGGTCATGTTAAGTTTAGCGAAATACTGATTCCACCACAGTATGCGGCTGAGATTATTAAGGTCAGTGCTGTATTTATGGTCCTTTACAGTTGATGGTTTGAAAGGGTTGGCTATGGTTTTCCCATTCCTAATTATATTTCTCAAGCCGTGATTAGCCAGTTGTAGAATAGCAATTTCTTTCAAGAAGTGCACTGCATTTGTCCTGGAGAATTCTTCCGCGCTTGCCTTTAAAAGCGATTCGCAGTCTTTCAGTAGGTTGTCATATTTTTCAACATAATCGGTGTAACAAATGTTGACTGCGGTACATACCAGCGTCGATTCGATTTTATTAAGGAATCCTTGGTATGAACATGAGTTTTTGGATATTTCATTTGTGTCTAATTGAAGAACGTCCCAGTTGCACAGTTCTTCAGGAATGCCAGCGCTTTCCTCAAATAAAGTTAACGCAGTGAATGAATCCCACTGTGAATTTTGTTTATTATGTTGCTCATTTTCTTTCCATTCTCGCATGTCTTCCCAGTTTTGTATATGTTTATAACTCTCCATAATTTGTTCATCGACGAATCTGATGCTTCTTGTATCCATCTGACTTTTATCTCCTGCTTCTTTCTTATCATCTTGGGATTTGTTCAATTTCTTATAAAACTCTATAGCCAGTTCGTGTTTAGAATTAGCCTGCTCGGCGGCTCCTTTCAACCAAAATAATTTCTTGTCGAATGTATTTTTTATCCATACATAAAGACCATGCAAAACTTCTGGTTCTTGAATTTTAATGAGTGCTTTTGCTACGCTTATTGTGATAGCCTCAATGTCAATATTTGTTTTGGAGCTTGATGCCGTCTGGAGTATTAAATAGGCATGATAGATCGCAGCACCGAAATGTCCAGAATAAAGGCTCACCGCGAGTGCTGCTGGGCGAACTCTGGTTAGCCACTCGCGGCATGTCGGCCAGTTTGTGTGGAAAAACGTTCTAACTGGCTTACCATCTGCTGGTAGTACAGTCGCTGTTCCGTCCGCTGCATTGTAAATATACTTTTCGAGGAACATCATAAATTCAGTGATCCAGCGAGTTCGCATCTGTTCAGCTAGCACAACCTCTACTAATTTATGTTGGTCAGTGGAAACATACTTAGTCTCGGTAGAAGATATCTCTCTGGCTATGCCTTTCAAAGCTCCCTCTATTTTCATAAACGTCTCCTGTGGCTTCCCCAGCACTGTTCTGAGTTTCAAGGTGACGCAAGTCTGAGCCAGTTCTGAGAGCGCCCATCCAATACTAATGGCCGAAAAGTTCATAGCACATTGTCGGAAAAACAAAAGATTGGTCTCATGTGAATCTTGAGTTAGCAAAGGCCAAGATGTTATGAATGCATCTATCAGAAAGGTTTTGTCGTCAAATGTCACGTGCAATAAACAGTTCATTATAGACTTGAAATGGTGATTGGACAAAGCTGAGAAGGATCCCCTCATCAGATACTCTTTGAAAGAGTTCATTTTGGTGTCACTATTCAGTACATCTAAGCTCGTTTTTCGACTCGTAAACACTTTGATTGCTTGCTTATCTAGTTCTTCTTGGACAATGTCCCAGGGCAACTCAAAAAGCAGCTCTTTACATATATTTGATACAGAATTGTTTAGATTATCAATATGTAGAACGCATAAAGTTGCAATTGTCTTCAATATCATTACATTTCTGTTCAGGCTTTTATTTTTCAGTAAATGTTGGCAATTCTTCATCACTAGCAGAACTATGTCGTCGTCAAAACTGTACGCCAGTGACAGCATATTTGTAACAAGGACAACGAATCTTTTTGACATACTCACAATAGGTAAATATTTGTCCAATTGTCCGAACACATCTGATATCCAATTTAGGATGAGTAACAAAGTTTCTTTTGGTAAATTTTCATCGATTATGATACTCTGGGTGTTCAGTATAACGGCAAGATGACCAGAAGTGGGACTAGAGCTGGATACGTCACCTAGACTAAGATTTGATAACCCAAATATGTCAGATGCCCTTTGTTGTGTGTTGGTCACTAGGTCACTTGACGCTATAAAATGATTGTTCTTCTTACAATGTGAGTAGAGCAGATACAGAACTGAATATTGCAACGCTGGCTTTTCTTTTATCAATGACTCATCATGAGGACACATTTTGATGGCCAGCAACTCCAAAATACTTGGTTGTAATGCCCACATGCCGATGATGGAATTACTAGCATTGGCAAGCTCAGATAAACATTGGAGGTAAAATATAACATTCTTTTCTGCTTCATCCTTAGTAACATCTTCAGAATATTCAGGTTGTATTATCTGTGTATCTGGTACAATAACAGCATATGAATTATGTATATCAGTCAATACATACTTGTAGGTTTCTTGCAAAAGTGGTATGTTTTTCAAATTTAACAAGTTACTGTAGACTGACATTATAGCACGCTGAATTTGAGGACTGCTGGAGTATCTTAATGGTCGCAGCAGTGATTCTGGCCCAATCGTTTGTGTGATGAATTCTATAGGCAAATTAGAAGCTATCTCTTTTATAATTATTGATACCACATTGATGATACTGAGGCAAACACTTTCATCAACTTCCAAATAATTTTCAATTTCCCTTTTTATCAAAGAAAACAAAGCAGGAGCGCATGATGTTGATTTTCCTTGTAAATGTTTTAGTAGTAAATTGATGCACTCATTCCCTGCTAATATCAGGTCGGCCTCTGCTTCATCATTCAAAGTTTTCATTAATACTTGCAGGACTTTTGTCATAGTTTCAGTCAAAAAAGACCAAGTTACATTTTGGGAAGTGGCCGGGTTAAGCAGTGATTCCAAGCTTCTCACAACAGTGTTGAAAACATTGAGGAAAGATGTGATTTTCTGAATGCAATCTTCTAGAGACGTAGGTTCATTGTCATCGTCACTTTTATTAGAATCTAAATCATTTGAGTAAGCCACCATATCTTCCACAAATTGGGTTAGGAGATTGATTGAAAACCCAACATTGGCTTGCCAATGACGGCTTAATTTATACAGCGACTGGAGAGCGAAATCTTTTATCTTCTTTGGCTGTGCATTGTCAACATGCCAACCTACCAGAATATCAACAGTGTCCACAAAATGCTTGTCAAATTGGTCTGGATATGAATTGGACATCACTATCATAGCATTTATAGCAGCCATAAACACATCTGTAGAATCTGTCCCCTCAATAATAACTTGCAGTCTTTCCAAAGTCAATTCGGCAAAGTCTGCCAAATTAGGTGTTTGGTAGTCCAATTGGAAGGTTTCAGTAAAAGACAGGGTAAGCAAATGTTTTATAGGTGTAGAGTGCACTGCATACGTTGATGCAATCCAGTCAAGATGTTTTCGAAAATCTGGGCCCATGACATACCCAATTCTTCCAAGCACAACTGCAGCACTCTCTTTAGTTTCCGGACCGGGACCGTCATACAAGACATCCAAAAGCGATTCTACCAGTATTTCATATGATCTCCGAATGTACCGTGCGTTCTCAGGCAGCATGACCGCGTCCTGCAGCTTGCTGCATATGACGAGGGACTTCTCGACATCCACCTCAGCGCAAAGGCGGCGCAGCAGCTTCGAAATGCGCGGGTCTTCGGGCAGGTTCACGACAAGCTCCGATCTTTCGTAGAACTTGTTGCTGCCTCCTTGCGACCAGGTGTCGTTGCCGGGCGAAGCTAGCGGTTCGTGGTATTTGTAGGGAGCCTCGGTGGGGTCACGATCACCGCGGGGCGGGAAACCGCCGCGGCCTCTCCCGCCGCGACCACCGCCCCGCGAGTGCCGAAATTCGGTGACCCGCCCCCTTGGCCGGAACCGGCCGTCTCTCTGCGGACCCCCGAACGACGAAGAAGGATCGTACGACGAAACATAACCTCTGACCTTATCATCCGTTGTGTTTTCGTGCCCGATCTCGTCGCGATCGGGACCATCGGAGGCCTCCGTCCCCTTTGGATTTTTCACCTTACTATTTGCAGCGGTGGATAACATCACTAGAACCTGTGGTCATCGCGTAATTATAACCACACATGGCCGTAAAATTACGACAAAATACGATAAAAACAGACGTTGGACAACGAAACTGACAGACAACTGGAAAGTGTCATAAACTATATAGACGGATGAACTGTCACTTTCAAACACAACTTAATGTTTCTAAACGATACGTAGTTCATTTGAATCTTTTGTTATGTTTATTTCGTTATTAACTCATAAATTAAACTAAAAAATAAATTAAATCTTATTAAATGACTTATTAAATATATAAAATTGTGTAAAAAATAAGGTTAACATAAATAATTGTTCACACCATATAATCTGTAGATTACATTGTTAACGGATTTTAGAACGATACCTACAATGTCAAACCCATAAAATAAAATAACCTACAAATGAAAAAATAACATTGCAGATGCAGTATGGTTTATTTTTCTCTGCTTTCGTAAACAAAATATTTCTACTAATTTTATAGTATGAAATTGACTGAAGATCACGCAATGAAGAAGGTCAAACGCACCCATGAATTTAAAGGTAATAATAATCACCAATATTATTTTTATTATGGTAACAATCATGCACAGTTTTATAAACATTAATTTTGTTTTAGCCCTGGAATTGAAGCTGACAGAAGATTCTGTTTCACCTCACACAGTATTCATCAAGGAACACTCAGTAAGAGAACACACGAATGACAAACCTTCCGGCCGAACCTTGTTAATACTAAATGTTCCGCCTTATGCCGACGAAAAGGGGATTTCCAACGCTTTCAAAGACGCTGGCACCGTAAAATCCGTCCAGTTCTGCTTAAAACCTACAGCGACAGACAATAAACCTGTTTGTAAATTCCTACCAGAAGCCCAGAAGCCATCATTCAAAGTTGCATACTTAGTTTTTGAAAAAGTATCTGAACTAGACAAGGCTTTGAAACTAACAGAACTGGGGCCAATGAATTCTGATGGCTACCAAATAAAACTTGGCATGAAGAAGTGGATAGATGAATACAACAATTCAATTTTACCACCAAAAGCTCTAAAAGAAACTATTGAGACTTTCATGAAGCAACATGATGCCGCTACAAAAAAAGCAGAGAAGAAGGAAAAACAGTTGGAGCAAGAAGACGATGACGGTTGGATTACTGTCACCAAGAAAGGAAAAGTCCAGAACTTTGCCCGTACAGAGAAAGTGGAGAACAAAATCATAGCCAAGGAAGAGAAGAAGAATAAACGTAAGGAACTGAAGAACTTCTACACTTTCCAAATAAGAGAATCTAAAATGAAACACATTGTGGCTCTGAGGCAAAAGTTTGAGGAAGACAAAAGGAAAATAGACCAGATTAAGCAGAGCCGTAGATTTAAGCCATTTTAGAATAAAAATACAGTTATAAATTCTTATTTTCTATTTATTACTTAATCCAAATATTTACATAGTTCAAAAGGTTTTATAAATCTATAATAATAATATCTTCTCTTTAATAAGCACAAATCCTGTTGAAAAATTCAAATAACTTAGTTCAGTGATGTGACAATGAAATAAATATAAGTTTTGAAGAATTACAAAATAAATTCTGTAAAACTTTATATTCAAAATAACCATAATTTTAGATATATCAAAACACTTTACTCACTAATAGGTATTGAAAGTACATTTTTGAAGTTCGCAATCACTAACATAACAAAATATTAACTAACATAACATCAGTTTTTCTGCAACCTACTTCCTATAGTTTCATCCATAATCAGTTCACAGCACCTGTCATAATGTCTGCTGATGTGTTTTAATGATTATCCTTAGCAGTCTGTTTTCTGGCAACGTGTCGAGCACAGCGAGAAGGTTGTTGATGTTGCCGTACACACACCCGTTGGCCAGGGCCACTTGCACTGCTTGCCCAATTCTGTCAAGGCAGTCCTGAAAAAAGGTCAAAACTTTAAAAAATAGTAGGTAATTAAAAATATCCAAATAAAAAAAGAGATTATTTATTTTTTATTGAAAACCCGCAAAAACGCACTCGATAAAAGGCGTGAGATTATATTATTATTATATTATTTTTTATTTCAAAGTTTGTATGGGAAGTGACGTCATTTTGAAGCTAGAAGCTTATTTTTTAGGCTTTTTATTATTTTTAATTATCTAATTAATACACTAACAGCTCTTGAGCTGATGCGTGTATATCACTTCACTTGTGTTTATTGTTTAAAATGTTTATCAAGTCTATTTTTAAAACGTAAATTTTTTGATTAGATATACATGATATATTTTATTGCCGTATTTCCAAGGGAACGGGAACTACGCGGATGAAACCGCGGGGCGTTGCTATTAGGTTAAATTTTATCCCCTTACTCCTATGGGAACGGAATAATGAAGTACAATCACCTGCAGCCGGACGTCGTTCTGCAGCTTCCCCCCCCTCTTGAGCTGATGGTGCGCGTAGGCCTGCACGCTGGGCGCGAGCGCGGCGAGGCGTTGCGCGTGAACAGCTGTTGCGGGGCCAACGCCGCGTCTGCCCACGCGCATGCCCTGTAGGACCCCCAGGTGGAGTTTGACGTACAGCTCCCACTCCGTAGGGGACTTGTAGGAGGTCGACTTCACTGGCTCCTTCACGCCTTCTATCTTTATCTTCTTCGGTGCGGGAGCTTCCACCATTTCTGTGTCTGGCGAAATGAATTAAGAAGACTGTTAGGAACGGAAGTTACTTCTCCGCTGCTGATATTAGGTGTAAATGTGAAGTCACTGACGTCTGTTACCTTTTCAAGGCTAAACCGGTGGACCGATCTTGATGAAATTTCTCAAGAAATTTTTTTACATCTTAAGGAAGGACACAGGCTACTGTTCATCCGGGATATAAAAAAATAAATAAGGTAACATCTCTTTATCGTACACCAATAAAAATATGCAACAAGTGACACAGTCTTATCTATAATTATAATGGGCAAAGCGACTCGCGAATAGCGCGACTGTTATTCACTGTAATGAAGACAACAATTTACAGGGCAAAGTGAAAGTGCACACAGGTGAAAAGAATTTAGAAATGTTTGCATCTCTTTCACACGCATACGTTTCCTGCTACGCCTCTTCTGGTACCTAGCTCTCAAATCTAATCAGCCGCATTGAAAAGTGAAAACACTCACCCTCTTCCAGGTAGAGCGGCGCGAGCGCACACCAGTGCACTAGGCCAGCCAGCGGCGTGACGGCGGCCATGGGGATGGCCCCCACAGGCAGCGCCGCGGGGCAAAGCTGGGCGCACATGCACAGCGATGGGCTCCAATACACCTGGGGAACACCACACCGCCTGGGTATAGCGACTTTTTAAAATAGGGATGCAGCACAGAACTTATTTACTACACAAAAAAGTATAAATTTCTATGAGAGCGCGATAAGCGATAAGACACGCCACTTATTACGCCTCGCTGAACGAATACCGTAGCACTGTCGGTTCTCTTGAGAACTGGTTTACCCCAAGGAGACTAACTTGTTTTTATAGTATAGGGGCAAACGAGTAGATGGGTCATCTGATGGTAAGTGATGGACACCTACAACTCAAGAGTCACAGTGCGGTACCAGCCTTTGAGGTGGAAGTCGCTCTCTTCTAACTTATATAATAAATTACCAAGACCCACAAATACTGGACAAGAAGGATAACCATATAAAATAATGTTTTGGATCACAAAAACAGAGACATTGATTGATTAATCAACTTTAGCTCCTAGAAGACAATATCCAAGTAAATCAATTTTAAACTCAACAATAATGGATACAGCTTAAAAGATCACCCCACACTCACCCAAGACGTAATAGCCTCCAGCAAATTCTTGGGTGGCATCTTTCTCGTCCCCTGCACATCAACCATGTACAACTCGGTGACTGCAGTGATGAAGTTGGCTACAAACTGAGGAGCAGTGCTTGCAAGCGACTTCAGGGCAGTCTGGTTGGATGTGTTCAGATGGAAGTGGTCCCGGATGATGTTCTCCACAAGCTGGAGGGACTGAGGGGATGAGCAGCCCATTTGCTGGAGCCATACTCCGACTGCTAAGAGTACCTGCAGATTGTTTATTTAAAAATCATAGTATAGGTGTATAACAAGGGAGAGATAGTAAAGAACAGATAATTTCAACATCCACTTAGGTATTAAAATTCTATAAATTATATAATTTTACACCTTGGTATATATTTCTTTAGTCAGTCTGTAATCAGTCTCCTGGTTTTGAGCTGATGTGGTAGAGGCTCTTAGTCTTGTAGGAGTACCTCTCTTTTCCATATCAATTGGGAACTTGCATAAAATTTTATTTTTAATTTATCTTAAAGATTTAAGGATAACATAAAGATACCAAAAAGAAAAAAGTTAAAATATGCAAAAATAATATAATTTATTGCTAATCAAAAATTGACACTTCAAAGTTCGCGCGTAAACGCCCACCGGCTTGAGGTGGCATCACTCCTCATCTTATGAAGTAAATTTTTCATGGTGCGTGAATATATTATTTATTACAGAAATAATAATAAAATAAATAATATTTTCAGTTTTATTTAATAGTAGCGAATAATGTAGCATTCTATTTGTGAAAGAATTTTTGAAATCGATTTAGTAGTTTTTGAGTTTTTCCTTTCAAACATACAAGTATTTCCTTACCTCGATACTCGTCGCTGATTGGTGTTTCAAATTACGACTCATGTAGCGTTACTTAAAATTCAAATATTTCACAAAAAAATCATTATTTTTTTATTTTTTTTTCAGCAATGCACTTTTATCGACTATCATTATTGAATTATTAAGATAATTTATCAATATAATTTTAGTGCAAGTTCCCCATTGCTGTGATTATCGACTGACTAACCTCTTAATTTAATGGTGTACAATAAAGAGTTGTTACTTACTTTATTTCAATGCAAAAAGCTTCTTAAAATTAACTACCAAGTTATAAACATCCAAAATCTACTTACTGGAGTACTGGAAGCTGATACAGCCATACTGGCAAGTATACTCAGAATTTTGAGCCTCCGTTGACTGTCCATACCACCGAAGAGGGATAGAAATATTGTGTTCTTTGTGGTCTCACTGGAGCATGAAGAAAGGTAGTCACAAATGACGTCAATGAGCTGTAACTCCTGCAAAGGGTTAAGGCCTCCTCCTCTGCGACCACTGCGACGGTCCGACTCACAAAATACGAATTCCGACATAACTTCCATTGCTATGTCCATCTGCTTGCTCGAAGGGGCAGAACGACCCACTAGCAATTGCTCTGAAATAGAAAAAATGCGTTGTTTTAAAAAAAGTTATTTCATTGAAATGCATAGTGGGGTGGTTTTATTTACCGATTCTCGTAAGAGCTTCCTTAGCGCTAGCTGGAAATTCAAATTTCCGCAATGTGTGTTTTATGTCTGATATGGACATGTTTTGTTATGTAGTTACTTATTTCCTGAAAATAAAAATTGCCAAGAAGGATCGGTCGATCGTAGGTATATCAACAAGTTTTTTTTTTTATCACTTTTTTTTTTTTTTTTTTTTTTTTCTTATTTTAAGGCATTGGCATTTTAGCCGTCAGCACTAAACACGAGACACAAAATTCCAGATTTTTAGCTCTGCTTCAGAGCTATGCACAAAAATACATGTTTCTTATCGAAAAGTCACTTGATTATCACCAGTAAAACGATAGTCCACTTTACTGAAGATTTTAAAGAGGCTTCTTGAGGTAATTCGAAAAAGTCCATCGCACGCATTTTATCGAATTTCCAATTCACTGCACACTATAACGGACATTTACCACATAATATACTATCACTATTATAAGCCAAACTCCAAAACATACAGCAAAATGAAAATTTTACAAAAAACATGACGTTCCTCTTCGGATTCCCGCCAAAAAGCCTTTTTTTTTTTTTTTTTTTTTTTTTTTATCACTTTTTGACATTGACAATCAATACAATTGTTGTTGTTTTTATTATTCGCTCGAGAGAGCAGGCAAGGAAACCATACAGCCTTGTCTTCAATCAATACAAATAATGATGTCATTCATATTATGTCATATGTCAAATTAGTATCAGTCACTCAGAACAATGAAACTAAAGGGGCCATTTACATGGCCCATAATGATCAGCCAGCAGCGCCCAAAGGTACATACTATATCTTTGGTAGTGCCAATCAAAATGAACAGCCTTTTTCTAACGTTAGATAGATTACATATTATGTACAAGAACTTTAAAAGAACAGAACCAAACAAGAAAGTTCTATCAAGTTAAAAAACTCTGTTGAATTTATCAATAGTACCATTAAATATCCTCATGTTTGGCTGTATGATTATGTCTTGCTGCCAAGGAGAAGGAAAAAAACTACGACTGTCAATGTCAAAAAAAGAAGCGAATGGTCGCGACGAATGGTTGTCCATTGAATCGTTTGCATTGTATGCATTTTAAATATAAGTGCCTTCATAAAAATGGAAGTTATAGTCGCTAACGTAGACCACATAAAATTTGACATCGATTATGCATTGGAAGAACAATATGGAGCCCTACCGCTGCCTTTCCCAGGGATGGACAGTAAGTGGCGAAAGTTTATTCTAAGCCCAACTAAACAGTTGTTAAATTTAAAATATATTATTTTACGTGTGTACCTATTCTGAATTCAAAATCTACAGTTCACATTTTTTTACTCTAGAATCTACAGCAGCGGTATGCGAATTCTTCAGCCAACCGGGAGGCTGTACCAATGGTCCTCAATGTCCATACAGACACGTCCGAGGAGACCGCACCGTCGTCTGCAAGCATTGGCTGCGGGGCCTCTGCAAGAAAGGGGACCAGTGTGAATTCCTCCACGAATATGACATGTCTAAAATGCCTGAATGTTACTTCTACGCACGGTTTAATGCCTGCCACAACAAAGAGTGTCCATTCCTTCACATAGACCCTGAGAGTAAAATCAAAGATTGTCCATGGTAAGAAAATTACCTACATTATTTGGGTCATGAAATTAAAAACAAAATAACTAAATTATTTTTTATTTTCAGGTATGACAGAGGATTCTGTCGGCATGGTCCTAACTGCCGACATCGACATGTCAGAAGAGTATTTTGCATGAATTATCTATCAGGCTTCTGCCCTGATGGCTCGTCCTGCAAGTTCATGCATCCAAGGTTTGAGTTGCCCGCTCCTCCAGAGCAGACGAAAGATGCTAAACGTCTGCCTGTGTGTCACTACTGCTCAGAGGTTGGGCATAAGGCCACTACGTGTCATAAGATGCCACCGGAGGTAAGTTCCAGATTAATATAAAAAAAACAGGTAAAAGATAACCTCTTTGCCATCTTGAACTTTTTTGGTTATACCGGGATATTTGGGACCTCACCAATGAGAATTTATAAATAAACACAGAGAGGCAGAATCTTCACTGGAAGACAGACCTCTCATGCCAAATACTTGCTCAGACCGCATCTGCTAATAGCTGGAAAAGCTGATTACATGATATATAAAAAAACGGGTTTTCCATCATTATAAAGCAATGATTACACCAGTGTCAAGTACCATAGAAGACAATATCAGCATAATTCTTCTCGTTTGGTCAAGGAATTTACCAATTTTTATTAACTGAATTGTCCCGATTTAAAAGCAAGGACAACACAAACATTAGTATTCACTTTTGATTCAATCAGACAATGATAGATAAAAATCCAGAGAAAAATGCTCATTTGGAATAGTGTAACTTATTTTTAATTCCATTTTCCAGCAAAGGGAAGCAGCTCAAAAACAAGAAGAAGCAAGATACCGTGCTCTTGGCTATGTAAGACCTGCCAATGATGGTGAAGAGGGCTCTAACCAGCATTTGCAGCCTGGCCAGAGGCCTCAACGAATGATGCATAAGCCATTAGAGGAGGTCACCTGCTTCAAGTGTGGCACCAAAGGGCACTATGCCAACAAATGCCCAAAAGGACATCTTGCATTCTTATCCAGTCAAAACCAGAACACATTCAAAAAACCCAACTAGTATAAGTATGTGAAGCCAAATTAGGCTTCAAAGACTTGTGGTTATAGAATGTGCAGTGAAAGTAGATTAATTACTAAAATAAGAACAATACATTTTTACGATTCCCAGTTTTAAGTTCTTTTCACTAATTGTTCATCAATTTTAATGGCCCAAACACAGTTCTGGATATAGGCCGTAAATTTTTGTGTGATCACATTGTGTATTGGCCTTTGGATTCCGCATGCCATATGTTGTTATTGTTAATGTGGAACAGCACGTATAAGGTCGCAAAAAGAAGGACTTCATGGCTCGTATGGTGTTCCATACAACGCACTGTGAATGGGCTACTTTGTTTAAGAAAGCAAATAATGTAGAGATTTGATGTAAAAACGTTACGAAAATAAATCTGATTATGAAATAAATATTTTAGTGTTTAACATTTTAACGGGCAGACGACAAATAGTTACTACCAAATATTGAAATCTATGTAGTTGGAATAAAAAAATAAACTGCCTATGCCCATTAAAGGGTTAATGTAACTGGCTTTGTTTTTCTGAGTATACTATTATATTATCTGAGGTTACATTCCTGTGCCTGTTGCCCCTATGGTCCTATTCGAATGAAACGAAAATTTAAGTGTACTAACAGTTTGCTTTTGGGCAAAATAATTTATTTTTAGCTGAGGCATAATACAATTTGTCGTTATCTTGGATCGCTGCTTATATTATTGTCATGTTTAATTTTTGAGATGATATTCTCGTTGCATCGAATGCAACCTCTGTGGTCTGCGAACATAGAGGTGTCTCGTTCTTGACATTTCTGCCAGATCAACAGTGTCACGTCAGTGTATTATTTATAACTATTGCTCCTGAAAATATCGCTTTGTTTTTATGTTTATTAAAGCCTATATAAACGAGGTTTATGTTATATCTATTTCAATTTAATAAACATAAATATGGACAAGTACCTAAGACCGGAAAGGTTTGATGCCGACTCGACATCGAACTCCAGTTCAAAAGAATGGCAGCACTGGAAGATGACATTCGAAAACTTCTTAACTGCACAGCAATATAGTCCGAGTGCTACAGAAACACCGGATGCCGCAGCTCAGAAGGAAGTTATGTGGAACTCAGTCAAGCTACAACTCCTTATTAACCACATTACTCCGAGGGTGTACGCAACTGTAAGTGAGTGCACAACTTATACCACAATGTTGGCCGCGCTGGACAAACTCTACGTGAAAGCAAAGAATGTCATTCATGCTCGACATTTGCTCACAACAAGACGCCAGCAAGCGGACGAATCGATCGATGCGTACCTCCAGGCCTTAAAGCAACTAGCCAAGGACTGCGAGTTCACCGCTGTTGACGCTGAAACGAATAAGAACGACAGCATCCGAGGTGCGTTTATAGCGGGAATTTCGTCAAACAAAATCCGTGAGCGCCTTCTCGAGAATCTGACACTTACATTAGAACAATCTTATAATAAATCCCAATCGATGGAGATGGCAGAGCGGAACAGTCATCAGTTTACCATGGCAGAAGTCTATTCGGTTTCAAATGTTGATAATGCTGGGACCGGAGATTATAACACTTCTGCTGCTACTGCCGCTGCTGCATCCAAACGAAAATGCTTTTTTTGTGGAGCATCAGCTATACACCCTCGCAAGGACTGTCCTGCTCGAGATGCTACATGCGTAAAGTGTAACAAAAAGGGCCACTATGGAAAAGTCTGTCGTAGCAGGACTCCGACAGCTGCTTCAACAACAGCAACAGACGACTGCAGTCACTGTAGTTGTATATTATCTGCTGCGGCACTGACTTCGCTGCGAAAGGCAATGGTGACAGCTTTCATCAAGGGAGTTCGAGCAGAAGCCTTGATTGACACCGGGAGCTCCCTGAGCTTCGTCAATGAGGACTTCGCTAATCTCTGTCAACTCAAGAAGAGACGTTGCGACCAAACTATTTCTATGGCTTCCTTATCTCACAAGTCACAGGTTAACGACTCGACTCTCCAGAATGTAAGGATCAGAGATAACGTCTATAACAACGTCAATCTCTTGATTGTGAAAAACTTATGTGCTGACGTTATAATTGGCCATGACGTCTTAGAATCACACTCGACTCTAGAATTCAAATTTGGTGGACCTAAAGATACGTTAAAAGTATGCAGTGTAGCTGCAGCCTCTGTCCCTGCTGTACCCCTATTTGCTAATGTCACGGCGGACTGCAAACCTATCGCTGTGAAGTCAAGGAAATACAGCATAGAGAATAATGCCTTTATAAAAGCAGAAGTGGAGAAACTTTCAAAGGAAGGAATCATAGAAGAAAGTCTATCGCCTTGGCGAGCGCAGGTTTTAATCACTAAAAATGTGAATCACAAGAGGCGGATGGTAATAGATTACTCGCAAACCATCAACAAATACACAGAACTGGATGCCTACCCGTTACCCAACATTGAAGAGATGATAACAAAGGTAGCTAAATACGCGATTTTCAGCGCTATTGACTTACAGAGCGCATACCACCAAGTGCCCATCCTGCCTCACGAGAAAATCTTCACAGCTTTCGAGGCATGTGGTAACCTTTACCAGTTTCGCAGAATTCCGTTTGGTGTAACCAACGGTGTGTCTAGTTTTCAAAGAACTGTCGACTGGCTCATCAGAACCGAAAACCTAAGTGGTACTTTTGCCTACCTTGATGACATTACTGTGTGCGGACAGACACAGGAAGAGCACGACAAAAATCTTAGACTATTTCTCAAAGCTGCGGAGAAGTACAACCTTACCCTAAACAAGGAAAAGAGCAAGTTCACACAGTCGACTATAAACATTCTTGGCTACACAATTGAAAATCATGTTATCAAGCCGGATAGCGAGCGACTGAAACCGCTTCAAAATATGCCTCCACCCAATGACGTAGCCTCTCTTCGAAGGACTCTCGGTATGTTCGCACACTATTAACGCACACGAAGTGGATTCCTAGTTTTTCACTGAGAATCCATCCTATGGCGCATTCCAAAAGTTTCCCTTTAAGCTCAGACGCAGTGAGATGTTTCGAGGACCTGAAATCTGTTATAGCGAAGTCAACAGTACACGCCATAGACGACAAGGTACCTTTTACTGTCGAGACTGACGCTTCCGAGCATTCCATCGCCGCTACATTATCGCAGGATTCAAGGCCCGTCGCCTTTTACTCAAGGACCCTCAATCAGAGCGAGCGAAATCATTCAGCAGTAGAGAAAGAAGCCTATGCCATCGTAGAAGCTCTGAAGAAATGGCGCCATTTTCTTATAGGTAGACCGTTCAGGCTCATCACGGACCAACGATCGGTTTCCTTCATGTTTGATGCAAAACATACAAGTAAAATTAAAAATGAGAAGATCCAGAGATGGCGGCTGGAACTTGCACCATACAGATATGATATTGTGTATAGACCTGGGAAAGAGAACCAAGTTGCCGATTCCCTTTCCAGGGTTTGTGCCTCCATTGAATCTCGAAAAAGCAGACTCCTATCTCTACATGAAACAATGTGTCACCCTGGCGTTACTCGCATGTACCACTGGGTAAAGATAAAGAACCTACCCTATACTGTCGACGAAGTAAGGGCGATGACTGCAAACTGCCGTATATGTGCCGAGATCAAGCCAAGGTATTTCAAGAATCCTGATCCACTCCCTAAGTTGATAAAGGCTACCTCACCCATGGAACGCCTTAGCATTGACTTCAAGGGTCCTATTCCATCGAAAACGAATAACCGCTATATACTCACTGTAATAGACGAGTACTCAAGATTTCCTTTCGCATTTCCCTGTACGGATATTAGCGCCAAGACAGTAACAAAACACCTGAATAGCATTTTTATGATATTTGGATTCCCGTCGTACATCCACTCAGATCGGGGGACATCGTTCTTGTCGTCAGAAGTGAGAAAGTTTCTACATTCACGTGGCATCGCGACAAGCAGAACTACGGCCTACAATCCTCAAGGCAACGGCCAAGTCGAGAAATTGAATTCCACGCTATGGAAAACAGTACAGCTCTCTCTGCGTTCGCACAACATGACTATAGAAAATTGGGAGCATGTACTTAATGTTGCTCTCCACTCGATTAGATCGCTCTTATGCACAGCTACTAACTGCACGCCGCATGAGCGCATGTTCACACATCCGCGAAGATCGATGAATGGACACAGTATTCCAACATGGCTAACCAATTCGGGGCAAGTCCTCATGCGCCGTTTTGACAGTTCTAATAAGTACCAGCCAGTGGTGGAAGAAGTGGAGCTGCTTCAAGCGAATCCAGATGAAATTCAGAAATGGATGACGTCGATTGAGCAATGCCTGAATGAAGTATGCATCATCGCAGCCGAAGGAAAGCTGAACTCAGACCAGAAACTGAGAATCAACAACCTGTGCCGAAAAGTTGGTCACGGAACTTCACAAATGGCAGTGCAGTACCAATCGCTAAAACAAAAAACCATCCAAGCCCATGATGCCATTCAAGCTCTTAAGGAAAAACAAGAACTATCACTGCGCCTTCAAGAACTCAAAAATATCATTGACGAGACCTCAAAACCTGTGACGAATACCACTTCTTTTGCTGACATGGTAAAAAAAGGTGCAAATAATTTTATTCAGCCGAATAATTTGAGCTCTATAGCTATCTACCCCAATGATAAGACCAAGACCAGCGAAGAGACCAAATCAATTGTTCAAAATATTATCCGCCCTGAAGAAATGAAGATACAGGTGAGAGGCCTACACAAGGTAAGGAATGGTGGCATTATCATCAGCACAGATACCAAGGAGGACATCCATAAGTTGAAAAAATCAGTGCAGCTGACTACCTCTGGCCTTACCGTGGACGAGCCCCAAAAACGGAAGCCTAGAATTGTAGTAATCGGAGTGCCGGTCTCTATGCAGGAAACTGAAGTTTTTTCTTGCATATTTAATCAGAACTTGGCTGATAAGTTAGAAAATTTGACCTTTGAATCATTTATGACCTCCACCAAGTTGAGCCACAAATCAGGGAAGAAAGACGCCGAGACCTGCAATTATATAATAGAAGTACCATCAGCTGTACGTAAAGCCCTTATAACCAAAGATAGAGTTTTTGTCAACTGGTCGTCGTGTCCGGTCAGAGATTTCACTTTAGTGACGAGGTGCTATAAGTGCCAGCACTATGGTCATGCGGCCAAATCATGCCGGGAGGAGCATCACACCTGCGGCCATTGCGGCGATGTAGGCCACTCAATTAAGGAATGCACTAAAAAGGCAGAGTCCCCGAAGTGTGCGACATGTTTGCACTACAAAAAGCCGTGCAATCACAAAACAGGGAATGCTGACTGCCCTGCTAAAATATTGGCTGAACAAAGGTATATTAATACAATTGATTATGAAGGCGCCTAGGAGCGCCATCTATTCGGGTATTTTTTAGATCTTTTTTACTTTTTATCTTTAAATATGGCTGATATTTTAAGTAATGACTTAGATATGTTCTCTGTATCAGAGTCCAAAGTCTGTGAGGTCGAAAATTGTAAACAACATATCACATCCACGCACAGTAATCCACTAACCATATTGACACAAAACATACGCAGTATTCATAAAAATTTTGACAATTTTAGTATTTTCCTACAACGGCTAAACATAAATTGCGATGTTGTTATTTTAACTGAATGCTGGCTAACTCAGCATACTAACATACCTCTAATTCCCGGATATAGTATGTACAGCAGCAAGATAAATTATAATCAAAATGATGGTGTGGTAGTCTATGTCAAAAGCACGATCAATGTCTCTATTGAAGAACCAAACATACAAGACTGTAATCGATTTTTGATTAAAATTGGCTCAGATATAGCAATATTAGCTTTGTATAGACCCCCATCATTTAGGAATATATATAACTTTACTAATTCTTTGAACGAGACTCTGCAAAACTTGTCTTCCGTCAAAAATTTAGTATTAATTGGAGACATTAATATCAACATTCTTCCAGAGAGTTGCGATGCTGCTTCTCATGACTATCTCACCCTATGCTCCTTTCATGGCTTGCTCCCCGCGCACATGTTCCCCACACACCAAACGGGCTCCTGTCTGGACCATATCATGCTTAAATCAAATTTCCCATCTCTTGCAATAGTGACAAACTCGTCAATAACCGATCACAGAGCTGCCCTACTAACCTTAAATCGTAAACTAGCTAAAGTAGAACGCAAGTCCACAATTACCAAATTAAATGTAAATAAACTTGAAGAAGATTTATGCAATATTGACTTTGACCCAGTTTACAATTGTGCTGATGCTGATACTTCTATGCAGTACTTAATAAAAATGATCCAACTTGCAATTTCTAATAATACCAACACCCTTCATTTAAGTAATAAAAACTGTAATATTAAACCATGGATCACCCCAGGGCTCATCCGCTGTATGAGGCATCGAGACAAACTGCATATGAAGGCTAAATTAAACCCTGAAAATTTAATTTTACAGTGCTCGTACAAAAGGTATCGTAATTTTTGCAACGACCTCCTAAAAAAAATCAAAGTCAGCTACGATAAAAATGAACTGAAAAAAGCTGGAACAGATAGTAAAAAGATTTGGAAACATATTAAAAATGTAACTAATACCTCAAAACAGCATGAATCATCTTCAGGGTTGTTACAAGCACACTCACCACATCTGACATCTGCTAACAACGCTAATAATTTTTTTGTAAATATTGGAAAATCACTTGCAGAAACAGTACGCAGACAATCGCCACCCCCCTCCAGCACCTTTAACAAACCCCTAACATCATTTGTGCTTCTAGACACTGACGTAACTGAGGTAGAAAGGATAATTATGGGCCTGAAAGACGACAGTGCAGTTGGATGGGACAATATATCAAATAAGATACTAAAGAAATTTAAGCACATTTTAATCCCTCCCCTAACTTATGTCCTCCAAAAATGTATCTCTGAAGGAACCTTCCCTACTAGTCTTAAAAAAGCTATTGTTGTCCCTGTTTACAAATCTGGCAGCAAAGATCAAGTTACCAACTATCGGCCAATTTCTTTATTGCCCTCTATATCTAAAATATTGGAAAAAATCATAAATAATAGATTAGTGCAATTTCTAGAGAAGTAATCGTTTTTTTCTAAAACGCAATTTGGTTTTAGGCCGAAATTATCAACTGCTGATGCGGTGCATCATTTGACTGACCACCTAGTGCAGGAACTTGATAAAGGTAATCAGACTGTAGGAATATTCCTTGACCTCTCCAAAGCTTTTGACACCGTTTCTATTCCCATTCTTTTGCACAAGCTTGAAACTCTAGGTATAAGAGGCACTCAGTTTAAACTTTTTAAAAGTTACTTAACCGACCGCACCCAATGCGTGAAAATAGGTAATGTTCTCAGCTCTGATCTGAAAAATACCTCTTTTGGAGTTCCCCAAGGAAGTATTTTAGGTCCTACGCTTTTCTTAATTTACATTAATGACCTTTGCAATCTAAAATTAGATCATGGCAAAATCATTTCATACGCTGACGACACTGCTCTACTTTTTTCGGCTCACTCGCAAAATGAAGTATTCAAATATGCACAACACGGATTTAATATCGTAAATCATTGGCTTCAGCACCATTTACTAACTTTAAATGCGAATAAAACAAATTATATTAAGTTCTCCATGCGCAAGTCAACCCCGGCCCCAAGTGACACGAAATTGTATGCCCACCATTGTTTATACCGTACGGATAATACATGTAACTGTCCCAATATAAAAATTGCATGTCAAATAAAATACCTGGGTATTATACTCGATGAAACTCTATCATTTAAGCATCATATTGAAGCCTTAAGCTGCAGACTCCGTAAGATAATATTTGCATTCAAAAAATTACGTTCCATTGCAGACGCAAATATAATTAGACAGGTCTACTTTGCCCTGTGCCAATCACTACTAACATATTGCATTACGTCATGGGGTGGCGTGGGTAGAACATTATTACTGACTATCGAGAGGGCCCAGAGAGCGATACTTAAGGTCTCCACTTTCCGCACTTTTCTCTATCCCACTGACCTCCTGTATAAATCCTGCAATGTACTAACAGTAAGACAACTTTTCATAATGAGAACAGTACTAAAACAACACGCAGCACTTCCTTACACTACTGAATTTACTAACAAAAGACGGAAAGATATAGTTTGCCCTCAAGGACCTGGAATAAAACATGCTTTCTCATCTAGATTTTACGTTTTCCTAGGACCTCTTCTTTACAACAGACTGAATGCAATATTATGTATGCATCCCCTCAGTTATTATAATTGTAAGAAAATTATCCATGATGCCCTCCAAACTATGTCCTACGAAGATACAGAGAACTTACTAGTAGTGTTAAAGTAATTTTTTTTGTTAGATGTAATTCTTTTAGATGCTAATATTGTATACACATTTTTAAAATTATTTTTGTTTCTTATATTATACTTTGTAAGTGATTATTTGTAATTGTTTAAGAAAATATTTAAGGCCTTTTTCGCCTGAAAAACAGGGTTCCCTAGTTCAGGCACATGTGATAATTTTGTACTGTAGTAAGTAAGTATTGGTGTATTTTATATTGTAACAATGTTCCAGAATAAAGTTATTATTATTATTATTATTATATTCTCGTTGCATCGAATGCAACCTCTGTGGTCTGCGAACATAGAGGTGTCTCGTCCTTGACATTTCTGCCAGATCAACAGTGTCACGTCAGTGTATTATTTATAACTATTGCTCCTGAAAATATCGCTTTCTTTTTATGTTTATTAAAGACTATATAAACGAGGTTTATGTTATATCTATTTCAATTTTG
This sequence comes from Ethmia dodecea, assembly GCA_963855545.1. Lineage (NCBI taxonomy): Eukaryota > Metazoa > Arthropoda > Insecta > Lepidoptera > Depressariidae > Ethmia > Ethmia dodecea. The sequence continues at coordinate 15,387,079 of OY979449.1, read as the reverse complement.
AAAGATAAAAACCTAACAATTTTATTTCAGACTGTAGAGCTTTGCATCCATAGCCATAACCACAGAACACTTTTACTATTAAAAAAAATAAAAAAAGCGAGGGAATGGATGGCAACGATTTTATTTTTATTAAAACGTCTTCAGAAATTCCAAACAACAACCTCATTCTTTACGATATTTAGAATTTTGTTTATTCAGCCACGAGGTTCAGCATTTAAATAAAAAAAAAAGGTGTGGACATTTTTGGATGGCCTCATCAGTAAAAGTTACTATCATTTTACTGTCGATAACGAAAAAAGAGTTGAAGACACTATTTTTGTGCATGTTATAATCCTGACGTAGCAGAGCCATTTATTAACGAAGTATATATTATCTAGTAAATACCTAGTTAGTTAGTAAAGGCCTAGAAAGACTGAAGACGAGGCAGTATGATTTTTGATCTTAGTCTGTCCAACAAAATTGGATTAATGGGCGAAAACACAGACCAGTAATAGAAAAAGACAGCCAATTAGGAACAAAATTTTTGTCCAATTAAAGAGACGTTGGGGGAGGCAGAGAAAACAACATATAGAATCTATCTTATTTCTCAGTCCCCCTTGAGCGATCGGTCACATTCCACTCTAGTATCTGTTTCACACATTTTACATAAGTATTGGCCCCTGTCATCTTTATTAGGGATGCCCTGCTTTCGTATTTAACCGAAACATCGGTATTCAATCGAAAATAGTGATGTGATTTTTTTCGATTTTTATCGGTTTTTGTTTTCCGGTGTAATGGGTTTCTACTTTTATAATTATTTTTAAGATTTTAAAATAAAAGGCGTTTGAAATAGGCACATTTATTTTTATTCTATACATAAACTGATAGTCAACATTTCAAAAACAGGCCAAGTGCCCGAAGGGTTCCGTACCATTATCTATGAAAACGGCAAAAAAACGTTTGTTGTTTATAGTATCTGTTGTTATAGCGGCAACAGAAATATTTTGCGAAAATTTCAATTGTCTAACTATCGCGGTTCTTGAGATACAGTTTGGTGACAGATAAACGGACGGACAGACAGCGAAATCTTAGTAACAGGGTCCCATTTTTACCCTTTGGGCACGGAACCCTAAAAAAGAGGTACATTCAAGAACGTAAAAGTTTTGGAAATTTTTTCATATAAACCGCCAATGCTGTTGATACTTGGTGGCTGAATACTTGCGCTGCATACTGGATCTGAAAAACGACATTTCGTAAAATAAACAATCTGATCAGCATAAACACGAATATCAATTGATGAATCTTATTTACTTATTATAGGTATTATGATTGAAAGTAAAGTTGTTTGTGTGTAAGTAAACATTTTTGTTTTATACTACAAGACAAGGTCAAGATGTTAAACCTTTTTACAGTAATCTCGACTATCTCAAGTGATTCTATAAGTATGAATTTGTAGAATCACCCTAATATGAAATCACAGTTACTTTACAAAGCCACTGTCAAGTAAAGTAAAAAGTTCTTAATTTTTATGTAAATTCTGACTGTTAAGTGGCCACTAGCTTAACACCATCTCTCAATCCGCGGTGGGCTGGCGTGGGAGATTATAGCCCATACTTCCTCGTGTGCGAGGAAAGACCCTTAGCTCAGCAGTGGGCTGTTACGGGTTGATGATGATGATGATGATTTATGTATAGCTGTAACGATCTAAAGGTACTTATGATATTTGTGTTATAAACGATAAAAATCATTTTTATTTTGATTATTAGCTATAATTTATTTAACCGAAAGGGCTGTAAAACTGATGTAAATGAATCCTATATTTTGTGCTAATTCTACTTCACTATGCAAGTAAGAATATGAATTAAGTTTGGTTTAAAGACAAAAAGTGAAAAAATGAACTTTCTATACAATATGTGCTTCAAATTTGAAAATTTTTTACCTTCATTTTATCATAGTCCTAAGAGATAATATGCATCAGTAAGCTTGGTGCTGCGTGCTTTGCCTCCGCTCCCATCCACATTATAAGACATCTCAAGGAAAGCCCGTTGTGCTTGTTGCTGTCCTGCAATAAAGAGATATTTTATTTGAAAATTGTTAAATGAAAAAATAAAAATCTCACGCCTTTTATCCCCGAGGGAGGGGGTAGGCGGAAGTATTCCATTACTGGATATACCCACTTTTAACGATATATATCGGCCCCTTAACCGTGATAGGTGGTGAGCCCATCGCCGGACCGGGTCTATTTACACCTATATCTCAGAATTAATTCTGGGACCTGCGGGTTTCCTCACGATGTTTTCCTTCACAAAATTGCTACGAAAGCATTTCAGCAGATGTGGGACAGATGTGTTTTGATCGACTGTCACACCTCGGTAGTCTCGGAACACAGAAAATTTGACTGTAAAACTTTTACAGATTTTCTTTTACAGTGAAAGAGAATCTGTGAAAAAACAACCTAACCAAACTTCTAAGCAGTAAAATATAATGATAATACACTCACCGAATGTCCAGATTCAATATCCAAGTAGCAGGAACTCGATAAACGTCAACCGATGAAAGAAAGTTGAAAATACCACTCGGAAAACTAAAACACTCAACGGAATAACATTTAGATCACAATTTAGATAACAGCCATATTGGAAGTAAATACAGACCACAGACCAGTAACCAGAAGCTACAGACCAACCGGAAGTAAACTACCAACAAAACAACTTGACTCTTTTTTTAATTACTCACACATACAAATTCAGCACACACACAAATGGAATGAAAAGCGAGAGTGTAAGTGGGACTTTACAATGAGTGCGAGAAGTGTTATCGTGTCCTTACGGTCAGGGCCAGCTGGGCGAAAACTTGTGGTCTGTGGCCAACTAAAAACCGCAACTGAAAAAAAACAAAAAAGCCGAATCGCGCGCGTGGTTGAGCTCGAAAGTGTGATTGACGGTTGTATTTATAATAAAACTCGGGAGTTTTCAAGGATAATTATCGCATTCTTCAAATTTCCTGCCTGCCATTGAAGGAATCCTCAGTGAAGCGAGCAATCGCCGAGAGGGGTACACAATATTCTATCACACGTGTTCAGTAAATAAGTAAACATGGTGAGTAAAAGCATATAATTATTAGCTATTATCAAAATTTCTTTATTCTGGTTAGCCGTAAGTTATTATTATTAAATCACGATTGCACAAATCCTCCCAAAAACTATACATAACACCGAACATACACCATGTGTTTCTAGGTTATGTTTACTAAGTCTGGTTATCGTTCTTATTTTTAGGGTGATAACGACGCTGCAGTGAACCCTAAGGCGTACCCCCTTGCGGACGCCGCCTTGACCGCCAAGATCCTCAACCTGGTCCAACAGGCGACGAACTACAAGCAACTGCGTAAAGGCGCCAACGAAGCCACTAAGACTTTGAACAGAGGTCTTTCAGAGTTCATAGTCATGGCAGCCGACGCGGAACCGCTGGAAATTGTCCTGCACATTCCAATTCTTTGCGAAGACAAGAACGTTCCATATGTGTTTGTGCGGTCAAAGCAAGCCTTGGGACGGGCTTGTGGAGTCTCCCGCCCAATTATAGCGTGTTCCATAACCATTAACGAGGGCTCGCAACTAAAGCCTCAAATCACAGGCATTCATCAGGAAATTGAAAGACTCTTAGTGTGATGTGTGGATCAAATTGAGCCATTTTTATAGTGTAAGATTTATTTTTACTAATAAATAAAATTTAAAATCCATTTAATTGATTTTATTTTACAGTTCATTAAATAAAAATTACAATCATTCGTATCACATCAAAATTAATTGGCCCCATTAGTATGGAAATAACATTACAACAAAATTAGCTATTTTACTGAAATCCCTAAGCAATTAAATTATTTACAATTCAAAAAATTCCTTTACTCGCAAGTTCCAGTTGTCTTCCCATCTCGACTCCTGGAACTTCAGTAGTTCTCCTCTCATCTTCTCTGCAATCCGGTTCTGTTTTTCATTGTTGGGGAAAGTTTCAAACCATTCCGCGATTTGCTTTGAGAGTTCATCACTATTCTTAAAAGTGTATCCATTCTTGCCATGCTCCACGAGTTCATGGAGGCTGAAGAAATATCAGATATTACTAAACATGAGTCAAAATACACAAGAAAAATTTAAATAAATTTGTTAGTGCCTCAAGTAGGTGAGAGATGTAATAGAATAGACATGAAATCTCCATAGTATGTACCATTTAAAATTGTAAGCGCACACAGGCAATCCAGCTCCAAACATGTCAACAACCTTCATCGGCAAATCTAATCCCGATGAGCTGGTATGAAGGCAGACTCCCAAGTCCGCACTGGCTACCATGGTCGGGTAGTCCCCTGCCTCCAGCCAAGGAGCCAGGACCTTAACATGTTGCCATTTGCGGGATGCTACCTGATCTATGTACTGCTGCTTCATTGGACCCTTTCCAGTTATTACGCAGAGGAGTTTTGGTAGTTTCTTTGATAGGTTATATGTTGTTTCGTAAACTGTAAAGAAGTAAACATTTCAATATGAAATATAGTCTTTGCTTCTTTTTTGCTGCATTTACAACTATTACATAAGTTACACCAGTGTGGGTTTGCGACTACCTCAACCATTTTGTAGTTTAATATCAGTGGGCATCTTACTAGAGTGCTGTTAACTTGTCTCCGTAGTTCCTAACCTCCCTAAATATATAATAGCAACAATCACCTTGCAGGGCCTCCATCAAAACACCAAAGTCCTCGTCAGGAGTCCAACTTGTGCTGCTGAAGAGTAGCCCTGGCCTGTCTCTCCTGGCTTCCACTTCATTTCCAGACAACTGGGTGAATGCGGTTTTGGTCACTACATCTCCTGACTCGTTGAGATGATCAGAACCGTGCCCAAACTCAGGGTACTGCTGGCTGATTTTTAGAAACCAACTGTGTTTTTCCTCTAGGCTGATAGGATGGAATATCTTTGGTGGTCTGTCATAGAGGACTTTAGCTCTGCAATAAAGGAAAAATCTCTGCAATAAGGGAAATTGAACCGTCACATAGGAAAGACAGTTATTATTAATTTTTTAATTTGCGAGCTGACAAGCAAATGTCTTTTCTTATATGCCAATTTCAAGCTTCCACATTTAATTTCATAGTTCAAACTAATTTAAGTACAAGATAATTTACATGGGAATCCTATGTTGTACTCCATATAAAATATCACTACAGCCATCCAAGTTTAAATATGCAATACTTACTCAATATTCCAATTCATCAATAAGTCTTCCTTCATAGCATATGTAACACAAATGTTACGCTGTGACGATTGACCAAAGTACTTCTCAATAAACATTGATACCTTTAACAGTAAGTGCCCAGGAGGAAGCGTAAGAGCCATGATAGTCCATGCATAGTTATGCCAGTCAATTATAAACTTAGTCCTTGTAACCAAACAATAGAACCGACAAACTGGGAGCGTAGGTATGGCTGGAGGATTCTGGCAAAGTAGATAATGGCAATTCCCGGTCACAAACAATGTTAACAATAAACTTATGGCTTGCCAGAATGCTTTCAAGCCATATTGGAGTAGTTTAGGACCCAAATTGAAAAGTAAAGGTTGTAGTTGTGTTATGGTTATGTTTGGGTTCTGTAGAATGTCTGAGAGTGGAGTACTGTCTAGGTAGCCGATAATGTTGACGTTATGGCCGTTATTAGCGAGGGACAGCGCGTGGTACTGCATGCGAGGACTTCTACCAATGTCTCCCAAAACCACCACTTTCACAGTTTTTCTACTTCCATCTTCAGTCATGATGATAAACGATACTTTGAATATTTAAATGACATACGTTTCCAATTTTGGATCGATAATTCTCGGTTTTACTATGCTAGTTTTTGTATTTATTATTTTCCATTATTTTACTGCCGCACTGCGGCTCGATACGATCACAAACAAAATGTCAATGTCAAAATTTTCACACATATATTTTTAAATAACAGCTGACTGTCATACATGTACAACAGTAGGTATCAGAGATCGTGAAGATACAGCGCTATACAAAATGTGAATCTTTTATTACTGTTTTACTTATCGATTATCACAGAAATTTGGTCATAGATAGAGGTACGTCTTCTTCACTTTTTCGAATAGATTTTGAACTGCTCTAGGAAGAACTGTACAATATCTGACGTGGAATTTAGGGGTGGTAGGGTGATGGGGGGTAGTGGGGAACCCACCCCCCACCACCCCCGCCTGCCGGAAACGCATAGTTTTTTTTTAATGAATTTTTCATAATTGAACAGTTTCTGGGGCTTGTTTGATTTGGTTGGTCATAAAAAAAATAACCTGAACCTAAACATTCCACTAGTTTCTTGGGCGGGTTTGATTTGTGTGGTCATAAAAAAAATAACCTGAACCTAAACATTCCACTAGGCACTAGTTTCTGGGGCGGGTTTGATTTGGGTGGTCATAAAAAAAAAAACCTGAACCTAAACATTCCACTAGTTTCTGGCGCGGGTTGGATTTGTGTGGTCATAAAAAAAATAACCTGAACCTAAACATTCCACTAGTTTCTTGCGTGGGTTGGATTTGTGTGGTCATAAAAAAAATAACCTGAACCTAAACATTCCACTAGTTTGATTTATGACCTTGCGTCTATTTGTACAGTTTTGAGGTTAATTTATTACAATTTCAAAAAATTATATCTCGAAAACTATTGATTTCCGAGCTCTGCAATTTTCGTAGATAAACCCTCTTATATACCTCTATCTACAAAAAAAATATGAAGCAGAAATTCCACGTCACGCGATTTTTCACTAGGCTCCATGTCAACTTTAAAAATTCATAAAAAAAAAACTATGCGTTTCCGGCAGGTGGGAGTGGTGAGGGGTGGGTCGCCCACCCCAACCCCTTCCCCCCCACCCCTAAATTCCACGTCAGATATTGTACAGTTCAGCTCTGCTCTAAACTTGATATATTGAGCTGCAGCATTGGCAGCAGTCATATCAGTGCCAGTGCAGTAGGTATGATTTTTAATGATGAGCGGTGAAACGGAAGTTCGGCTCTGGCTCCTGATGAGTATTTTTCGGTTGCCACAATGATAGTCGCTCACTTTTAGTACCTAAGTAGATCTCATCACAAAAACCTGACACGTGGCTGTATGGGCTGAGATCACTTTGCTTTTTATTAGGATAAAAATAGAAAAAACAGCTGACCAAGTTTCTTAAGTTTTGTTGTTGTTGTTGTGCAGATGGATTTTCATAATTGTCAGTGCTCTAGCGTTTTTTTATAATTTTTTTCGATTCGTAAACGGGAAGATTTATCTATGTGAAGTTGAGCCCATTAATTACGAACATGTCTAAAGTGCTAATGATACGACATCTCCCTACCGCACTTTCGTTTCAAGAAAAAGAGAAACTTCTCAAGCATTTTGGCGCTGAGAAAGTTTGGGAAACTTCGAGAAAGAGAAACTATGTGTTCGCTTCATTTTCCACTGTAGATAAAGCGAAGGCATCTCTAGCACGACTACACCAACTAGAAATAGCGCATAGAAGGCTGGTGGTTGAATATTCTCTAGAAAAAGACCCTATAACACAGCAACAAGATTCTGAGCACAGTTCTTCGATAACAAAACATATACAAGAGTTCCTAAAAGCTCTAAACGCATGGAACCCTTCTGTAGATTTTTATCAACCACCTCCCCTTAACCTAAAATATAAATATCCTGATATAAATCCGAATATAGTCATAAATATAATTCATGCCCTGTTTACGCATAAACCTCTCTACGTACAGATTTTACATTTAATGAACAAAATGTGTCTAGACACACCTTTTATTGAGAATGACAAAGCAATACAGTTTTTCAAAGATACATTTAGACAGTTCTTCATAGATGAAATTCATATACCTCAACCAGAAAGTGAATCCGAGTCGGAAATATCATGTGAAGAAACGGAACGAGTGGTAGAAAAAATACCAAAATTCCAAAGGAAACGTAAACTAGCTGTTCCTATTAAAACTGCTGTGGCTGTATTGTCAACCGCTACTTTGCCTAAAGTGAAGAAAGTTCAAAAAGAGCACAGGGAAAGTCAGGAGGAAGTATTTGAAACTGTCACTCCGATTCAAGAGCCCAAGAAGATATCGGTTGTCGTCCACCAGGATGCCTTACAGAAACATCCAGAAGAGGCCAAGGTTGTTGGAGAACTTGGGAAGTTCCATGCAGAAGTACAACCGGAACCAGTTGCAGAAACTCCTTCTGAACCAGAGCAGCCTGTCATAACTAAGAGGGAACTTTTGAAAAACAGAATATCGTACAGCGATATGAAAATATTACCTGTCTTTAAAAATTATCACCCAGGACAGCCTTCAATGAGACTGTACATCAAAAACCTGCATAAAAGCGTGGTAGAGCAGGATGTGAAAAGAATTTATAGACGTTACATAGAGGATCTTACGGACGATGAGCAGATAGGGTTTGATGTACGAGTGATGCAGGAAGGGAGGATGAAGGGGCAAGCGTTTGTGACGTTTCCATCTGTAGGAACAGCTGAGAAAGCCTTACATGAAACTAACGGGTTTTTGCTGAAAGATAAACCAATGGTAGTTCAGTTTGCTAGGGCTGCTAATAAAAAAACAATTGACTAACTATTTTGTTTGATATTATCCTCAATAAACATTAAGTAATGAAATTCAAGCTTGCAGTTTTAAATTATATTTCCATCATTTCGATAGCATACAACAATGATTCTTCATTTGTAGTATCCTTACCATGTAAAAATTTATTAATCTTAATCATTGTATTGTCAACAGTTGACAGCTGTTTGATGAGTCCTAACACAACATTCATTGTATTCTGCAAAATGTCTGTCACCTTTTTATCCTTTTTCATGAGATACTGCTGGTAAAATGCATCCATAAGTAAAGTGCACCAATCTAAAAGTTTTGTTTCGTAGTCTGTGTTAAAGTACATGTCAGAATCAACTAGTAAATACGAAATATATGTCATGAGGAACAAAGCATCATCTAATGCAATCCCATTCCTCAAATATGGTATCAAAAGTGCATCACTGAAGGTTATTAGGAATAAATAATTGAGAAGTTTCAATTTATCTTCATTTTTCAAACAGAAACGTATGAATTCGTCATGGTTTGTGATCTCCACTTGGTTTGAGGAGACCAACTTAATAGCATATTTTAGCAATTGAACTAAAACTGTTTCTGGTACATCTTTGAAATCCTTAAGAACTTCTAAAACTTTTTCTGTATTCTTCTTTTCCAATAATGGTGGCACAACTTGTGAACAGATTGTTCTTTCAGTCAGTCCAAGCTTTAAATAATCTTTTATTTCATCAGAAACTTCAAATGTTGGTTGTATAGATGTTTCCCAGTCAGCAATTTCTGTGCACTCATCCTGGATGATCTCATGTGAGCCAAGAAGGCTTGACAAGTTTCTTTTTGTCTCCAGAACATAGGGCAACATACCAATGTGATTTGATGCTTCTAAGACGATACGTTTATTGAAGCAGTACAGTCTAGCTCCTTCCGAATACATTTTCATTGGATATTTACAGGAGCCCACTCCAAGCATTACATTGTACGCAACAATTATGGCTCCGTCTTGCTCCTGGTTGCTACCGAACAGTATGAGATGGTTTTTACCCATCCATGCAAGAGATACGCTAGGGAAGGTTGATATCCATGGAACTGTGCCAATAGTCTTCCAAGATTTCTTATCTAAGTCATAAACTGTCATTTTTGAGTCACTCCCTGAAAAGAAAAAAATACGGTGAATTAAAATTTTATTTGTACATTAGGTACATAAAATATGATAAAGTAGAATAATAAACTTACACAAAACATAGACAGCAAGAATTTTATCTGTATGGATAAGTTGTCCGACTACATAAACATCTTCAGGTCGTGAAATTTTCACTTTACTTAATTTTGACTTCTCCAAATCACCCAATTCTTCTCTGACCGGACATGTAACAATCTCATAACTGTCTTTACTGTTTTTGATGACGTAACAAATGCAGTTTGTTCCATTTGAAATATAGCTGGCAACGTCAACAATGATTTCGGATTCCTTGATTGCAGATTTGCTTTCATATGTTTTTCTGTTTTCTATGGCGTAAGGGAGTGAAGCACAGTTTCCATTGGCAAATATGATGAGGGATGCCTGGTCCTCCTGATCCCCTCTTGGCACGAGTTTGAGCATATTCATTGGGAACTGAAAATTTTAAAAAATACAAAAATAGCAGTGATATTCATGTTTTGGGTAATTATTAAACTACTGAATACTCTACTACTAAATACATATCAATAAAAAAATAATTTTCTATATACCTAATATCAGTAAAGTATTGTGTATAAAAATAAAACTTTCCTATTACTTAATCAGCTTTTTAACTATGTATTAGAAGTTGGTTCTATCACTCTACAGCTAGGTTACTGTTTTTTTTCTTTTGATTGTAAGTAAGTAAGTAAAAACTCTTTATTGTACACCAATAAAAAAAATATGCAACAAGTGACATAGTGATTGTATACAGTATTGTTGCATTTTATTTGGCCAATTAGGTATTTAACTTCTTCATTTATATAAAATGCAATTCTTTAGGGTGTCACATCAAATGAATGTGAATTGGAGGGTTCCTTCCCACAAAAGAGTAAAGTTTTAACTACACAAAATTTATATGTATTGTCTACATAATACCTACCTTGTATTTCTTAACTTTGTCCAAGTTTTCTGCATCATCTTTCCAAATTTTAATGGTGTTGTTATTGAATATGCCCACATAGCTGTCTTGGTCTTTGTCATAGATAACTGTTGATGTAATATGGTCCCTTGAAGTCCATCCACCCACTTGTTTTTGATCAGAAAGCTGAAAGTTATTGTAACCATAACCTCAAAACACATGTCAAATATATTTCTGGAAATTTTAAGTTTAAAATTATTTTTTCGGCTGAACTGTACAACAGGTGACGTGGAATTTCTGCTTCATATTTTTTTTGTAGATAGAGGTATATAAGAGGGTTTATTTACCAAAATTTCAAAGCGAGGAAATCAATAGTTTTCGAGATATATTTTTTTGAAATTATGATAAATTAACCTCAAAACTGTACAAATGTGACGCGAGGACATATGTCAAACGTCATCGGCGTTTTGTTTCGTCTATTCTAAATGTCAAATTTGCACATACAGTCATGATAGTCTATGGTAATTTGGACAAAATGGTGGTTTTGTTGCGTAACTAAACGCGTCGTGAATAGTGGAATGTTTAGGTTATGGTTATTTTTATCAAACCCGCCCCAGAAACTAGTGGAATGTTTAGGTTATGGTTATTTTTTTTTATGACCACCCAAATCAAACCCGCCCCAGAAAGTAATGGAATGTTTAGGTTAAGGTTATTTTTTTTATGACCACCCAAATCAAACCCGCCCCAGAAACCAGTGGAATGTTTTTGGCGACCTTTTTTAATAAGCTGAGCGACAGGCGGGGCGATTTTGAACGCGGATTCAGACAAATTTTGTATCGGCGACCTAGCGGAAGCGATTTTTCACCCTGCTTCATGTAAATTTTGAAAAATTCATTAAAAAAAAACTATGCGTTTCCTCACTTGGGGGTGGTGGGGGGTGGGTCCCCATACACCCCCCCTCCCCCCCCAATCCCCCCCACCCCTAAATTCCACGTCACCTGTTGTACAGTTCTTCCATTTTTTCAAAAGAGGCATAAAATTTATCATATTATAGTAATAATATTTTTTTTATCATAATCTTACCCTGTATTTATTGACAACATTCCTCCCTAATGTGACGAGTACAAAACCTTCGTCTTTATCCTGAGAAACACCAAGAAAACTCTTTTGATCAATTAACGGGCACAAAACGTAATAATTGTGCAGTTTAGCCATTTTATTCGAGCTTTTTATGTCAGAATTAACAAATATTTCGATTTCTACTTCACAATTTCACATGCTTCACTCAGTCAATTGTTGCACAGACTATAATATTTAATAATCACAGAACGAAATCAAATCGAGCACAGAACACTATTACTATTGCTCGCGAGCGACCAAGGTATTGAAGCGTCATATAACCATACTGCCACACCTTCATTCAAGTTTATCGTTTTGCATCAGAGTAAGTTCAGAGCCCATGCACAAAAATGCTAAATGGTAAAACTATTGTGTCTTCAAAACATGTTCTTTATATTTTTTGGTCATCAACAGAAAAATGTCTAGAATATTAGTGTAGATACACAGGAAAACGAAAATTCCTACCAAAAACCAAATAATAAATGTACATTTTTTTCTACTACGCAGTACGCAGTATAAAAGGAATCGTTTCTTTTACGATATTTGTTCGGGATATATCTCTAAATGTACTCTCTCTTTCTTACTCAACACAAAGTTCTCATTCTATCCTGTTGTCATGCTAGCAAAAAATAGTGTTTACATTGCTTGTTGTAAACGTTTCAATTTTGTTTATTGTTTGGGAAATCGTCAATGGTGCAACCGCTCTTAGACCCAAGGTTATTCGATCATTTACTTTACTTTCGGCTAATTACATCATATCTCATTGATAACACGTATTTCCGTCGATCGGCACTAGGTTTCAGTGTCAAGTTGTGTTTTTGCTTCACTTTATTTGTCGCTGTCAATCGCGCAACATGTCCACAGCCGGTAAAGTGATCAAGTGTCAGGCGGCGGTGGCATGGGAGGCAGGGAAGCCTCTATCTATTGAAGAAATCGAGGTGGACCCGCCTAAAGCTGGCGAAGTCCGCGTGAAGATCACCGCGACCGGGGTCTGCCACACCGACGCGTACACCCTCTCCGGTAAGGACCCTGAGGGAGTTTTCCCCGTCGTTTTGGGGCACGAAGGCGGTGGTATAGTCGAGAGCATCGGAGAGGGAGTGACGTCCGTCAAACCTGGTGACCATGTCGTACCCCTATACGTGCCACAGTGCAAAACGTGTAAGTTCTGTCTGAACCCTAAAACTAACCTCTGCCAGAAAGTGCGAATAACTCAGGGGCAGGGAGTGATGCCCGACGGCACCCGGCGATTCCGTTGCAAAGGACAGGAACTCTTCCACTTCATGGGTTGCTCTACTTTCAGCGAATATACTGTTGTTCTGGAAATTTCTCTCTGTAAAGTCGCCGATGCTGCTCCTTTAGATAAGGTTTGCCTCCTTGGGTGCGGAGTCCCAACAGGGTACGGAGCAGTTTTGAATACAGCTAAAGTGGAGCCTGGTGCCAACTGTGCTATCTTTGGTCTCGGTGCTGTTGGTCTGGCTGTGGCTTTGGGATGCAAGGCAGCTGGTGCTAAACGTATCATCGGAGTCGATATCAACCCTGACAAGTATGAAGTGGCCAAGAAGTTCGGAGTCAACGAATTTGTCAACCCAAAAGACTACGACAAACCAATCCAGCAGGTATTAGTCGACTTGACAGATGGAGGTCTGGACTACACATTCGAGTGCATCGGCAATGTAAACACGATGCGTGCAGCTTTGGAAGCCTGCCACAAAGGCTGGGGTGTTTCCGTAATCATTGGAGTAGCAGCATCCGGAGAAGAGATCAGCACACGTCCGTTCCAGCTTGTTACTGGACGTACATGGAAGGGAACGGCTTTTGGAGGCTACAAGAGCAGAGATAACGTTCCAAAACTTGTAGATGAGTACATGAGCAAGAAGCTACCGTTAGATGACTTTGTCACCCACAATGTTCCGTTGAAAGAAATCAATGAAGCATTCCATCTGATGCACGCAGGCAAATCTATCCGAGCTATTGTCCACTTTTAGGTTATAAGAGCACCAAAATTGTTATTTTTATAAGCATTTGTTCTTGTTTGTATATTTACCTTTTTCTAAACAGCATTTCTAAGAGAAACACAATTATAAGATCTTTAACCAAATTTCACTGCTTTTCTTTCTATCGCCTTGTAACAAGCTTGGTTCTATATACTTAAAGATATTTGACTGACTCAATAAAGATTTGAGTTGAATTGAATTGAATAGGTATTTAGCTGCTACATAGACCTATTAATAGGTCTATGAGCTGCTATTGAGAAAAGAAAAAAACATTTTTTTTTATTGACACCCATCAACGTAATTTCTTCTCTTTATTAAGAAAATAATCATGTGGTATAAAATGATAACCCCGCCATATCATATTGATTGATAAATCCAACTAAAATTATCATATTGTTAGTGCTCGGCGTAAATGGATTGTTGGTACAGGGCAACCTTGACTTGCCTTGACGTCGGCGTCGACTTTGACCTTGCGTAGAATTTAAAATTATCAAAACAGTATTTTTTTCCATTCAATACATACTTATCTTATTATTTCAAAGACTGATAAAAAGCATTTTTATTCACAATTCAGCATTTACGCGCGTTAAGCAATTTATGAAAAAAGAAATGTACTACATAGTTGAAAATTAATCAATACATTGTGGGACACACAAATCACAACATTTTGATAGGTTCTTTTTGCACACGACCTACCCTGTATGTATTCTAACGCGTCTCCAAAGACCTGCTGGCTGAGGGGACCATGAGGCCATTTATTTTTAGGATTCTGTACCCAAAGGGTAAAAACGGGATCCTATTACGAAGACTTCGCTGTCTGTCTGTCCGTCTGTCTGTATCTCAAGAACCGCGATAGCTAGACAGTTGAAATTTTCACTAATTATGTATTTCTGTATACAACAACAAATACTCCCATACAACAAACGCGATTGTTTTGCCGTTTTTATAGATAATGGTAAGGAACCCTTCGTGCGGGAGGTGCGCGAGTCCGACTCGCACTTGGCCGGATTTTCATTCATTCTTAGGCTCGGAAGTTCGAACCTTGCACAAGTAAGGTAATTATAATGATTATTACAAAAAGAAATAACTAAGTAAAAGACTAATAACATAATCTTTCTGGTGGAGTCGGGTAAAATATGTCTAGCATAGAAGCTAGATTCGCACATCAAAATCCGTTAAGTTTAGGCTACAGACATACACACGAAAAGCATTAGCAAATAGGTTCGACAGTTCCTACATCAGGCAATGGTCGCAGATGCACCGTAGTGTATGTACTAACACACCTAGTTTAAGTTAAAGTAAGGCTACTAACCAACTAACAAACTATGGACTAAATTAATTGTCTGAAATAAATGTTTTTTAATATTTTTTTTATTAACATTATTCTGGCGCAATCGGGTAAAAATATCGAAATACGTGCCTATTAGTACCTACATAATATTATGCCCATTGCCCAATCAACTTTTTATGGTTATATAAGCATACTAACATTTTTCTAGGTCTATATCGATAACTCAATAATAAACTACATGAACATTAAATGAAACATCATACTTGGTAAAACAACTATAGTTACAACAAACATAAAATTTATTTACATATTTCCACATAAATTCATGTTTTTCATTTGATTACAGATTATAACTCAATTAAAAAAATAATTTCAATAAATTAGTTAGGTACAAATACCCATGAAAATACAATATTTAGATAAGAATTTGATAAACTCACGATATTACACTTATATCACAGGCAGGTCACATGAAATACAATCTTCAGCTATAAACAGTGCCACCACCATAATATTTCATATGATAAGACAAGGTTAAACTACTAAAACAGTGGACTATGATATTTTTTGTAGGGTGATGCAATATAACAACTTAAATAGTATAGAGCAGTGATATCCCGCTTCTCATTCGTGAGTTTAAGTTTTTCAAAACTTACGTAGGTACAAACCTAAATATTTATCACTAGCCCGACGGTGAAGGAAATTTTTCTCAGTATTATTAAATAAATAATAAAAATATAATCTTACGACTTTTATTCCTGCGGGGGTAGGCAAAAGTTATTTCATTTCTGGAAATTTTTACCAGTAGGTATATTTTTTGGACCCCTAAACGTGATGGGTGGTGAGCCCATCGCCGGACCGGGTCTGTTTACACATGTATCAGAATTAATTCTGAGACCTGCGGGTTTCCTCACGATGTTTTCCTTCACCGTCGAATACGTACGTAAGTTTTGAAAAACTCATTTGTACACTTCAGGATTCGAACCCGAGCCTCACAGATTTTCATCATGTGGCTCTATAACCGTAAGGCATCATCATCGTCATCATCTATAACCGTAAGGTATCACAACTGTTCTAGTGAACTATTTTTAGTAAAGTCCATGTTCACCAAAACTAAACGACCGTTTAAGCAATCAGGTGCCCAAAACTATACCAACGCAACGGTCATCACCATGACATGTAAACTTGTAATCAGCGGTGTTATTAGGTACAAAATATTATAAACGGGGTTTTCGAGTTAGTTCAAGTTAGTTGCCTTTTAGCAGTATTGTCAAAGTAAGAGCTAATGGGTTCGATTCTGCATTACAGCGCCTAAACTTATTTTAGTTTAGTCCTGTCATTTTCTTTCTCATAGAGAAGAAAAGAGACGAGTGATATTTAGTCCTGTCAAATTAAAATTAGTCCTGTCAACTAAGGCATTTCATAACGTGTTTAGTGCTTATGTAAATAAGTCACGACTAAAATACAGCCTCTGACAGGACTAAATTCGGTAGGTTATCTTCTATCCCTTTTATTTTTTTGAGGTAAAATAAAGACAGGAATAAACTAAATTAAGTTTAGTCGCTGTAATGCAGAATCGAACCCAGTATCTAACTCATAAACTTATTATTAACTTTAACTGGTCTGGTAACAATTCCTAGACATAATAGGTTTATGCATTGGTCTCCTCCGCGTTTAGGGGTCCAAAAATATACTGGTAAAAAAGTGTTGCCAGGAACGGAACACCTCTGCCTACCCCCGTCAGGGTAAAAGACGCGTGCGTATATTTTCTCCGTCCGTCCAGGGGACCAGCTTCTTGACTGGTATCCTAGTTCGTAATACTTTATTTAAACCTCACAGGTATTTGATATATTATTTAACAAAAATATGTGAGGGAATCGAAAGTGGTATTTTTTCCTGGAAACGTAAATTTTTCGCCAATATATTTTTGGACCAACAAATGTATAGTTTTAGTCATCAGATATATTTTTAATAGTTTTTTAGTGTTGGTGGACTCTGGCCTAAGTGATTTGGTGTTCTGAACATTATTAATACAAGGATTAATAAAATAATCACATCTGCTAATAGCTGTGTCATTCTGTAGTGATTTGTTTGTAATACTCCACATAACTGTCGCATTGTTCACCTGAAACAAATGGCATGTATAAAGGTAATGCTACCCGGGAAATTAAAAATGGATAAATATTCAATATTAATTAATAATTAACTCACACCTTTTATCCCTGAGGGGGTAGGCAGAGGTATTCCATTTCTGGAAGTACCCACTTTTCACGAGAATAGTAGACCTCTAAACGTTATAGGTGGTGAGCTCATCGCTGGACCGGGTCTGTTACACATGCCACAGAACTAATTCTGAGACCTGGTGGTTTCCTCACGATGTTTTCCTTCACTTACTATTAACTATTTTAAAGTCACGCGTGTCACGACGCCTAAAAGATATACAGAGCAATATGCAGCAATTTTATTTAAAAAAAAGGCTGGTTTTTTTTTCTGTGGCTTCTTGACTTCATTAGACTGTGGAATACAATAAAATATAAAGGATTTTTTTATATTGTGTTACATACAAATGTATACTAACATAGTCCTAAGTTTAATTGTTACTGTACCTACATGATGGTGTGTTAGTACCTACGTTGATGTATGGCAGTGAGTGTTGGGTATGGTAGAAGAAGCATGAAAGTAGAATAAATGCAGTCGAAATGCGTTCATTAAGAAGCATTAGTGGAGTAAGATTGATAGATAGAGTGAAAAATAGTGTGATCCGAGAGCGTTGCGGCTTGAAAGATGATATAGTGACTAGGATGGAAAGAGGAATGCTCAGGTGGTTTGGTCACATTGAGCGGATGAATGAAATTCGTCTAACGAGACAAATATACAAGGGTGTTGTGAATGGGCGAGTCGGTAGAGGCCGACCTAGGCGTACCTACATCGATCAGATCGGCGATGTGTTGAAGAAAAGCCAGATAAAGAGTACCCGAAACCGACGAGCATGCATGAGTCGTTTGATAGATGTGGAGGAAGCGCGAGAGATCTGCCAGGTTCGTAGCAAGTGGCGATCTGTTGTCTCTGCCTACCCCAATGGGAAATAGGCGTGAGATTATGTATGGATTTTATTATTATTATAACGGACTTCCATGCATAAGAGCAACTATTGCTCAATCTAAAACTATATAATTTTTAATAGAGACCAATGCCTGACTGACGTCTTGTAAGAATAATACAATTTGGTCATTCCAAGGTCATTTATGTAGGTACCTAAGAGTTGATTACGTGTTATTTCGTAGATAGTAGAAAAACACAAGTGAACTTATCTGCCCCATGGTGATAACATAGAACGATCTAGTTAATATTATTATGTATTGACTCGACAATATACCAATCACTACATCAAGGGTATGGTTCAAATTGTTTTTGTCCTATTTTGGAACTCATACGTAAAACGTTTATGATAAAAAACTTTAAAATAAACACTTTTTTACACGGTTTTCGATGTGTTTACTCGTGTCGTTAAGCCATGTCAGATACCCTTGGGTGACTTGAAAATTCTGCCAGTTAGGTGGCCACTGGGTTCGATTCTGCATTACAGCGCCTAAACTTATTTTAGTTTAGTCCTGTCACTTTCTTTCTCATAGAGAAGAAAAGAGACGAGTGATATTTAGTCCTGTCAAATCAAAATTAGTCCTGTCAACTAAGGCATTTCATAACGTGTTTAGTGCATATGTAAATAAGTCACGACTAAAATACAGCCTTTGACAGGATTAAATTCGGTAGGTTATCTTCTATCCCTTTTCTTTTTTTGAGGTAAAATAAAGACAGGAATAAACTAAAATAAGTTTAGTCGCTGTAATGCAGAATCGAACCCATTAGCTCATCATTTCCCAATCCGCGGTGGGCTCGCGTGGGAGATTATGGTCCATACTCCCTCATGTGAGAGGAAATACCCTAAGCGCAACAGTGGGCTCTTACGGGTTGATGATGAATAAACACTCTTAATAATGGATGTAACACCTAGTACTTTTCAAACTTTAGATCGTCTTTATTATAGTTCTGTTTTTTTTTTGTTAAGTACATATTTTTCCGGCAGATGGCGTTATAATAATACGGCCACCCACCGACAGATGGTGACAATGGTGTTAGAACGAGCGAAGCTCGGTCTTCTAGGTAGGGATAACTATCCACCTACTATCCACGCACGACGTAACAAAATATGCGTATTTTTTTACTTTAAAAAATATATATATTTCAAAAAATCGGAAAAAATGTAAAATAAAAAAAAATAAAAATATTAAAAAAAAAATACAACTGTGTATTTTTTCTAGATTTTCAAAATATTGGGAAAAAAAATCTAACGCCTTTTATCCCCGAGGAGGTAGGCAGAGGTATTCTATTACTGGATATACCCACATAAAATATAAAATTAATAATCTAAAATACAAAAACCGGAATAAATACTTTTGCGTACTTTTTTTACTTTTCACTGTATTTTTTTTTTAACCAAAACGGCACCTACTTTTAAGGAACCCCGGCTCCCCCCTCATCCTGTCGTTGCGCTCCCTGAGCGCGTGGTAGGCGGCCACGAAGGCGCCGGGCTCGCCCCTGGCCTCGGCGTGCGCCCTGGCCGAGGCCAGCAGCTTCCTGGCGGGCAGAGAGCCCCACACGCGGCCCTCGGCCTGCTTCGCCGCGCCCATCGCCGCCACGGGCTCGTTCCACGACAGGAGAACCTCCACTATCTCCTGGGTTCACATACAAATCACTACATAGCATAAAACAAAGTCGCTTTCTCTGTACCTATAATAATAATAAGATCTAAAATAAATAAAGAGCATAATGGACTCGATTCTGACTGACCACCTAAAGTTCCTAATTTTAAGTTAGCCTATCTTTCTCCATAGAATACGAAAGAAAAAGGACAGAAACAAACCATAGATTGAAGAGTTAATATCAAACATCTAAAAACCTACTAATTTTAACTAGGAACGTGCTTATCTGCCACTTTTATCCATGACCTTGTTAGTCTTGTTACATCGTCGCTAAAATTGCTAAACACGCCATACATGAGAAGACTAATTTTAGTTTGACAGGACTAAATATCTCTCGTCTCTTTGTTTTATAGGAGAAAAAAAGCGACAGGACTAAACTAAAATAAGTTTAGTCGCTGTTATGCAGAATAGAGTCCAATAATAATAAAGGTTTATTTGCCAAAGGTTACACACAAAAACAAAACAAAAATGAATTATAAAATCTATATCCCTATGTATGTTTAAATCTTTAAAACTACGCAACGGATTTTCATGCGGTTTTTTTTAATAGATAGAGTGCGAAGCCGGGGCGGGTCGCTAGTCAAATAATAATCGTATTACATTTCAGGAAATACCCACATTTTAATGCGGCCAGTTTTACATGGTTCCTCTTTGGAGGTATTTTTTATTAGTAAATATTGTAAATGAATGTATATTTTTTGTAGATAAATATATTACTCCTAATCTCACGCCTTTTATCAAGGGGTAGGCAAAGGCATTCGTATTTCATTTCAGGAAATATTAACATTCTTTGGGGGTTGAAAATTTCAAACCCAATTTATTTTATATATGTACAGTCAAGAGCACAGAGAAAATAAAACAAGTATTCACAAATAAGATCACATGTTACATGTGATATGAGACATTTCTTATATTAATTAAATGTGTAATATACTATTTTGACTTTGACTTTTGTTAGCTCACCTCGTAACCACGCAGGCGCCAGAGCATGTCAAGCGCGAGTTGCGCCGCAGCTGGGTCCAAATGTCCTAACGACAACAGCTGGCACGCCAATGGCCGCGAGTCGCCTAAACAGCCTCGCCGCACTGTAAGTTTATTCACTTATTGAACAGTATGAATAGGGGTGTGTCCTACCTAGTCAAATCAGTTACTTTTTACGATCTGTCAAAACGAAATTTCACTATGGAAAATGTACTGAAATAGCAAACCGTGACGTCATAGTTTGTGGTACTCAATTGTAGCACTTTTTTTGATTGTTTTATTATTTTTAAATTTGCTATTTAAAATCGAAATACATATTTTGAGGTGTTTTGGGATAATCTTTTTAATGTATGACTACTCGCAATTTAATTTCGATGCTGTCAACTACCCAATTGTGTCGAGTAGGCACAACATAATTATTATTTAAAGAAATAACCCATATAAAGTAAAAAAGCATCAGTCGTCACTACGATTTATAAAGGTTCCAGTCGATTTTTCTGAGATGTCATCATCAGATCCCGGTTTCCTTATCATGCATAAGTAACACCACATAACATAACATTAGTTATTATATATCTTCTTTCCAATTAAAAAAAACTTGTCTCTCTATCGCTTGTTCCGCGCTCTCGCTTGCACGCTCGGCTCGGCGGAACGTGACAATGAGTTATACTTCTTCATAGATTTATAAGACGTTATCACGTCAAAAAACTAGAATATATTTGTACACCTAACCATTAGGTAGAATATGAGGGACTATCGTATAACATCTAATGTGTGTGTATAATTATTATTGTAAACCATATTATTTACTAGTAAAACATGAGATTAAAAAGAGATGCCCTTGAGTTTCTTGCTGGTCCTCGGGGTACTGCATTTGGAACCAGCAAGTCGTCGGTGGAGATGAGCTGCTGTTTACATTTAGCCAATCTCCATGGACGAGTTTAGAGTGCTTTATTATTAGACTATTTGACTTTTCTAAGTGTACTATACCTACAGAAAATAAATGATTTTGACTTTTTTTGAATGCAAATTTAACTATATTCTACAAATAAAATAATTTTCATTACCCCGGACGGAAAGCCTCAAATTTCGGCCCGCTGTACTAAGCAAAGTTGCCGCTTTCCGCCTCCGTCGAAAAGAAAAAAGTATACACACCTCGGGAAGAAATAATAGAGCCCCAGATCATATGTTTGTAGACCTCGACTTCGCCTCGGTCGACAATTACATGTGATATGAGACATTTCTTAATTTACAGTACGGCCTTTTTAACTTGGCTTCTCTGAACATAGGCTTCGCCTGCGCAAACCTCCTCGTACCGCCTAACGGTCGCAAAAAATTTTATTGCGCAGCCATATGCGCAACT
Source organism: Ethmia dodecea (assembly GCA_963855545.1). Taxonomy (NCBI): domain Eukaryota; kingdom Metazoa; phylum Arthropoda; class Insecta; order Lepidoptera; family Depressariidae; genus Ethmia; species Ethmia dodecea. The sequence goes on along the minus strand of OY979449.1, from coordinate 15,364,921 downwards.
TCAGAGCTGCCAAGTTAAAGTCAAAGTCAAAAAGTTTTATTCAAAATAGGAACTTATAAGTCCACTTATTGAACTTCATTTCAACTCCACCGCTTCAGCATGTATGGTTGAGGAGAAGAAACGGGGCAAGAAACTCCTCAACACAATATTCTTTTAATCAATTGTTACTTAATACTAAATTGGGTTACATAATAACGTTTGTCTTTCGCTTTCGTATTGCGCTGGACTGGAGGAAATCTGTATCAAGCATCATTGTCATTTATATAATCGTCTAGTTTGTAATATGCCATTTTACAAAGTACATGTTTAACATGAGTTTTGAACACAGTTTCTGGCAATTTCAAAATTTTAAAGTTTAAACGGCCGTACTGTACTTCACTAGATGTGAAATTATACTATTGTTGTACGTACCAAGGGATCGTAGCCGGCCACTGGCCCCTTTGGTGAGCAATGCTCTTACGGTCAGCTCGGCTACGGGATGCTGCACCGACAGGTCCAACCTGGCCAGCGACGCCAGGTACAGGGACACCACCTGCACAGGAACAGGTTTACGGGCCTCCCGAAGCAGGGGCAAGAGGGGAAGGGGGCAAGATAATAGGTGAAAGCTAGGTCACCACCTCCACAAGAACCGGTTTACAGGCCTCCCGAAGCAGGAGGCAAGATCCCAAAATAACTTACTATATGTCCTCAAATAAATCCCCAAAATACCGGTTGAATTAATAAGTTATTACTTTTATCTGAATCATTATTTTAAACAATTGTACAAGACTTGTGTAATTTCGTTATTTCTTTAAAGAATATTGTGCACATATACAATTTAAGGGTTGCAATTTATTTTCATACCGGAACTGTTTTATTACAATGCTCTTTTAATTTGTAATCTGTGTTGTTTGTCTAATAAATAAATAAAATATAAACAGTAAAAAACCAACTTCAACTTATACGGTTTTCTCATGGATGTCATTGTCAGAACTAAACCAAATTGGGACCACGCGGGAAGCACTAGTTTTAAATAAAAAAAAACCGGCCAAGTGCGAGTCGGACTCGCGCACCGAGGGTTCCGTACAACCTTGCAAATTTATGGTTTTCGTAATTTTTCCTTTATCTATGCTATAAGACGTTGCTTCGTACCAAATTTCAAGATTCTGAGTTCACGGGAAGCACCCTGTAGGTTTTGATTCCCTTGCAAGTGTCGAAAATTTGCGGCATAAACGGCTGTATCTTTTGATTGCGTTGGCTTAGAAGTTTGATTTTTTCACAACTTCAAGGGACAGTAGACCTGAGTAATTGATATAAATTTCAGCTTCATACCTCCACGCGTTCCTGAGAAAAAGGGTCTTGACAGACGGACGGACGGACGGACAGACGGACAACAAAGTGATCCTATAAGGGTTCCGTTTTTTCCTTTTGAGGTACGGAACCCTAAAAAAAGAATCATCCAAATCGGTTCACCCAGTCGAAAGTTCCGAGGTAATAAACATAATAATATTATAATCTCACGCCTTTTATCCCCGAGGGGGTAGGCAGAGGTATTCCATTACTGGATATACCCACATTTCACGAGATATATTGGACCCCTAAACGTGATAGGTGGTGAGCCCATCGCCGGACCGGGTCTGTTTACACATGTCTCAGAATTAATTCTGAGACCTGCGGGTTTCCTCACGATGTTTTCCTTCACCGTCGAGCTAGTCTATACATATAATAAAACTCTAACGGGGCCGTGTCTGTACATTAAATATTTTTTGAAAATTTTAACGGTAGTGTATATAGTTATCGATATAGATACCGAAACACCAATTTTTGGAATTTTTGTCTGTCTGTCTGTCTGTCTGGTTGTGCACGCATCACTCAAAAACTACTGGACGGATTTTGATGAAATTTGGTATGGAGATAACTGAGTACCCGGGTCAACATCTAGGGTACTTTTTATTCCAGGAAAATATCTCATTCCCACGGGAAAATATAAAAATTGGTTAAATAGAGAAATACGTAGTACTCCGAAACGATAACACCTAGAAACTTGAAAAATGGTATGAAGGTGTCTGATATGTCATAGGAAATTGGTATGAAGGGATTTTTGGAAATTCCCACGGGAACGGGAATAAACTAAATCCAAGCGGTAAAACGCAGCTGGGCACCTGCTATTTGAAATATGGTATGTAGGTGTCTTAAATATGTCGTAGGCAACCACTATGAAGGGATTTTCGGAAATTCCCACGGGAACGGGAATAAACGGAATCCGCGCGGGCAACGCCGCTGGGCATCCGCTAGTGATAAATATGTACGTAAGTTTTTGAAAAACTCATTGGTACATGCCAGGATTCGAACCCGAGCCTCACTGATTTTCGGCCGGCTCTTTAACCGTCCGGGCTATCACTGCTGGTAATAGACATACATTTTTTTATGTTTGTTACCTCAGAACTTTCGACACCGGTGTCGGATTGAGAACCGTCGGAAATCGATGAAATCGGCTGAAAATAAGTGCACCTGCACGATGTGCTGGTTGTCCTGGTGCAGCTGCAGCACGTGCGCGCTCACGTCCCCCTGCGAGAGCACCACCAGGGGCGAAGGGGGGGAGGGTCCCACACCTCCCACACAGCCCCCGGCCGTGTTGCGGGACACCTCCCAGTCCGCCCACCTCCTACCCGCACATTGAACATTTTACCATTAGTATATTATACAGGGTGACTTTTTTTACCGTCTGGAAAAAAATGTGGTGTGATAGGTAAGTGTAATAGATTCATTTCGCAATATTACTTAAAAAATATTTTTTTTTCTTGCTTAGACTAATATACATTACTCAATTGTAGTCAATAATACACATTGAGATATTTGAAATAGTATTTTAAAGAGAAACAGGCTCGTAGGTTCCATTTATGCGCAATCTACCTACAGCCGCAAAGCTGCGCGTAGTACTGTGCGTAGTTTTCTAGATTTTGTAAGTTGCACTAAACATAATTTAACAATTAATCTCGTGTATAACTTCGGCTCTAGATACCTTATACGTCATATTTTTTTCCAGACGGTAAAAAAATCGTAATGTAGTTATAAACCACCAAATAGTTATATGCCAATCCACCGTAATGTAGTTATATACCAAAACACAAATTTCTGAAATTTATGTCTGTCTGTCTGTCCGTCTGTAATTTCCACGGGAAAATAAAAAACTGCTAAGACAAATACGTACTACTCAGAAACGATAACATCTAGAAACTTGAAATATGGTATGTATATGTCGTAGACAACCGCTATGAAAGGGTTTTTTGAAATATTTCGTTATGTACTTTCGTTAGGCAATTCATTCAAACATTCAAGACAAAGATAAAATTGAAGCACGTGCACCTAGGACTGAATATGGAAAGAGGAATATCATGTTTGAGGGAGTCCAGCTATTTAATAAACTACCTGAAAATATTCGAAACGCTGAATCAATAAATGTTTTCACAAAACTAGCAAAAATGCGCATTTCAAAACAAGAATTTTAATATTTAGTATTATTTAGCACTGTACAAACTTCAACCACATATAATTTTTAGAAATAAGTTACATTAGTATCCTTAAGTGAAATGTAAATTTCGTTGAAAATAAAAGTCTACCTAACTTTATAATTGACATCAAATTTTAAAACTATGACGTCACCTTGTTATTTCAGTACATTTTCCATACAACATTTTCTATTTGACAGCTCATAAAACTAACTCGTTTGACTAAACTAGACCCTACCCTATAATTGTGATCACCTGTACACCGAGTTGATCTCGTCGAAGACCAGCCCCAGCTCCTGGAGGTGGCAGTCGGCCTGGCTGACCATCTGGTTGAGGATGCCGTAGATGGTCGGCTTCCCGTCCGAGCGCCTCAACAGCACGCCCACCCGCTTCGGAAGCTCTTCTTTCGGCACCTGGAGATTGAGCTTTTCCCAGAATTTTCGACAATAACCAGCTAAGCTAACTAAGCTATTGCTAGCGAGCTGCAAAAATGAGGTAACTGCTGCTATACTAATATTACAAAGAGGAAAGATTTGTATTTTTGTATGTTTGTTACAAATAAACGTCCGAGCGAGCTCCCTAGCTCCCTAGGGTGGATGGGGAAATGAAATGAAATATTTATTTGCTAAAAATATACGTATCTTCAGTTGTTTAACAATGTTGATTAATATATCAGTATATTTAGCAGTTTGAGGCATGCAAATTTTTAGATAAATTAGAACTAACAATGTAATTATGGGGGGGCTAAATTAGTGCAATCCATACTAATATTACAAAGAGGAAAGATTTTTATTTTTGTATACTTGTTACATTAAACTCAAAAACTACTGGACCGCTACATTGACCAATTGAAACCTAGATGATCCCTGAGTAACATAGGATATATTTTATTCCCGTATTCCCACGGGAACGGGACCTACGCAGGTGAAACCGCGACGAACCGCTAATATCATATATCACTACATAGTATAAAACAAAGTCGCTTTCGCTGTCCTTATGACCCTATATCCCTATGTCCCTTTGTATGCTTAAATCTTTAAAACTACGCAACGGATTTTGATGCGTTTTTTTTAATAGATCGAGTGATTCAAGAGAATGGTTTTAGTGTTAGCATTGTACCCGTGCGAAGCCGGGGCGGGTCGCTAGTTTTTAGTAAAATCTCACCGAATGCGCGAGCCCTGGGGGCAGCAAGTGCACTCGCCACAGGCAGCCCAGACGCGCGTCGATTATGTAATCCGGCTGAAACACCACCCACGTCACCGAATCTGCTTGGGGTTACGGAACATTACATGACAATAGAATATTTATTTATTTAATTAATTTTAGGAAGACAGCTATGAAAATAATAATGGGCAATGAACAGTGTTAAAGAATATTTCGATGATAAATTTTAAGTCACAAATATTAAACCTAAATAAAAACTTTATATTTGTACTTTTCTAATTTTAAATTCATTAATTTTAACATAAATTGCTGTGTCCTAGATAGGGTCTATAAATTGATCTCACTTAGTTAAGACCACCTATGTAAACTTATGGGATGCAATAAACGATTGAGTATTGAGTAATTTAAACATCGGGAAGCCAATTACAGGTCCCCACAAGATTTTCAGATAATAAATTCCAAATAATCATTAATTGGGTAATTGATTGAATCAAAATGATCTTGCGAGTATTCACTCATAAAAAGATTAAGCTTAACCACCTCTAAAAATCCATTTCGTTTTTAATTTTACAAGTAAAATAATAAAACAACCAAAGAAGTGATGCAATGGACTCGATTCTGACTGACCACCTAAAATTCCTAATTTTAAGTTAGCCTATCCTTCTCCATAGAATACGAAAGAAAAAGGACAGAAACAAACCATAGATTGAAGAGTTAATGTCAAACATCTAAAAACCTACTAATTTTAACTATGAACGTGCTTATCTGTCACTTTTATCCATGACCTTGTTACATCGTCGCTAAAATTGCTAAACACGCCATACATGAGAAGACAAATTTTAATTTGACAGGACTAAATATCTCTCGTCTCTTTTCTTTTATAGAAGAAAGAAGATGACAGGACTAAACTAAGTTTAGTTGCTGTAATGCCTTTGAGTATTAAACCAACCGGAGACGCCACTGACAGGCTCCCTCTGCCAAAAAAACGTGTCGGTCAATGAGCATACCGGTTAAATACAACTAGTTTGTTTGAGTTTACGGAGTGCTTGTATTGGTGAATGTGTTTGTGTGCACCTAGTTCAAGCTAGTGTTTAATTGTTTTGTCAAAAAATGCTTTTGTTTTAACATTATTTGTGTTTGTTTCCTCGTCCCCCGCGCATAAATTGGCAGACTTTTTTGCAAAGAAACTAGTGCGCGTGACGTCTCCTGTTGGTTTAATACTCAAAGTGTAATGCAGAATCGAGTCGAATGGAGCACTAAAAATGATGACGTCACAACTCAGTACTTTTTCCATAGTAAATTTTCGGTTTGACAGATCATAAAAAGTAAACCTCCGCTGTCAGTCTATCAGTCAGGAGGCTGTATCTCAAAATCGGTACAAGAAACTCCTCTTCAAACTAAAGTATGTAAGTTTTTTTTAACCAACTTCAAAAAAGGAAAAAAAAATATATAAAAAAATCTCACACTTTCATCCCCGAGGGGGTAGGCAGAGGTATTCCATTACTGGATATACCCCCATTTCACGAGATAGATTGGAGCCCTTAAACGTGATAGGTGAGCCCATCCCGGACCGGGTCTATTTAAACATGTTTCAGTTTTCTGAATTAAAAAAGGAAGAGGTTCTAAATTCGACCGTATTGACGTGATAACGTCTTATAATTCGATGGAGCCGGCGGCATTCCCGGATAAGTGTGACGTATGCGTCGTTCCAGTGCAAGCGAGAGCGCGCAACGAGCGACAAAGAGGCACAATCCATTCCATCAGTATTTTCTTATGACGTCACGTTCAACTATCGTCAGTAAACCGACTTTGCAGACAACCGATTTTTTTTTAAGTATTATTCGTTGAAGTCGGTTTTGTACTCTTTAGAGTTCTATGTAATTACTTTCTTTAGTTTCTTGTTTGAAGACTGTTTTTTTTTGTTTAAAATTATGGTAGTGGATCTCAAAGGATACACATGGGACACACGAGGTCCCCAACAGTGGCGGGCTGAATGGCGGCTCCGGGCACTATGGGGATGTGCACCACCGTGCCGCCCTCCGGCTTCGTCTCCTCCATTATGTCGAACAACTGCGACGTTTGGCTCGACTGGAAACAGATGACATCTAAATCATTTTTGATTAATTATGACTAGCAGCGCAATGCGGTTTCACCCGCGTGGTTCCCGTTCCCGTGAGAATACCGGGATAGAATATACCCATGTATGATTCTGATATACGACCAACATCAGTGTGAAGTTTTATCAAAATCCATTCAGCAGTTTTTGCATGAAAGAGCAAGAAACACACAAAAAATAAGCGCCATATTATTAGCCTAAATTATGAACTGTAAATATAATCCACAACGAAGTTATAAGGGGTCGAAAATGGCGTGAATTGCTTCGTGAAAAGGATGGTACGGCCGTGCCGCTTTTTGTTCGACTTGGCGGGGGCACTGCTGTGCCCCCAGATAATATCTCATATAACCAAATATTTTTTTTCTTTGAATACCGAGTTAACAGAGGTACCAATCAGCAAAAAATTCACCAACTGACCTGATGATGAACCACGACCAGGTCATCGACCACGTTGACAGCGAACCGGCCCACCAGCCCAGTCTTCAGCACATGGGTGCAATGCGAGCCGTTGGCACTGTTGATGGGCATCAACCATACCTGGGGACAAGTTCAGTGTTAAAACATATCTTGGAATTTTACATTTAAAGTTGTTGCCTTAGATGTTATAAAAAAAATTTTAGTCTGTGGTAAGTTTCACTTTCTCTCTCATTTTGTACACGAAATACCAGTTACGTGTGTTTATCTATACTAATATTATAAAGAGGAAAGATTTGAATTTTTATATTTTTGTATGTTTGTTACGAATAAACTCAAAAACTGCTGAACCGATTTTAAAAATTCTTTCACCAATGGAAAGCTACAATGTTCCTGAGTACCATACTCTATATTTTATCCTCGTATTACCACGGGAACGGGAGCTACGCGAGTGAAACCACTAGTATTAAATAAAACTTGAATTAGAATTTATCATATGAATATAAATTGCTAAGGAATCTTGTTCTGTAGATCGCATTCTTCAACATTTACCTCAGTGGGACCAGGGGCGGAGACAGCAGCCGAGTTACCGTGTCGGAACACAGCACACCACGTCGTCTCGCACAGTCGGAGAATGAACACGTCTCGCTCCACCACTGGCTTGGCTGAGTCCACTGAAAATGTATACATATACAGTGCATAAAAAAATCTGTGAATGCAGTTCTACTTATTATCACTACATAGTATAAAACAAAGTCGCTTTCTCTGTCCCTATATCCCTATGTATGCTTAAATCTTTAAAACTACGCAACGCATTTTGATGCGTTTTTTTTAATAGAGTGATTCAAGAGGATGGTTTTAGTATCAGCATTGCACCCGTGCGATGTCGGTTAGGGTCGCTAGTATTAAATAAAATGATGTCTTCTTTTAGTAAAATATCCTATATTTAATGTAGTTTCCCTCCGTGTGGCATACCCATGGGACAGCCTGTATATAATATTTTTAGTACACATAAGCGATTTCGTTCGATAGTCTATGTTATTCTGATGTGCTATATTACTGTAAAGTTTCTTCATAATACGAAGCCAATGATACTCCTAGAAAAGTAAGCTTTGTAAAAGATTTTTTTAAATCAGCTCAGTAGTTTCGGAACTTATTCATTACAAACAAATATACAAAAAACCAATCTTTCCTTTTAATAATATTAGTACGAGTATAGATGTAGATTAGTTGGTGTCGATAAACATGAAAATTACAAGTCAAATAATATTATTTTATGTAATCTCATGGATTTTATCCCCCAGGGGTAGTCCATTTCAGGAAATACTCATGTTTCAAGAGTACGTGATTTGGACCCCTAAATATGATAGGTGTGAGCCCATACCCGGACCTAATGAAAATACTAACATTCTAGCTTCTGTAATTTGGTGATGGTAGAGTTGTTGAGTGAGAAGGGTTGCAGAAGTGCTCCATTGTTGCCGGCCAGCAGCACAATGTTGCTCTGGGAACACCATGAGAACCATGCCCCGCTGAGAATGAAGAAAAATATTGTGTTTAAAATTGGAACAGTTTATTTTGTATGAAGAAAACTAAAAAAATTATACCTTACATTTAATTTAAGCATGATAAAGTGTAGTGACAAAAATGTATTGGTCAATTGATTTATATACAAACGAAGAGCAAGTGGTGCACCAGGTTTATAATATATTGTGGTCTATTGGTTATCATAATCATAGAGATAAAATGCAATTATTGAAAAATATAATTAATTCTACGTCATACCTAAAAGATATATTCTTGAAACTCTTTAACTGTTTCTTCTCTGGCAAAACTTGCAACAATTCAATTCCATGGTCAGTAATAAAGGCTATCTCGTTCACTTTAGGCCACACAAACCCTAGTATTTTAGCGTTCTTCCATTTACAAGTGTGGGAATACTCTACGTTAGTTGGCGCCAAGTCTTTAAAGTTAACAAATTCAACCGTAGCATTCTGGCTGTCCTGATTGCGCTGTATGGCTAAGATTTTGTGGTCGGGTGAGAACTTTATAGAGATTATTGGCCCCCTGTCTTCCATTCTGAACGATGTGGACTTCGTTTCGTCCATTCCAGTGACCGTCACGCCTGTTACGCCCCCAGATCTCACTGTAAAAACCTATGTGAAAAAACATAGTTTTTCATTAAAACAACAACTGCTCATTTACATATTTACGATACTTTAGATAAGGTACGGATCTTAAAAGGTCGTTTTCTTTTAATCCATGCTATTCTTTGTGACGAAGAGGGAGAAATTAATGATAACTTACCTCTCCATTCGTATCGTCAAAAAACACATTTGTAACTGGACTATCGGGATCAAATCGTTTTGGTTGTTCAGATAAACATAGATAGTACTCTCCACTGTCTTTCAGACAAAATTTTGCCATGGCCACGGCTTTTATTTATGTTTTATTTATAAAAAAAATAATTCCAGTGCCCTGTTTGTTTTCTTTCTTTCAGTAACCAACCTGGCTGACAGTGACAGACGTCAGACACAGGAAGGAAAATGTCAGGTATTGACAGAAAATAAAACATGGCCGCTAGTAAAAAAAGTTATTTGTGTTTCGTATCATCAATATAGGTATAAGACAGAGACAAAAAATATAATTTTCGTATATCGCCATTTCTCACACACACAGTTCTTCTGTAATCCTTGCATGCTCTACTCACCGGAACGCAGCCAAATAAAAATCGCTGAACTGAACGCAATTTTATTACCATGACAACTTTTTGGCGCAACAATACGAAACAATGCTCACAGTTTCAAGTTTCAATCATTTTTTGTACCTATCAAAGAGAATGTAACTCTTGAATCCTATATATAAACATGACAGAAAATATGGAATTACATTCATTTTGCACAAGCAGCGGAAAAGACAGCGATATTCAAGAGTACCACGAAGTTAACGAAGATTTAATTCAGGAAACCGTATTCTCGCCACAGTACTCAACAAAAACTTTAAATGAATACGATTTCTTCACACAACATGATGTGAAAATAGCTGGAAAAGGAGGTGCAAAGAAGAAAAAGTCAAAGAAGAAGGAGAAACCTTCGAATTTGATGGATATCATCAGTACGGAGCTGGCGTCCGTAGCTGTACCGATTGTGGAAAATGTGATCACGAAGACAGAGTATACAGCAGAACAGCAGAGAAGCTATCTAGAGGCAATTCCGAGGGCACTGAAAATATTTCAGAAGAGGCCTCTTCATTCAGATTTTGAAAATGGGTAAGATCACGAAACAAAAGTAGTACCTATGTCAATAACCGACCAAGTGCGAGTCTCGCGCACGGATATGTTAGTACCAATCGGGGAAATATCATAACCATAACGTATCAGTCTGATATTTAACCTGACTTGTCCTAGACTTATTATTTCTAAAATACTTTTTTTAATCCTCTCACAATTAGTTACCTTTTTCTATTATGAAAAGCAAGGTGATTTATGCAACAGAGTGCCACCACAGGGATTTTATTACTACCTATAAAACCTTAAAAACCACATAGTATCCCTAACATATTATCAGACAGTTGTCTAAAATTATGTTCTTTGTTCACATTCTTGTCCCTTTTATGCCTTGATATCTTTTTAATATAGATAGGTCATTATTTAAGGTGGAGCCACAACCAAGATCCAGTGGAATTGACTCCAATGTTCCCAGGAGTTGTGGGAACAACTTCTGGAGACAAATCCCTACATGTACAATATGAAGAGCCAATTTTGTTCAACAATTTGATCGCAGAATATAGTACTGAAGATAAACATGTAGCCAAATTCTTGGATATTGAAATTAAAGACATAAAATTTAAGCATCACCATCAGTTCTCCTTAGAAAAACTCCTTGGTGTAAGACTTCTTGAGTGTTATAATGAGTATAACAATATAGAACGATCTCTGAAAGATATAGAAAGAGATATAAAGGTTAATAGAGAAACAAAGAATAGTTTGAAAGAGGATTTGCTGAAAGTAAGTCCTAATAAAAAAGAAGAAATAAGACTTGACCCTTCTTTTAGAAAATACACAGGGGTGTTACTGGAACTGAAAGAGAAGCATTTAGAAACATTTCAAATGAGGAAAGAAATTATTCATAAAATGATTTCACTGTGGTCTGATATAGAAATGATGAGGGAAAAATTTGAGAAACAAGAGACTCCTTACATACTGACTATATCAAAAACGGTTTTAGGTGACGATGAGTTTGAAAGAGAATGGAATGAGGTTTTTAATACGGAATTTGTAGATTTGCTTGATAAATTAGAATATGAATATGTAAGTAAATATATTGAATATAAAGAGGTTAAGTACACACAAAACCTAGATGATTCTACTAAAAAAAAGACTAGCAAACCAAAATTACAAATTGATGAAGATTCTATCAAAGAGGAGGTTGAAATCATTGTTAACAAAATTGTAAATAAAGAAAGGATTGATGTGTTTTTGAAACAAGATGAATATTTTCAGTCTGAAGTCAGTAAATCTGCAAAAAATATGCTAAAACAAAAGTACTTTTTCGAAATTTATGTTGACGATATTTTCGTATGTGAGTCTGAACACTTTTTCAGAAAAAATTATAATACTTTAGATGTAGAGTTTACAGAAAGTTTTTCAGTTCAAATTCTGCCAAAAAATACATCTATATCAATAGTGTTAAACGAAAATGACATGGCGGCATCAACTCACAAGCTGGACTTAAATGATATTAAAAAGAATAATGTGAACACAGAATTTGTTACAAAATCATTTATTTTCAACAATATTATAGAACCTAACGCGAAAAATGTCGGTAGCGGGCACAGTATCAAAGAAATTGCTGCAGAGCAAAAAGTAAGACTCAAAAGTAGTAATTTATTCAAGGGAAATTTATACAATTCCTGCGAAATAAATATCAAAATGGGATGGAACGATTTCAATGAAAATCAAAGTGAAGCGATCAAATCTTCTATGGAAACTGGAAGACAGATTAAAAGACTACTGCATGGCATGGATAAACCTAACACCGAAGTATTGGTTGATCTAATTAGCAAAGTATATGGCAGAGATGTAAGTAGCGATGAAAATATGATAAAATCTTTAAGAAACATTTGCAAAGGCGACTTAAAAACCGAAGACACATTCCAAATAGACGAAAATAGTCCTGAATATGTTAGACTAAAACTGCTGCATCTTAGAAACATCGGCGAGCTAAACATTGACGATAAGTTGATACCACTGCACGCAAGCCAAATAACAACAGAACAACTAAACTGTCTACAGAAAAGCCACGAAAATGAATTTGATGTTCAATATTTCAGTGACAAATATGCAGAGATGGATCCCATTGAGTTACAAAGGTTCATAGGTACAAAGTATGTTCAGAAACTGAACAAGAATATGCTTAGAAATTTAAATGAGCATCTGTTGAAAAAGACTCACAAAGACGTCGTGAGGGATTTCAAGGATTTAAGTTTAAGGTAAGTAATATTTAATTTGATTATTTTGTACTTCTTCCGTCATTTATAACCTGCTCTTTTTACTTTATTTGGTGTCAGCGCAGTAGTTATCTATACTACAAAAGTATGTGCAATAATATACGATTGGCGGCAATCGTAACCATAGGCGTTAAGAGCCAATGTGAAGACTCTTGTTTGCCTCTTCTCTTCTTCTTCCACTTCTCCTTTGACGATAAAATTCCAGAAGTATATTCTCAAACCAGTCTACCCTGGCTACACTAGCGAGCGTTTCTCATGGCACCAAGCAACGGCTGCTGAGTGAGGCTCTGAGCAAGCAGCAAGAGGTCAGGGTAACGGTGATGAGGGCTTTCAACCTACTGGATCGCCTGGATTTGGAAGACAATGAGGACCAGATCGCAGGTATATGCAAAACTTGGTTAATATAAATTCTGTATTAATTAAACAGCATAAAGGAATGCTTTCATTGTAAAAAAGATTATCTATAGAATATTCGTATTGTTACGAACGCAGGGGTTATAAAAATGCAGGTGTTGAGGTTTAACTGCACTTTATTAGGCACACTTACAAAATGTACAAAAGTAAACAGTCTACAGTAACTACTACAGTCACAGTACTCAAACACAGTCCGCAGAATTGCACTCGAATCGCTTCAGAGATTCCAATCGCTGTCGCTTCGAATAAACAACTGACTCCGCTCGACGAACACCGCGGTTTTTATAGCTGAGCGCAGGTATCGACGGAATTATCTAGACCTTCCAGAAATCCGAAGCACGTACCGCGTGAGAACAATAGAGAAGATGTAAACAACTCCGAGTCGTCAACAAGGTGGCAATAATAATCGTTCACTCGCTACAGGCAAAATTCAACCTAAAGCACTTACACACAAGGTCTAATGTTGTCTGATACTTCATTTTGTTTGTGCGCTGCTTGTTTGTTTGCTTTTATCTAGATGATTCGGAACTATTCTCACACAATGTAGGTGTATTCGAGATTGTCTAGCGTGTACGTACTCCGTGCGTAACAGTATCATACTTTGAATATCCCTAAAGGCTAATGTGTGTAATTTTTATGCAGATATATTTTTGCTAGTAAGATTACTTTTTGAAATATGCCTTGACTTAAATATAACCTATTGATTGTGTTAAACACGAAAGCTTTTTGTATTAATAACTGATAGTGTTCTTCATGATAATACACTTGGTGCTATAATAATAAAGCTATTTGTGGACATGTATTTTAATCTATAAATTATATACAAGATCATTTTTGTACGTACTGAGATAGGTGTCCCACAGGGTGCGGTACTAGGTCCACAATTGAGAAAACATTTTGCAAACTGATATGTTATCAAATAATTCCGTCCACATTTTAATAACTCCGAAAGCATATTCAGAAACTTCAAAATTTAAAGGTTTTTGTCAAATTATCAGGATTCAAAGTGCGTCCGCTACGTCCGTTCGTGAGGCTGACCTATCACGGTGCCGCAGCTCAGACCGCGACGGCCATTGGCTGCCACCCCACTTGGAATCAGACCCTCAGAATAGCTACCAAGTGCGTATTTCCTTATATGGTTGATGGGAATGTTATAGTCCGTGCGAAATAGATCTGGATAAAAGTGCATTGACACCTCTCTACCAATATATGCCATTTTTGCAAACGATACGATACAATGTCTATGACAAGTATCGCAAATACGTCTTACCTTGCGTATCGCAGTAGAAGGCGGGGTGAGCAAATGACCTTGCAAGACGTGACAAACATTTTTTAAATGACATTAGATTATAAAAATAGAGCTTCTCAAACTCCACATAAATAAATGTTTATTTATTTATGTGGGGTTGTATAGCATTAGAAGTATTTATTCATAAACAATGTACATTGTATTCGAATTTCAATCATAAAGAAAACAATTAAACACAGTAAATTATAAATTTTATATAAACTAACTATAATAATTTAATAAACAACTAAATATAATGAAAAAACTATTCTTCAATAAAAATAAATAATAATGCAATGTTTCAAACCAATCAAATTAGTCAATAAAATAAATACCTAATAAATAAGATTATATTATTATTAAATAAATAAAAAATAAGCATATTATCAATATAAACTCCTCAATGGAATATAAGCACTTTTCTATCATAGAATTAAACTTAATTATGCTTAAAAAAACTGTAGAAAACTCAAATCAAATTAAAAAGCACTAAATCTACATCTTTATATTTTTCTTATTTTGTATTATTTGATTTTAGTAATAAATAAATTACATCATGGGGAAGGAATTAAAAACAAACAAATACATGTAATCTAAACCTAAACTAAAAACTGAGAGAGTTTTCAATAATCTGTAGCACTACAGTAAAAACTAAGGTTGACTGCACTGCGACCGAGTGGCGTACCCCTGGCCGCAGGACGTTTGCCAACGAATGCGCGTAACTTAAAATATTAAATTTTTGAGTCTCAAAAATTCAATTGTTAATTACTATTATGTGATAAAGTATTTTACAGTCTATAATGAACTACGCATATAGAACTGAGGGTTACATTTACAAAATGTTTATTTAATGTAACTAAATCGTCAATTATAACAAAAATACTGAAAATTGCCGAATTATATATGTATTTAACAACCACATCAACTTTAATTTCTGTAATAATAATAAATGTCAAAATAATAATAATATCAAATACCAAAAAAAAACCTGATAAAGTGCAACTTTCGAGGTTACACTTTTCACATTTGTCCGACGTATTATGAAACGCGTGTCGCGTCACGATAGCGACAAGTTAGCGACAGTTTGTATGACGAGCGATAAAGTACGTAAATTAAGTTAAGTTATTAAGTAAGTTTTGTTAAATGTAGTAGAGGTTGGGTCAATGCACTTTTATCCAGATCTATTTCGCACGGACTATAGTAAAGTTATTAGTAGTGTAACTAGTTAGTAGCTGAAACAACGGGTAACGTAAGGCAGGCAACAAGAGCCGACGAACCTAAATAACATTTTGACAATTTAGCTTAGGTTTTAATAGACGTTTTACCGTGTTTACGCGATTAATATGTTGTTTGTATATTACAAGGTTTTATAAAGAGGAAAGATATGTTTTGTTGTAATGAATAGGCTCCGAAAGTATCTCTCTCTCTAATTAAGACTTACGCTGCTGAAATTGCAGGGAACAGTTAGTAAGCAATATAATTGTAAAGTTTCATCAAAATCCATTCCGTAGTGAAAGAGTAACAAACAAACATATATCTATCCTCACTTCTTGTTTATAAATGTTAAGTTTCTATTATTATAACCAAATATACTTATAGGCTAGAACCTCTGTCTTCGATCTACATAAATGTATACGACGAGCATAAAGTGGACATCTCGGATGGGGCCTCCGACGATGACCACTCCCACAGCAAGACGGTCCACTACCGGTACTACAGCAAGTGGCTCGGCACTGTGATGGTACCTATGCATACTGTGCTGAGTATGGGATCGGTGAGTATTCAATACAGAAGCTTCAAACATGTAGTTCTGCTTGAACACAATCAGAAGGAGACAGCTTTATCCGAGTCATATAGCGGCATCTCGTTCTTTCCTCAAGAGGAGTTTCGTTGCGTAGAAGTACTCTTCTGGTTTCAGTAATCAAATATAGATAGTTTTATAATTTTACGTGCCTACCTATATATTCATCACTAGTTCGACGGTGAAGGATAAAAACGTGAGGAAATCCGCTGACTCCAGAACCTGGTTCTGACGCTTGTGTAATAGCAAAACGGGCCGACACGATAGTCTCGCCAATTATTATGTTTAGCGGTCAGAAAAGCACACTGGTAAAAATGGAGTATTTCTTCAGTGATAAGGTGTGAGTAACTACCTACATTATTAGGTATTAAAACTTTTTCATATTCTTTCCGGGTCCAAAAATATACTGGTTTAAAGTGGGTAAGTATTTCCTGGAATGCAATGCCACCTACCCTCCGGGGGGATAAAATACGCAAGGAGTTTATTAACATTCTCTGTTAACTTGTAAGCTAGAAACAAGCTTGTTATTTCAGCTCCGTGGCACGTTTAAGCTGACAACCCCACCCATGTTATTCGGCTACGACAATCCGTCACAAACCAAAGAAGTCCCCTCTCTGATACCAGAAGTTACCCAGCTAATGCGGAAAGACACGTCATTCGTATCCCTCCATATAACAACCAGCCTCCTTCACTTGGGAGGGTTGCAGGGCTACAACCAGCCCATACCAAATTCGGACGACGATTACCTAATAAAGCACCTTAACACGTTTGTCACTGGGTACACAAACGAATTTCCATCAAGGACCATTTCGTTGACCTTCATAGATAGTTCAGGAACGAATAAATGTGTGACGCAGTTCATTCAACCGATCCCTTTGCCCGATTACGAAAGTTTCCCGAAAAACCCGAAAGCTCGCTCCGAATCGGCCTTATCTAAAAGTTCGGGGAAAAGTTCTTCCTCGAGGAGCAGCGGGAGGAAGAAAGAAGATGTGGAGAAGACATCGTTCCATAATGAAGAGAGAGAATCTATTTATAGCGCTATGAGCTGGAAAAACGGGGAGAATCAGCTGATGAAGCTAGTTCACGCTTGTGTTAGATATGTGTCCCTGATTCCGACTTATGAAGTGACTGAATCGCATTGCGTTAGTCTAATGGGGTTGGTGAGTAAGCAGATCTTACGCTTGCCTTGGCTTAGCTTAGAATAATTATTTGCTAAGAAACATGATATCAGTAAATTTGTGGTTCAGATAGAACAATTAACGTCACGTTAAGACTATGGACTAAATTTGAGTCTGAAATAAATGATTATTATTATTATTATTATTATTATTAAGGGGTCCAAAATTATAGGTACTGGTAGAAAGTGGGTATATCCAGAAATGAAATACCTCATAGTAGCAGCGATAACCTTACGGTAAAAGAGCCTGCTTCACATGATGATAATAAGTGAGGCTCGGGTTTGAATCCTGATATGTACCTACCAGTGAGGCTTTCAAAACATACGTACCTATATTCATCACTAGCTCAACGGTGAAGGAAAACATCGTGAGGAAACCCGCAGGTCCCAGAATTAATTATGAGGCGTGTGTAAAAGACACGGTCCGGCGATGGGCTCACCACCTACCACATTAAGCGGTCCAAAGAATATAATAATAATATAATATAATCTCACGCCTTTTTAACCCCGAGGGGGTAGGCAGAGGTATTCCATTACTGGATATACCCACATTTCACGAGATACATTGGACCCCTAAACGTGATAGGTGATGAGCCTATCGCCGGACCGGGTCTATTTACACATGTCTCAGAATTAATTCTGAGACCTGCGGGTTTCCTCACGATGTTTTCCTTCACCGGCGAGCTAGTGATAAATATGTACGTAAGTTTTTTTGAAAAACTCATTGGTACATGCCAGGATTCGAACCCGAGCCTCACTGATTTTCGGCCGGCTCTTTAACCGTCCGGGCTATCACTGCTCATGGTCCAAAGAATATCTCGTGAAAAGTGGGTATATCCAGAAATGGAATACCTCTGCCTACCCCTTCGGGGATAAAAGGCGTGAGAGAGATTATTATGGAATACCTCAGACAACCCCCTCGGAGCTCAGGCGTACATCTTATACTATTTTCCAGGAACTACTAAAGGTCCTCTACGGTTCGCCTTTAGACCACAGCATCCTACTCGCCAGCTACTTCACTCATATCGGCATCAAATGCTGGGTGGCAATAGGCACTGGTCTTCCTAGAGGTCAAAGCAGCTTTGTACTGACCAAGTATGACTTGACCTTAAGGAGGGTGGTCCTACAGAATGACCGGGAGAAGGGCAAGGGGTTTCTGAATAGGGGGGATGGGTATACCTGGCATGTTTATGATTCAGTCAGCGGGGAACGAAGCGAGCTGAGAGACGTTGGCTGTCCAATGAAGACTGTTGATTACGTTTTTGATTGGGAGAATGTGAGTATTTCATTTTATATTAAACTAGCTGTTCCGTACGATTTTGTCAGGTTTCCGTTGGATAATTATAGCCCGTGTTACTACCAGAAAAATAAGCTTTCCATTGGTAAAAGAATTTGTTACAAAGATACAATTTTTTCCTTATGCTCCGGCTTCGCACGGGTGCAATGCTAACACTTAAACCTTCCTCTTGAATCACTCTTATCTATAAAAAAAAACCGCATCAAAATCCGATGCGTAGTTTTAAAGATTTAAGCATACATAGGGATATAGGGACAGAGAAAGTGACTTTGTTTTATACTATGTAGTGATAATGATTCAGCTTCTACATTTTCACATATCCTTACTAATAAATGCTTTCACGCCTACCACTACCACTGAAAGGTATTTAAATTAAATTTAAAAATGATTTCATTTGATGACACCGTGGGGGCGCTGCCATATACGGAGAACCAAACTATATCGCGTTTTAACTAGACCATCGCGCCATCTATCGATACGTTTTGGAACCAAATTGGCGCGTTTCGTTGTACGTTAGACATAGAGGCTATATTTTATCATCATATTCCCACGGGAACGGGAACTACGCGGGTGAAACTGCCGGGAGCTGCTAGTCTACTCACTAATATTATAAAGAGGAAAGATTGTAACTATGTTTGTAACGAATAAACTTAAAAACTACTAAGCTGATTTTAATAATTATTTTACCAATCGAAAGCTACATTATCACTGAGAAACATAACTAACTACGCAGGTGAAACCGCGCGTTACAGCTAGTACACATTAAATCTAGCAACTACATACCTACTGATTCATGTTTGTCATTTTTGTTGCAGATATGGGTGAATGTCCAATCGTGTCAGGATTGCGAGAACGTATCCTTTGATTTCGCGAGGTCCTCGGATTGGCGGCCTGTGAGTGTAATTTAAATAAATTGTAGGACACCACAACTACCTACCACCCTTGTGTTCACAATTGACACCCTAGTATTAACTATCGACACCCTATTGTTGACTATAGACACCTATTATTCACCATTGACACCTTAGTGTCGGTCGACTATTGACAACACAGGGTTGTATAATGTATATTGACACCTCAGTGTTGACTATACACCCTGTTGTTGACTATCGACACCTTAGTGCTGACTACTAACATCCTATTAATCACCATTGACTAGTGTCGACTATTGACAACACAGTGTTGTATATTGCCCAGAGTTAACAATTACAATGTAACAATATTACAATTACAAGTACTATCAGCAAACGCTAAGCCTGATACACTTGGAAGAATTGTCGCTTGTAAGCTCCAATTTTACTACCCCGACCCTAATTAGAGTTACACAATGAGAAGCCAGTAAAATCGTCTCTTTTTCTATTCCGATCCATTCATCGACACTATATGGTCATAAACATGAAAGAAACACTTTTTTTGTAATTGTCATTGTTACTGAGGGCTTGAGGGCGGAGGGAGTGAGGGCTTTCTCGCCACGAGGTGGGAAAAGATAGCTACTCGCTAAAATGACACTTAGGTGTATCAGGCAGAACTTTTTTCGATAGTACCCAACTAAAAATAAAAAAAAATTAAGTATAAAATGGGATCAGCTATTTTTGCTATTTTTTCAAAATCTTTATGTATTTTGCCCCTTTTTGCATATTGCCGTGAAGTGGACGGTATTTTATGTAAAAAATCAAGTGAATGAAATTTCGTCCCAAATTTTTTTATTTTTTTATTTAACATATTTGCGGCCATATTTTGATAGGGGCATCCTTATAGATATATATTCTCCTGATCATAAGAACCTATGCGTAAAAAATCGGTTTGTAGCTTATACTCGATCCCTACACTTTTTTGCGGCCGGATCTCGTACTATAAGTGAAGTGAACCAAGTAACTTCCAGGTGTTCGACAAGTCGGTGTTCGTGCCTCAGCAGCCCTTGGCGGAGGCCGGCTACACAGCCCCGGTACCTTTAGGAAAGCTGCGCGGAGCCCTGGAGGCTCGAGTGAGGGACAAATTGCAGCGATGGCGGTCGCACACCACCACTGTGTGGAACAGGTGACTGATATACTGAGGCTGGATGCGAGTATGTTAAGCTGGTTTGGTCATTTAGAACGTATGGATGAAAGAAGAGTAACGAAAGAGATTTATGGTGCAAATGTTGAAGGATGCAAGGCAAGAGGACGCCCCCGAAGGACGTTCACGGATCAAATTAGTGACGTCCTTCAAAAAGCTGGGGTCAAGAGTGCAAAGAATAAAAGAGCGTGCATGAAAAGGCTTATGAATGTGAAGGAGGCGAGGGAAGTGTGCAAAGATCGGGTAAAGTGGCGATCCATCGTCTCTGCCTACCCCTGTGGGAAGAAGGCGTGAGCTGTATGTATGTATGTATGGATTCGAACGTGGAGTAAGACTTATCCTAAGGGTTAAATCTCTGAGTTAGGCCCCTCTAGAGAGCAGTGGGCTCGATTCTGCTTTACAGCGACTAAAAGTATTTTAGTTTAGCCCTGTCACTTTCTTTCTCCTAGAAAAGAAAAGAGACGAGAGATATTTAGTCCTGTCAAATTAAAATTTGTCCTGTCAACTAAGTCTTTGGCAATTTTAGCGACGATGTAACAAGGTCATGGATAAAAGTGACAGATAAGCACGTTCATAAGGTTCAAATTAGTTGGTTTTTACATGTTTGACATTACTCTTCAATCTATGGTTTGTTTCTGTCCTTTTTCTTTCGTATTCTATGGAGAAGGATAGGCTTACCTAAAATTAGGAATTTTAGCTGGTCTGCAGAATCGAGTCCAGTGATAGCCTTACAGTTAAAGAGCATGCTTCACATGATGAAAATCAGTGAGGTTGGATATTGTCATGTACCAATGAGTTTTTCAAAACTTACTTATTTATCACTACCTCGAAGGTAAAGGAAAACATGTGAGGAAACCCCTAGGTCTCATTATTAATTCTGAGGCATGTGTAACAGACCCGGTTCGGCGATGGGCTCACCACCTACTTATCACGTTTAGGGGTCCAAAGAATATCTCTTGAACATACATACATAAAGCTCACGCCATTGTCCCACAGACGTAGGCAGCAGTTTGAAGGACGTCACTAACTTAATCCGTGAACGGCCTTCTGGTGCATCCTTCAACATTTGCCCCATAAATCTCTTTCGTTACTCTTCGTTCATCACGTGAAAAGTGGATATATCCAGTAATGGAATACCTCTGCCTACCCCCTCGGGGATAAAAGGTGTGATATTATGTCTCCATCACCAGATACTGCAGTACGCTGCTACGCGAAATGTTGCCCCATTGGGAGTATTGGGCCTTCAACTCCACAGAGCCCAAACCTATCCCCACTCCACGACTGAAGCAGCTGATGGCTACGTATAAGGTATGATTTTATTTCCAAATTACTTTGAAGTATGATCTACCAAACAAAAAAAGAAACATCAAATTTAATTGGTGCAATAATCGCGTAACATAAAAAAAACATTCGACTTTTGAACCTCCTTTTTTGAAGTTGGATAAAAATGATGACGTCGCAAAGTTACTACTCAGTAGACAGCTCATAAAACTCATTTATGGTGTCTATAATTTGTGAACTCGGATAGTTCACCCTACCAATTGACACCCCACAGAATTTTTAAAAAAATTACGAAACTACATACCTACCATACACAATTATATTTCAGCTATCTGTCAAAGGATCAGCCTAGCTATCCAGAGAGGGAATGCGGCCAGTCTTCTGGACACTGTCCCACATGGTTCCTCTTCGGAGGACATTTTTTATCTGTAGTTATTGTAAATTAATGTATATTTTCTTTGTAAATAAATGTTTTTCTATTATATTTAGAATAATTAGATAAAACCACCGTGTTTATTTGATTATTCTAAATACAATTGTGTATAGTGGGAGAGCCATGCTTCGGCACGCTTGGGCCGGCTCGACCGGAGTGATACCACGGCCTCACAGAAAACCAGCGTAAAGCAATGCATTGCGTTTCGTTGAGTGAGTGAGGTAACCGGAGGCTCCAATCCCCACTCCCCCTCCTCCCACCTCAAAGGCCGGCAACGCAGTTGTGACTCTCGAGTTGCAGGTGTCCATGGGCGACGGCAGTCACTTACCATCAGGTGACCCGTCTGCTCGTTTACCCCTTTTCTTATAAAAAAAAAGAAGAAATAGTAATTTCGTTAACTCTGAGAAGCTTTTGGGGTGTCAATTGGGTGTTTTACCCTACTACGTCCATGGCAGTAAAACACCATTTTGTTACAGGTGTTCGGGTTCCCTCTCAACATGCCGTACTCTAGCACCAAGGCGATCTTGTCGGCGGTGAAGGTGACGTCCCTTCACGCCACCGACGACCCCAGCGCGGAGTTCGCTCTGGCCGTCGAACTGTACGGTTACCCTAACAACGTGCTCAGTGTGTGGGTGTTCCTTGCTAGTATCACTAGGCTGTAATGAGCTTAAGGTGATGTGAGGACTTATTTGTTGCTTTGGTTCATCCAACTACTTAAGGTCAAGAATCCAGCTGGGTCTAGGTCGACCGTTTAAATATAGCCTGTGTTATTCTGATTCCTTTAGGTACATAAAGATCAGTTACACAACTAAAGTTTCATCTAAATCAGTTCAGTAGTTTTTGCGTGAAAGAGCAACAAACATCCATACTCACAAACTTTCGCGTTTATAAATATAGGCCCAGAGCGGGAATAGAACCCGCGTCCTCAGAAGACAGGGTCACTACCAACTGAGCCACTCCCAATTGTATAGGTTAAGGACAACCGTATTACAACATTCAACAAAAACCTCATTCAGAAGAGCAATATAAAATTTATTAATAGAAACTGATCCAAGTATGTATCTTAACGTTATTTAAATAAAAAATAGAACTGTATGTCTTTTCATTTTAATGCTAACAAAATAAAATTAACATTTATTCCATTGTAGTATAAAAATATACGTAAAAATAGAAAAAAGGAGATGTTACAGAAATACGTGTTGCAGCGTTAGTGGTCAGTGATATATAAGGTAATCTTAAATCAAGTTCAAATATTTTAAGGGTAGGTAAAAATATGTAAGAAAAATGGAATTAACATTAAGAGAAAAAAACGATAGGTAGTTTTTTCTTGTTCTTTTCTAACAAAACATATAATTATTTTGTAAACATGCTTTGCATAAACCCTTTTGCCAGTTTTTCGCGCAATTTTTGATTGGGTACTGTGCTTGTTTATGTAGTGTGTCAGTTTGTTTTTTAATTTTTGTAATAGTCGATGTTATCTAGTAAAGTAGCATAATATGAAAAATAAAAATTCTTAATTTTTTTGATCTACCCTTTAAATATTTGCACTTAATAAAAAATCACCATGTATAAGCCCATAGTGGAGTGCGCATATCCCAACTGAAATGACTCAAATGTTAATATTAAAGTGTTGCTGACATAAACGCATTGTAGGAACACTGTTACTATGCATAATAGACGCAAAACCACTTATAAACTGGTATATGTAGCGTCGAAACGTAATCATTCACAGTCACAAGCGCTATCCGGGCCACATGACCTTAACCCGTTACCTATGGAGCTGAGTAACAACTGTCTCATGTAACTAGCGATTTCATCAGAGTGCGTTCCCATTTTCCCAGTTCCCGTTCCCATGGGAAAATTATAGTCCATATTACTCCCAGAAAAGTAAGCTTCCATTGGTTTAAGAATTTTTAAAATCAAGCCTGTAGTTTGGAAACTAAGTTACAAAAAACAAGTCTTTCTTTTTTATAATAATAGTGTAGAGGCACAAGTAGATCACTTGTTAATGCACTCTTGACATATTGAAGAAAAGAAAGTGCTTCATTGGGTTTAGACTTTTGCAAAAGATGTATCAGATTTACTTGCTGAGTGACAGTCAATGTACAGCATAGGTCAGTGGACTTATAGATTTGAAATTTGCTGACTCCTTGAATAAATTAAGTATGCTTGGACTTTTGGAAATACCCACAGGAACTAGAATAAAAACTTGCTAATTATTTTATTTTATAGTACTTCTGAGGCCCTTTTTAAAAATCGTCTTTTGTGGTAAATTTTGTTTTTATGGGAAATACAATTATGCAGTTGAACTTTAAATGGAAAACTGTATCTGTAAACAAAATTTCATCGAAATCGTTTGAGCCGTTTCCGAGATAATTTACATAAATACAAGAATGGCTCCTTTACAGTAAAATGATATTATAGAGTAGATTGTAATTTCTGAATTCAACTGTCAAAGCACAATTGATCTTTTATTCTTGAACATATACTGTACTTGGTAAATGTTTTTTTAAAGATTTCTGTCTTCGTAAACTGAAAACCTAATTGTATAACCAATCACACCATCTCAATAAATTAAAAAACGAGATCGATGGTCTGTTAGTTCAGTAGTACCCAGCCATAGGTAATGGGTTAAAAGAAATAAGTCATACCTAGCGTTCTCGGTACAACTTAGTTCCACATCTCAGTTCGGGGTAACTTATCCTAGGGTGAAGAGTTCGCTTAGCTGCCTGGATCATCGGTCTTGTTCTGTTTGGAGCGCCTCAGCTGCTGGAGGTAGTGGCGCTGGATGGGCTTGTGGAGGGCAAGCTGCGCGAGCGCATCGTCGATGGAGAACCACTGTCGCTTGCGGCCCATCAGCCTGGAGTCCTCCCATTCGGCTAGCTCCTGGGTTACAGTCATCACATACACCTCGGTCCTGTGCTTGTGTTCACGGTTCTGGAAATAATAAGAAATGACGTTTAGAAAAGATACTGCCTACATTATTATGGGGTTAACCGACTCGACGCTACGTCAAGCGTATATATTCATCATAATTATTATTGAAAATCAAAAATATTATATACTAGCAGCGCCCCGCGGTTTCACCCGCGTAGTTCCCATTCCCGTCCCCGCACAGTGCCCGTTCCCGTGGGAATATCGGAATAAAAAGTATCCTATGTCCGTCTCCTGGTTCTAAGCTACCTCCCCACCAACTTTCAGCCAAATCGGTTCAGCCATTCACGCGTGATGCCGTGACCAAGGGAAAAAGGGATCCATTTTTATATATATAGATTTAAAGACGTAGATATGTAACTAGACCGCATAAAATGAGGCCGAAAGATGTAAAAAAATCATAATTATCAATCGACAAATGAAATCCAAGACCAACGGTTTTACGTGTCTTCCGTAACATGGAGGCGCTCATGATATATTGACCGCTCCCAACTTAGCTTAACCATTGCGGTCATTAAAAACAAACTATTATGGCATTTCAGGGATACTAGCGCTTTGTTAGTACGTATTTAGCATTAACTAATTCATACAGATTATCAGACGATACGCGTAATCCTAAACCGACTTAAAAAACCTTGTGTAATCTTTTAAGACTATGGCTACTACATCAATGTTTAAACAACTACTGGATTAAGGTATTATCCAACAGATAAAGGCTATATAGAGAGGTAAAGAAATGAGAAAAACCAGACCTTGATAATAGAATGTTAGAATAGTAGGCAATTTGCTTACATTACAACGTTGCTGGTAATTGGTTATTACGAACTGCACAAAAAGCGGCCGTAATTTAAGACTTTGAAACCTAAAGTAGTTTGTTTACAATGCAAATTCATTTGTATTAATGGAAAACAATTATGTACAACATGACATTGGTTTCCTGAAGCAATTATTTTAGATTCTTACTATTCTAAAACAAATTGTTCAATATTAGTTTTTGTTTTGGAGTTTAATGTAAAGTAGGTAGTAGACACGCCATAATTCGAGCTAAAATATGGCTTTTATGTGCGTGTTGGACTAGTTACGTTATTTTTTTTTGAGAATTTTATTGATGGAACTAGGCTAGCCTTCAAATTTTAATCTTCATTCAAAAAGAATTAGAATACATATTATGCAAGACGACGGCATGTGTTAGTATTAAAGTTTATCAAAAATATATATTTTTTATTAACTGACTGTAATCAATGATTGTGGTCAAATATACAAATCCTAAATTATGAGTGCTACTTCGCCAACTGTTATACAATATGTAACAGAATAAACGCAATTCCTGAAATTAATTTGTTCAGTATAGACTACTTATTAAATTTTTGCTATTTTTATTATGTGTAAATTTTTTCGGAAAAATAAATTAGCTTAACTGAATTTAGGGCTACCTTTGGAAACCGTACTATTACTGCTCTTTATTTAGGGATTTGGGTTCAACAAAACTAAAGTATGTGCATATATTTTTTTATATCAATACTAATTGGGGTGTCTGAGGAATTGCGCTTATTCTGTGACGCATTGTAGGTATATTAACACTATTTCAGTTGCGGCACCAACAATTTGGCATCCTGTGTCTCTTGTAAATTATGCCACTGTGATCGATCATAGATCTTTACCAAATTACCATCCAGTACACCAATTAAATCAATATGACTAAAATTTACTACTATTAAATAACCTGCCCCTAATCATTCCCGGTGCAGAGGTGCCCATCAATCACTTTTTAAAATTTAAATTGATTAACGTTTATTCCTGAGGGCAGCTTATTCTCTGATTGCTCAAAAAATGACAAACAATTAATAACCGGTCATATAAATTATACTATGTAATCTATGAAATATCATTTAAAATTTCACTACTAATATTCTAAATGCAAAAAGGGACTGTTTGTCTGTAAATCTTAATAAAATTTGGTAGGATGATACTTTTCATAGGTATTAAGGAACTACATCAAAGAAAACACATCATTCCTAGAAGACGTTATAGCTTAACCCTTTCATGGGTATTGGCTCAGTAGTTGCCACCAGAAACTGAACTCTTTGTCATTAAGATTCAAAAGCAGTTGAAAATTTAAAAAGCCCATTAAAAGGTTAAAGTTCAGGCGGACAGTCAGTAAAAGAAATACAACCCATAAGGAAAATATTCAGTTACACAAGGAAAACCTGTATTTCAGAGTCAATAATAGAGTTGCATATAATTAGACTCATATTGTAATGACAATTTGATCACATTTGTGTACAAAAGATAGGAAAGGTTAAACATAAGTCAGTTGAGACGCCACATAATATAAGTATTTCCTTATAAATCATGTTAAGTTCTTAAACCAGTACTTTAAGTAGACAAATTTTGTTAAAACTAAAGATTAGTATGCTAATTGATCTATAAATTCATATTAAACTAGCGACCCGCCCCGGCTTTCGCACGGGTGCAATGCTTATAAGATTTTCCAGCTTTTCTGTTGAAATTTTTCCTGACTTTTCTTTGCTTTAAACCTCACGGAGCCCGATACCTTTCCAACGAATGCAAAACTTTGGAAATCGGTTTGTGCGTTCTGGAGTTATAGCGTCAGGAAGGAAAACCCGACTTATTTTTATATAGTAGATTTTTAGATTTATTTGCAGTTTCCTTAAATTTCCTACAAATGGATTTTTGAAAGGCTGGAAAAATTTTTGTTAATTCTGATTTTGGGTGTTTATGTTGTCAGGAATCAGGATAAATTAGAGAATTTCAGAAAGATTAATGACCATAATATTAACTTTTTTAATGTAACTGTCAGGACGTTTGTCAGGTCAGCTAGTTTATGAATGTAATTATAAAAATGCTCAGGGGTTGACCTAGACCCAGACAGTGATCAATAAGACCCCTCCTGGATTCACCCTAGTGTTGCTAGAATAATAGAGGAACCAGAAAAAGATTTTCGATATTCCGATAGATATAGTCTCTTACTCGGGGATATCGCAGCATTCTAATGGTGATCCATTATTGGGAGTCAAATTGCATACAAACACAATAGGCCAATGTTAAAGAACTATTAAAAACTACAAACTGCTTACGCCCAGAATAGGCAAACAGAAACGACAAGTAAGACTCCAAGCTTCAAAGATCTAGTGACACATGATGTGGCATACACAACTATATGCCTTACCTCAAACACGCCGAGGCAGCGGCCCAGCTTGCCGATGACACCGGCCTCCTCCAGCACCTCTCGCATCGCCGTCACCGAAGGCTCCTCCTCCGGCTCGACGCCGCCGCCCGGCACAATCCAGTTGTCCGGCCGTCGGGAGGACGTCACCAGGAGCACCTGAAGCCAACACCCCCTCAGTACACACTGGACACGTATGCCGAGACAACATGCCGCCGCCGCCAACACTTACCTCCGTTTCGGCGTCGGATCGCACGCAAATACACGCCGCGCGGCGTCTAAACCCCTCGTCGTCGTAAATCCGAATAGAATTAGGCTTCTCCTTCACCATCTTCGCGTACACGTAAACGAGAAAGAAACTGACGATCACAAACAAAAAACGGACATCAAATACGAAGAAAATTATCAACCGAACCAAATTTTTTAATGATCAACAAACGCCATAACCGAGGTATCCTATGATAAACGTATCCATTTTCGACTAATTTTTAAGTTACACAATGTACATGTAAAATGAAACTATAGTAACGATAACACTACAATTAGAGCAATATTTCAGCTATAACTAGCTTTTGATCGCGTATTTCAAGCCCATGTTGAATGGCCTGACGTTTTCTTTCTTTGAGAAAATCGAAATAGGTTTTGGAAAGCGATGGAGAACACAGCTGACAACCGGAAATGATGCTGAAATGTTGCCACTACTATGATTTTGCTAATAAGGCTAGTTGAAGACGAAGCGGTTCAAGCGTTCATTTGTTCCTATTTTATAAGGTTGGTCGCTGCAGTCTGCGGGAATGTGGAGCTGTTAGTACCATAGACTATCTGAAATGATCAGTTTCCGGTTTCTTCAAATCAATCGTCTATGATTGTATTTAATTTGATGGCTGTCCGTTGAAAGTGACTATTTCAATTTTGTTTGTGTTGTTTTTTCAGGTCTAATGGGTAAGCTATGTATTAATTCGATTGTTTAAATATACAGTTTACTTTTAGCAGTTTTTCTGCCGTTTACTATGTGCTAGCTGGCTATTATATGTTTATTCCCAATTACAATTTGTATGAATTCGTAATACGTTTCCCTCCGTTGTTTTATTGCTAGAAAGACGACTGTTTCACTACCAGTTTTATTTTTTCCAGATAAAAGCTTCGATTTTGGAGCGTTGCTGAGAAAAAATGAGAAGAAGCACAAGTCCAAACCTGCGCAATTTGTTAGCGTCGCTGGAGGGGTATGTACACGGTAGTTGTACCTAGTTATTATTGTATTATAATAATTCTAATACAAATTAATTGCTTACCGACTATTTGCTATGCATGTAGAAGGTGATGCTTCTTCCCTGCAGGGCCTATACTGAAGTTACATGGGGCTGTACTAAATAATGGTCCTCAAGCAACCAAACTCCACTTATAGATATCAGAAAGAGATGCTGCTTTAAGTCTTATAAAGCTGTACCCTTCTGACTGATCAATGGCAGTTCTATGCTTGAGGATCATTCTATACAGGCCTTAGGAGTCCAGATTTGATTTATGTTAATGATAAAAAAAAACTTATTTTCTGATAATATTTAAGGCGCGTTCCCGCCTAACCGACGCGTTATGGTATCATTATAAGACTGTCATATGTTAGGCGGTCTAGTAACATTTCTGCAAGTCTAGTAACAATTATGGGAACCAGCTACCTGTGGGTCTAAAATGGCCACTTTGAGCACCTCCTTTTATGAATTCCCAGCAAATCCTAAGCAATTCCTCTAAATTTCGTAAAATGGTCACTCATTTTAGTGATTCACTGACAATTCAATTCATTAGCAGATTTATATTTGGTGAAAATTTCGAATATGAATCGAAATACGATCCTATTATGATTTACCCGAAACGACCTTTTTAGACTTCTTGATCCCATTGGGTTCTAAATCCACTACCTACATTAATTATGCCATAATGTATGTGAACCAGTGTATTTATTTTAATTAAGCTACAACTATTTATTTGTGGTGATTGTCTATCGTTTTGACACAGTATGAACGTATCCACATTGTCTATTCACTGTTATGCACATAGAGTGACTTAATTCTGGAGCCCTTTACTTTCACAATTAAAGTCACAATACTTTTCCCATCAAATAATTAATCAAACAATTACAGGTCCAGAAACGACTGGAAAAACACATTAAAATAAGGAAAAGTACAAGGCTTACTACCTTTGATACAATAAGAGACTTGGGAAGAAAATCGAGTCCTGATCCAGCTACAGAAGCCCAGTTGAAGATAGAACACAGAAGGCAGCAGCTGGAAAAATGGAAAGCGGAGAAAGAACAGAAAAAGAAGGAGGCAGCAGCACAGAAGAAGAAACCGTTTCTTACAGGGGTGGCTCATGCTTCAATGAAATTCCCGCTTCCGCTGCCTCCCAAACCTAGCACATCCGGCAGGGTAACACGTTCTCAGACTGCCAAGAATACGAAAAAAACAAGTCCAAAACACAGCCGAACCACTTCATCATTTGCTCCAAAAAATGCTTTGTTTCGACCTCCAGAAATAAAAACAACGGCTAAAGTCCCAGTATTCATTGCTGGATCTAATTTGAAGACCAGAAATAATAAAAAATTCACATTTGAGCCAGTAATACCCAATACTGCAAAACAAATGCCGTCCAAAGCTACGCGCCAAGTTCTAACAGAAATAAAGAATAAAACCAATACGAATAAGGTTGGAGCAAAAAGTGTTACTGATAATAAAAAGATCACGGATAGGCCTCCTAGATTAACACGATCAGCCAAAGTAGCAGTTCAGAGCACTTCTAGAAGTGATGCAGAATCTTCTAAAATAATCAACAGGGTCAAAACACCTGGACCTGGTAAAAACAAATCTAGAGTATTTACACCGAAACAGCTGGTATTAGAGTCCACATCTGAGGAAAAATCAAGCAGTGATCACTCTAGCTCCGAAAAGTCAAGTAAACTAAAGAAATCCAGGAAGTCTGTAATGGCATCGAGTAATCTTGGAATAGACAAAATGAGTAGTGATTCCTCAACTTCTGATCTAAATGTTACTGTAAAATCTAAAACGAGGAAATCTCTGCCAAGAAACTTCACACCAACATCTTTTAAAGATTCAAGTTCTGACAAGATGAGCAGTGACGAAGTGGCAGAAAAATCTGTGACAAATAGTAAAGTCCGGAAGTCACTACCGCATACTCCCATGAATAGGATCCCGAAAAGTGAATCCAGCTCAGAAGAGAGGCTCCGGTCTCCAAAATCGCCAGTTGATGAGGTGATGACTCCGCAGCGAATTGAAATTGTTAAGAAACTCAGCCCGTGTGTCACTTTATCCCGTGGAAAGGACAATGCAAGGAGGGAAATGAAGCAGAAAATTCATGAAGGTAAATAAATAAATTTTCTTCTGTATTAATAAATAATTATTATAATTAATAAGGCTAGCAGTTTACCTGAAATTACAAGTTTTTCTAAAAAAACTTGAAATATAAAAAGAGTCACTTTAATTAATTATTTAAATCAAACCTACCTTATAATAAAATTCATTGGTTTGAAAAAAAAGAAAAAAAAATCAGTGAATATCTCCATTTATACAATGCCTAATCAATTACTTATAAATTACCGTTTTTAGAATTAAATGGCTCTGTAAGTCTTCAAATATGCTCTGAATGGCTCAACAGAATTATAATTTTCGTGTATGATGCTCGAGTTGGATATCTTGAATCATTCAAAAGATATATTTTTACCATTACACAAGAAAATAATGTGTGGGAAGTAGGAATTGCAGCATAAGTTTAAATATTATTGTGGACCAATGAGTGGTTATTTTGCAGGTCTCCTGGACGACGACACGAGCGACATGGAAAGCGTGGACCACTTCCGGCAGCAGCTGGCCTCGGAGGTGACTCGCCTCACAGAGACCTGCGACGCCTGGGAGCGGCTCTCGCAGCAAACTGCTCTGCCGGACGCCGTTGAGGTAATTGATTTGATGCTCATATGGATATTACTCCAAAATATCCGGAATCTTAAAATTATGATACTAGCGACCTGCCCCGGCTTCGCACGGGTGCAATGCTGATTATATACATATAAAGCTTCCTCTTGAATCACTCTTACCACATCAAAATATGTTGCTTAGTTTTAAAATCTAACATACATAGGGACAGAGCGAGAAGCGCTTTTGTTTTATACGATGGATTTAGCCAATGATGTACCATTTGATCTATTGAATTACGTTATGATGTAATAAAATAAATAATCATAATCTCACGCTATTTATCCCCGAGGGGGTAGGCAGATGTATTTAATTTCTTCATATACCCACTCTTCACGAGATATTGTTTGGACCAGAGTTGGAAAAAAAACCTGTAGAACAAAACATTGTTTTTCTTTTTTGTCAAAAAAAAAACATGTTTTAATCTTTTTTTTATAATGTTGAAATTGACATGTTTTAATCACGTTTTAAACATAGTTTAAAACACTTCTTGTTATAAAAAGAAATACAAAAGACAACAATATAAGAGGTTTTTATAGTGAAGTGAAACACTAATAAATCTAATAAATCAGAAGTATTTATTGTAATAATTTTTAACTACTAATCTTGACTTTAGGAAAATCAAAAATCCACATGTTTCATTTCACCTTCCATCCATCTATCCTACTCTACTTATTCTTCGTCAGCTACATCATACATCTAAGTCGTCCAACTCGTCCACAGTTAATTTTTCTTTCGGATTGAGCGCTCTCATGATCGTGACACAACCTCAAATATATTGCAAAATTGGCAAAAAAAACTGTATTAAATAAATGAATAAGTGTAAGTAGGTATATGTTTTTTTATGTATGTTTTAAACGTGTTTTTAAAAACATTTTAAAACATGTTTTAGATAGGTTTGTTTTTTTTTCAGTGTTTTAAACAATGATTTAAACACTTGTTTTAAACAATCGTTTAAAACATTGCCAACTCTGCTTTGGACCCTTAAATATGATAGGTCTGAGACACATGTCTCAGAATTAATTCTGAGACCTGCGGGTTTCCTCATGATGTTTTCCTTCACCGTCGAGCTAGTGATAAATATGTACGTATATTTTGAAAAACACATTGGTACATGCCAGGATTCGAACTCGAGCCTCACTGATTATCATCATGTGATGCTGGCTTCTTATCCGTAAGGCTATCGCTGCTCTTTTAGGATTTATAGACAGTTGAAAAGACCCAGAATAATCCCTTATACTGTGAGCCCACCGGCTCCCGGTCGGTCCATATACGCCAACACCGAAGAAGCAACAGGTCCTCCACTGACCAAGGGAAAAGATATTTAAATACAAATTAATGTAATACATAATGCTTGTTAACACCTAAGGAAGAGAGTAGTTTATGAATCACTCATTCCAAACGACAAATACTACAGCAACTTATCTGCTTATGGTCTATATTGATCGCAGATAGAAGGAGTAAATTTGGGTATCGTCGGTGGGCGAGTCCGACTGGTAGTTTTTTGGTAATTTTGTCAAGTACTTGGGAAGATGATAATAAAACTGTGTCCGTCTGCTATGAGCGTTTATTTCCGACTGCCGTGCTAATCTCAACCTATCTACATCACACTCCTCCACACTTAATTAATATTTATACATTTACTTACTTATTCAAAATTTATAGATATAATATAACTCTTAAAACTAATCTTATGTTAAAACAACCAAAACCTGAACTTATTAATTTATACTTATGTTAAACAGAAATAGCAACCCTATTCTTATTAAGTATTACAATATCACTGAAACTGCTTAAACTAAACTTTATAATTAGGTACCTTATCTAGCCTACACTTTCTAATGGCACGGGTTCGGGGCTGGGCCGGTTGCGCTTCAGGTGAGGCAAATTGCTACTCCGGTGAAGCCGGAGTTACTGGTGAACTATTCGGTTCCACGTGGACCGCCCCGCGACACGGTGACCCCACCGACACCGCCGAACCCTCTGCCCACGTCCGGATCTGCTGAACACATAAAAAATATCTGAAATTGATAAAGTAGCCAATACTAAACAAACTAATTTCAGGAATTGCGCTTATTCTGTTACATATTGTATAGAGGTATAGGTTGGCCATGTATGCAGTATTGAATGAGGACCGTGACTTAGGAGCTGGTGTTAGCGGCGGTGGGCCAGGCCCGTCTGCTGGTCTCGCAGCGGCTGGCGCAGTTCGGGGCCCTGGTGGAGCGCTGCGCCAGGCCCGAGCAGGGCTCCGCCCTCGTCACGCCACTGGACCTGCACGGCTTCTGGGACATGGTCTTCATGCAGGTATTCACTGCTGTTTTTCAACCGACTTTATTTATTTTATTTTGGTAATAGACAGTCATTTATAACAATATTTACAGATTCTTAGGTAATGATAGACCTGGAGTGCCGAATTTTAGTTTAATTTTAACAATATTTTTGTATCGAGTAAGAAAGGAATTTAATGTTAACAATATTTTTGTATCGAGTAAGAAAGAGATACAATGAAAAAAAATATAGGTACTTGATTGTAACATACCTATTACGACTTCAAAAAACGTTTCTCAATTCGACGGTCTTTTTAGGGTTCCGTAGCCAAATGGGAAAAAACGGAACCCTTATTTATTCGTCATGTCTGTCTATCCGTCCGTATGTCACAGCCACTTTTTTCCGAAACTATAAGAACTATACTGTTGAAACTCGATAAGTAGATGTATTCTGTAAACCGCATTAAAATTTTCACACCAAAATAAAAAAAAAAAACAATAAATTTTGAGGATTCCCCATACTTAGAACTGAAACTATTTTTTTTTAATAAAACCCATACGGGTATCTATGGATAGGTCTTCAAAAATGATATTAAGGTTTCTAAGATATTTTTTTTTAAACTGAATAGTTTTCGCGAGAGACACTTCGAAAGTGGTAAGTGTAACTTCTAATATAAAAGAATTATAAAACTAAGAAAAATATATGATGTACATAACTATGCAAACTTCCACCGAAGGAAACCAGGATCTGAGTATGGCATCCCAGAGAACCTTCAAAAATTATAGTGGCGACTAGTGCTTTTTTACATTTTTTATCTATGAATCCTCCAACCAACACCCAACTGCCTCTTATCGTTGTTTAGGATTTAATCAAGAGAACTTGACACCATGTCCCCTGACATGTGCAGAACTTTATAAAAAATCTGCCAACCAAATGATTACCGCAGGTGGAGAACGTGGACATGAGGTTCGCGAAGCTGGAGCAGCTGCGCCTGCGCAACTGGGCCGAGGACTCTCCGAAGCAGGAGAAGCAAAAGCCCCGGGTTCAAGCCAAGAGGGCGCAGCGGCCAGTGGCCACCAGCCGCATCCGGGACATGATCGCGGGTACGATGCCATTTAAAATATCTTCTTCTCGGCATACTGCATTTGGAACCAGCAACTTGTCGGTGGAGATGGGCTGCTGTTTACATTCAGCCAATCTTCATGGACGAGTTTAGAGTGCCTTGTTATAAGGCTATTGACTTTTCTAAGTGTATTTTCTATACCTACTGAAAATAAATAAATGAATGAATTTGCACGGGCCTGTTGGCTCAATGAGGATCCGTAACGTTTTTAGTTGAGAATGCAGATTTATAGAGCTAAGAAATCCTTAACATACAGTACAAAATTTTTGTTCTACGACAAAAATTGACAAAGTTATGACCGAATTCCTAGCGAAGTTCACCGAGTAGCCGCCGCGGTAGCGGTGACGTCATTGTGACGGAAGCCGCGAGTCAGCCGTAGGCAGCGATAAGGCGCGAAGTGTTTTGTTCCTTTAATTGGGACTTTTAAAAGAAATTAAGTGTCTGATTTATATCTAATTCAAGTTTTTAACTATGTGCAAATATTGTATAGTACCGAAATGTACAAACACTTCTATAAAAACGCCAGAAAAACTATTTTTAAGGTGCCGAAAGATCCAAAACTTCGTAAAAAATGGTATTCCGTTGTAAAAAGAGATGTTAAAACTCCACCCTCTGCCCAGGCAACAAGACATTACTTTGAAGATCATTTCGAAGTACGTACCTACCTAACTATAATATACCTATTATTTAGTTGATATTCATTTAAATAAGGTGGTACGTGTAGTGTACCTTCTCTTCTTTTAATCCTGCTGTATTTATAGAAACATACCTTACTTTTCCTGAGTATTGTGGATAAAAACCTACGTAGGTACCTATCTATTTGCTCGTTCCCATTTCTGTGTAATATTCAAAGGATAATACGATGACACAGGGACGTACTCGGGTAAAAATCAAGAGTGAATAATATTTTTAGCGCAAATTCGTATTCTACGAAAGGGCTGTTGCCAACGAAATTTAGGTGTGTATGTGTATGTATGTATGTATGTATGTGCGGTGTCTACCGGAGCAGCTAGAAAAGTTCTAAAAGCATATTATGTGAATAGCTGAATCAAAGCGAAGTGAATTTATAGGGTTCCGTACCCAAAGTGTAAAAAACCTCGACCCTATTATTAAGACTCCGCTGTCCGTCCGACTGTCACAAAGCTGTAGCTCATGTACCCTGATAGTTACACAGTTAATTTTTTCACAGATGATGTATTTCTCTGGCCGCTATAACAAAAAATACTAAAAGACAGAATAAAATAAATATTTAAGGGGGCTCCCATACAACAAATATTTTTTGCTTATCTTTGCTCGATATTGATAACGGCAACAGGTATCTACCTGCTTCAAATATTCACAGAATATTTAGTTATAATACACTTTAAATAAATAATTCATTTAAAATAAAACAAATATTTAAGGGGGTACTCCCATATATTTTTTTAAATACGATTCCTTGTACTTTTTCACAGATCTTAAATAATTGCTTCCACAAAACAAACATGTTTTTTTACCGTTTTTATAGATAAATGGTACGGAACCCTTCGTGCGTGAGTCCGCACCTAGCATCCTTTACTCAACAGGGGTGCATTCATGTTATTCCATTACTTGTGTCATATGGCCCTGCTTCTTATCAAATTTCATAGCTCTAGCTAGACCAATGGGAAGTAGATTTTCTTAACAGACAGACGGACAAGAAAACGATCCTATAAGGGTTCCGTTTTTATTTTTGAGGTAAGAAATGCTAAAAAATTGCTTTATACCAAGTCATCCTTCCTAAGTACATACTGAGCGACTGACTTGTAACAAAAAGCGAGATGGCAAAAAAACCAGCTGTTGTCAACAAATATTCAGGTTTCTGTCATACCTTGATCAACAAGTGTAGATCACTAAATAAAGTGCAAGTACATAGGTTAAAAAGCCATCCGCGTAATGATGTACCTACGTATGAATAAACAAAAAACAACTTTCGTTTATCAAGATACTGTAAACAAAATTTATAAGTTCTAAATACGTCTCTGTACCTACACTTTATATTCATTCTTTCTTACACCTACCAACCACTACCAAATTTAAGAGTACTAATAAGTACGTATGTACGTAATCGTAGATAAATAAGCAGCACCCTTACCTTTGTAGTTTCCAACGACACTTAGAATGATTACCTAGGTAATCAAATACCATGAAAGAATCCACTTTTGGAAGGTTATAGAATTGAGTTTGCACAAAACCTGCTTCTACTTTATTAGTACTTACTCATATTATGTAAGTACTTTTGTTTTATACTTAAATATCACAAAATTACACTCTAACAACACAAATATTACGCGCCGCTTCCTCAAAGCGTGAGAGCCGGCCGGCCGGCCGAGCTCGGTTCCGTCACAGTGACGTCACCATGCTCCCGCGCTCATTGAGTTTTGCGACAGGAGCGGCATATGTTTATTATTTAATATCTCCGTAAGTAATGGTCCGATTTGGATAATTCAAAAAGATATATCACTCTTATATCATAAAGAATAACGTGGATACTATTTCTAATAGATTTGCTATAACTTTACTGATCCTCATTGGAGACCGTGCCTTCTGAGTCGGAGGCCGCGGGTTCGATCCCCGCTCGCGGCCAACATTTGTGTGCATGAAAATGTCTGTTGACTTCGTGTCTGGGTGTTTAATATTTATTTAAGTATGTCTATCAGTTGTTTAGTACCCATAGTAGAGGCTTTGTCTATTTTGAGACTGAATGATAATGTGTAAATTATGTAAAAAAAAAAGTTAAGTTAATCTTACGGCTTTTATCCCAAGCGGACAAGTATTTCCAAATTCAAAATAATTTATCTGTTGTGGGTAAAAAAAATACACTTACAAAGTCAATAGTCTGTAGCGACACTAGGTTCTATGTACCTCTAGTGACTAGAGGTACATAGAATGCGGCCAAAAGACGGCATCCTGTAATCAGAAAGCTTGAGAAACAGGTTATAGGCGTTTCTCAGTTGTAAACTGATTAATTATGTTATAATAATAATCGAAAGAATAAAAATCTCGTGTCCACTGTGTTTGTTTTTGTTTATTTGGTAGGTAGGTATGAGAATAGGTCCTAAAGTATTTTTCGCCCTCCTAACTAGTATGTAAGTATTTTTGTTATTGATGTTGGATTAGGCCTAGATTAGTGTC
Source organism: Ethmia dodecea (assembly GCA_963855545.1). Classification (NCBI taxonomy): domain Eukaryota; kingdom Metazoa; phylum Arthropoda; class Insecta; order Lepidoptera; family Depressariidae; genus Ethmia; species Ethmia dodecea. The sequence goes on along the minus strand of OY979449.1, from coordinate 15,325,846 downwards.
GATACCATAGACAATACAATACAATAACTCTTTATTGTACACCAAAAACAACACAATATGAATACCAACACTAAAGTACAATGGGCGGTCTTATCGCTTTTAGCGATCTCTTCCAGACAACCCTAGGATGGATGAAACTGAGAGATTAGAACAGACATTGCTAATAATTAAAAAAAACCTTCTTTTTATTGACTTCAATACTTTTTTCTCCCCCCAGCGGCTCGCAAAGCCAAGAAACAGGGCGACATTGCCACCGAGACCGTCTCGGACCCAGAGCCCGAGAACAAGACGTTCGAGGCGGGTTTCTTCTGTGTGAGGTCCCCCGTGAGGTCCCCCTTGAGGTCCCCCGCCACTCCCGCGCCGCAAAGCCTGCTCAAGGCCGTGCTCTCCAGCGAGGCCAAAAAAGCTTCTTCTACCAAGGTACGGTTTCTTAGGGTTCCGTACCCAAAGGGTAAAGGGGTAAGGGTATTACTAAGACTCCGCCGCTCAGACTAAAATTTTCACAGATGATGTATTTCTGTTGCTACTGTCACAACAAATACTAAAAAACAGAATAAAATAAATATTTAACAGGGCTCCCATACAACAAACGTGAGTTTTTTGCCGTTTTTATAGATAATGGTACGGAACCCTTCGTGCGCGACTCTCACTTTTTTTAATGACTATAGAATATTACCTCATTTGAATTACAATCTAGCCTAAAGACTAATAAGTAATTTAAATTTGACGATTTCGAATTCCGTTCTCGTGGAAACGCAACCCGGTTCAGCAAAGGGCTCACCACCTATCACGTTAGGGCGCCCAAAGAATATACTGTTGCAAAGTGGCTATTTCCTGAAATGGAATACCTCTGCCTACCCCCTCGGGGATAAAAGGCGTGAGATTATGAACTTATTATCTGTTTTGTTGCAGAACTCCACATCGTTTGCGATGCTGCGCGCTTCCCTCATGAGCAAAAACGTAGAATGCGAAGGGGTCGCGCCCTTGCAGGTAAATATTATAAAACTAGCGACCCGCCCCACTTCGCATAGCATAAAACCATCTTCTTAATCACTCTTTCTTTTAAAAAAACCGCATCAAAATCCGTTGCGTAGTTTTAAAGATTTAAGCGGACATAGGGATATAGGGACAGAGAAAGCGACTTTGTTTTATACTATGTAGTGTTGGACGTATTCAATAGCCCCCTAAGTTCAGGGGCCCTATTATGTATTTATAATTGTAATCGCAATCGTCTTCAGTTTGGCATACGTTGCTTCTTCCGTACATCTGTCAATACAGCCAGTGAAAGAAGAGCAAGCACTGGTCGCGTAAAAAATGTCAAATAAAGACAATTACAATTATAAATAGACAATAAGGCAACAGTTCCTATTGTTCAATAGACTTGAAGGATTTAAGATTTCATTAATTTATTTATTGCATATTATATTTCGTTGAACTTATGTCATTTAATACCCAGAGCACAGAAAATAAACCACAAGGAATATCTTCAGAAATACGATCTTTACAAGTAATACAACACTTCAATAGGGTATTCATTATCGAAATTAAATTGCATGTAATCATTAATTAAAAAGCTTATCCCAAAACACCTCTGAAAAGCATTTTGATTACCATTTTACAATTATACTACCTACTAAAAATGATACAAAGAGCAGTGATAGCCTTACGGTTAAAGAGCCGGCCGAAAATCAGTGAGGCTCGGGTTCGAATCCTGGCATGTACCAATGAGTTTTTCAAAAACTTACGTACATATTTATCACTAGCTCGACGGTGAAGGAAAACATCATGAGGAAACCCGCAGGTCTCAGAATTAATTCTGAGACATGTGTAAATAGACCCGGTCCGGTGATGGGCTCACCACCTATCACGTTTAGGGGTCCAATGTATCTCGTGAAATGTGTAAACAGACCCGGTCCTGGGCTCACCACCTATCACGTTTAGGGGTCCAATATATCTCGTGAAATGTAGGTATATCCAGTAATGAAATACCTCTGCCTACCCCCTCGGGGATGAACGGCGTGAGATTATTATTTTTTTGTAACTTTTTTTTTAAATTATGACGGCACAAAGTCAGTATTCAGTACATTTTCCAAATTTTCATTTTGACAGCTGATAAAAAGTTATTCATTTGACTAGGCAGTGAAATACATGTACCTTTATTGAGACCTTATATTTAACTAATATCCCTTTCGCAGTTAACGCCGCATATGACACCTATAAACCTATACGCGACGCCGGGCCGGAGTATACTCAAGTCTTCGAACAAGTCTGCCAAAAAGTCCTCCAAGAAGTCCATCAAGTTGGTACTCTTCACCGGGTCAGACAACGAAAACCAGGAGTCACCCCAAGATGATGTGGAAATGTTCAAAAGTCCAATGGAGGGTGAAGAGTTAGCATCTGATCATGCGACCACAGAACACAAGCCCAACTCACCCACCCATGACACGGAATTATTCAAAAGCCCTATAGAAGGCGTTGAAGAATTAAAATCCGAACACACAGACAGTGGGATGTCTTCCATGGACGTCGAGAAGATTACAGAACAGAAGGAGAACAAAGCACTTTCTAGAAAATCTAAACTGACGCGGCAAAACGCCGTCGACCCAATCGAAGATCACGTTGCCACCAGAAGTCAAAGGAAGAGTTTGAGCACCCCACGTGACGCAGAAGCTCAGAAGAGTACGAAACGGTCCGCGAAGAAGGCAGAAGAAGCAGAAGACAAGACGTCAAGGCAGGCAAGGTATGACCTTCGGAAGAAACTTGTAGAAGATTCTGATGGTACAGAAAAGACGCCAATGAGATCTGCACGGAAGAAGGCGTTGAAAGAAGTCGACAATATAATGGAAGAATCTCTCACGCCAAAAAGGTCTACTAGAAGACGGAAAAGCGCAGCTCAGAATGGGGCGACGTAAAGCGCAAGTTCTATGATACCGAACCAAAGTTTTCAATAATGTCTCGGCCATATGAGGCTTGTTAACAAATCTGATAGTCTTACAATAGTCTTGGCTATTTATAAAAGCTTAGTATGTCGCTATATGTAACAGACCCGGTCCGGCGATGGGCTCACCACCTATCACGTTTAGGGGTCCAAAGAATATCTGGTGAAAAGTGGGTGTATCCAAAAATGGAATACCTCTGCCTACCCCCTCGGGGATATAAGGCGTGAGATAATTATTTTTTTATTATTATTTAGTATGTCGCGTACAGCTTTCACCATGTAGCACTGCAAAAGAGGTCATTGACCCCTTTATCACCAAAAATATTGATGGTAACGTCAAAGTATATCTAGCTGAGACAACCATAATTGAAATTAACTAATCAATTAAGACTTCTATTGATATTTTCCTGTACAGTACTTGAGACAGGGGGCTTCAACTCGTTATACTTTAGTTGGTAATAGTAGGTGGGTTTCCTATAGGCATATCATACCAACAAAAATGATATATTTTTAATTTGGATATGGCAACAAATTATTTTTAAAATTCTCAGAAAATTCTGTCTTTATGTTCACGAGCCTAGAGACTGTGTGTTGATGTATTGTGATTTCGTGTTAAAAACAAGGAAGGACAATAGCCGTAAATGTGCTAAATGCAATCAATCAGCAAAAGAGCCGAGTCTGGTGTTGCATCGATTTCCAAAGCCAGGCCATACCAATGTTCAACGGTATATATATATATATATATATATATATATATATATATATATATATATATTAATAAAAAAAGGGGGCAAACGAGCAGACGGGTCACCTGATGGTATGTGACTACCGTCGCCCATGGACACCTGCAGCTCAAGAGTCACAAGTGCGTTGCCGGCCTTAGGAGGTGGGAGTGCGCTCTCATATGACATAAAAATCATACAATATAATTTGAGGTTAGGTACTTATTATGTGTTCATTGTGGATTTGGAATTAAACATGTTAATTATGTTTTGCAGAATGGTAGCATGGCCAAAATTTTGCTACCATGAGGACTGGAATTACGTTGAATTTGTCATAAAGCTGTATATAAGCCCTAAAATGTTTTGTTCAAAGCATTTTTCTGAGAATGCATTTGTTGAGGATAAGTCAGCAGAAAAAACTACATAGGTATGCCGTTCCTTTAGAGCACTCCACTTCAACTCAGGCTGAGGTATCAGAAAAGAAAAAAAATAAGTTGAAGGTGGTTGAAATTTTGAAAAAAGGTGATGTGTTTCTGTTGGGTCAATGATCTCTTACAGTGCTGAACGGCCGTTAGTATAGCTTAAAATCTGTCAACAAATAACTAGCTAGCACAATGTCTCCTTACTAGCCTCGTGTGGCTAGGCTAATATTCTAGGCTAGTACAATATGCCAAAAACACAGTGGCCACACAAAATGCAGGAGAAGTCCTTACGTAATACGTAAATCGAATGAAAATTTTTATTTTAGTGCTGCTTCACTGTTTTTAAAGTGAATTCGCCAGCAAAAGGGTTGGTTACATGTAAGATACCACACTGCACATAGTCGACTACTAATTTATCGGTGGAAGATTATTTGGAACTGGAGAGAGACCTAAATATTGAACTCATAAAAACGTCACAGCAAGGAGATATATAATATTTTTAAATTCGAAACTACATTGAAAGCAATATACTGCTCAAGCATTTGTTATGTCGTGTCTGAAGAAGTACTAGGATTCTTACGTGAGTCTTTCGCGTTCTGTATAATTTTCGTTGAAGGACATTTTCGTACTGTGAATTGGCCAGTGTCTTTCAAGTAAGTGGCATTCGCGCCACTATACCAATACCAGATACATTTAATTTTTCTGAATATTAGACTTAACTTGACTTCTCAGTATTTAATGCTATTTATTTAACACAATGTCAAAATAAAATTATGTGATTTGTAGTTTGGATTATGTTTTCGCGTTTTATAGCTAATTTTAGTGTTTCGAATTTAGCTATCATGCATGTTAGTTAATGTTTGTGTATTTAATTTAGTTCATTTTACATTTGACTGTTTATTATTATCTATTTCGTGCATTATGTAATATAAAAGATGCATAACGCCGTTTTGTCCCGGCATCCGCATCTATTTCTCTCAGCATCCGGTTAGCGAATCGTCGGAAATCTTACCGGATTATTAGTATTATAGAAATCATTATACTTAAAATGTTGTTATTCTGAAAGACATTTCTATGGTTGTCAGAAACGCAAAAGTCGGACAATTTTCGATGAACCGCCCGCGCCAGGGTGACGGATACGAACCGTTTTTTTTACAAGTTAATATTTATCTAATGTAATGACATTAGCCGAGAGAATAGTAATGTTTATTTTAATTGTTTACCCAGCTTGAGCTGGAAAGAATATTGTATAATATTGTAAAAATGTGTACTTTCATAAATAAACATGAAAATGTTTGTTACTCTTTTATTCATCGGATTTTCTTTGATAATCTTAAATTTTTGCCAACTTTGAAGGAAAACATCGTAAAAAAACCCGCATATCCCAGAATTTTTTCTGAGGCCTGTGTAACAGAACCACAGTCCGGCGATAGGTTCACCACCTGTCAAGGGGACGAAAAATTACTGATGAAAAGTGGGTATTCTCAGGAACACTTCTGCCGACCCTCTCGGGGACAACTGCGTAAGATTTTGTTTTTATTTGCCTAGATCTAGTAACAATTAAACTAGGGAGCGAATAATACAGACAAAATACAATTAAGTTTAACGGGCCTAGCTTTTTTCAATTGTTTTTTTTTACGATGGCAACTTTATATTTTGTCTGTACTTGTTATTAAGGGTACTTTAAATAAATATTAAAACACCTTAACCTAAGTTAGGTACTATTCGTTAGTAGGTAGGTAATTACTATTCATTCTATTTGTATTTGTTTGAAAAAAGCCAGATAAAGAGTACCCGAAACCGACGAGCTTGTATGAACCGATTGATGAATGTGGATGAGGCACGTGAGGTATGCCAGGATCGTAGCAGGTGGCGGGCTGTTGTCTCTGCCTACCCCTTCGGGAAAAAGGCGTGAGCATATTTATGTATGTATATTTGTACTGGGCTTTTTATGTAGGACTTTTTGTATTAAAGACAACTTCGTATCCCTTTTTGGCGAAATACTTAAATAACTAGGCATGTTCGTGATGAAGAAATTGCACCCGAGGCTAATACCCGCAGGTAGCGTTACATAATATATACTCCCCATCTTGCCAGACGCAGTAAATTCTCTCTGAAATTTATTATGAAGGACAGAGTTTCTCCGCGACCAAGCTTTGTAACGTTACATGCAGTGTTAGTACTTAGCTATTACTGGTCTGTGGTACTTAGTAGCAATTCGTAATCGGGGTGTGTACTAACTCAGAGATATCCTGGCGGCTCGCGTGACCTACTTAATGCACTGCCAAATTGTTCCGACTCCTGGAGCTAGGAAAAACTTGCGAATATTAGATCCTCAATTACTATGAAATTAGTTTTTTAATATAGACAATTTCAGTAAAAGTATTTTTCATATTTTTTTAATAATACGTGATATTCATGTAAATATGAGGAAGAAAAACCAGATAGAGAGTACCTAACCGAAACCAACGAGCATTATATATCTATATATAAACCGATTGATGGATGTAGGCAGATGAAACGTGAGAGGTGTGCCAATAAGATTGTAGCAGGTGGCGGTCTATTGTCTCTGCCTACCCTGTCGCGAAAAAGGCGTGAGCTTATTTTATAACATCGGAATCCAGCAAAATTGTGATAGGTACGAGATTCTTATAGTCCGAATAATGGAACTCATAAAAAAATCTTTATAATAAACACTTTTAGTGGAGGTAGTAAAGTAGTAGTGGTAAACAGGCAGAAAAAAAAACTCACGTTTCTTTTCCGCGAGGCGGTAGGCAGAGTTATTCCATTACTGGATATACCCACTTTTCACGAGATATTCTTTGAACCCCTAACATCGCCGGACCACACATGTCTCAGAATTAATTAATGTTTTCCTTCACCGTCGAGCTAGTGATAAATAAGTATGTACCTACGTAAGTTTTGAAAAAATCATTGGTACATGCCAGGATTCGAACCCGAGCCTCACTGATTTTCATCATGTGAAGCAGGCTCTTTAACCGTAAGGCTATCACTGCTGTAGTCCGAAATAAATGTTTGATGGGTTAAGAAAATGTAAGCACTATTCTTGATTCGTAGCTCCGTAAAGCTGGAAAGCATCCAAAGTTAGGCCTAATTGGTCCCATTGTGAGGATAGTGATCTTCATGTGCTCTAATCTACTCTCCTGCCAGAATACAGTAAGCAACTTGTTTAAATGTTTCACTCATCGTCTTAGATAAAAGCAAAAAAGGAAGATATGGTAAGTACATTCATAGAAAGCATCGTTGACATTTTGAATACATACAACTACACGCGTCCGTGGGTTCTATTTTTTGTTTTAGTGCTATTTGTACACTTCATAAAAGCACACGAAGGCATTTGATTGTATAGCGGTTTAACCATTTGGCGATCACGTACTGTCGAAACGCCTGCCCGATAGAGACTGCAGCGAATTACGTTCTTTGGACCTAATTTAAACGGCCCACGCGCGAGATGCTAGTACCGTATCTTCGTTTTTTGCTTTCTAAGCTCATCGTACTGAATATTTATGTTGTTCAATGGGAAAAAATTTAGAAAACTTGTGTGTTAGTTTGTGGTTGCTTTACATAGAGTCAGCTGTAAGGTAGGTAGTAAGTAGGTAATGTATATGTCGCAGTAAGATAGATAAAGCCGTAATATAGTTATATCCCTAGGGATATAATTATATACCGTAACATAGTTATACGAAAGCAATTCATTACTATCTCACTAGGAATATAGTTATAAAACGGTCCAAGTTTAGTGATATACTTATATTACTAGATTAAGTTCAGTGTTACAAATATATTAGGGTTTGTCTCAAAAAAGTCATATTGTATCATATTGTAGTATATTAAAGCTAAGATTTGAGCAGTGATAGCCCTTACGGTTAAAGAGCCGGCCGAAAATCAGTGAGGCTCGGGTTCGAATCCTGGCATTACCAATGAGTTTTTCAAAAACTTACGTAGTTACATATTTATCACTAGTTCGACGGTGAAGGAAAACATCGCAAGGAAACCCGCAGGTCTCAGAATTAATTCTGAGACTTGCGGGTTTCCTCGCGATGGCTTTACATGTGTAAATACACCCGGTCCGGCGATGGGCTCACCACCTATCACGTTTAGGGGTCCAATGTATCTCGTGAAATGTGGGTATATCCAGTAATGGAATACCTCTGCCTACCCCCTAAAGTAATCACTACATAGTATAAAACAAAGTCGCTTTCTCTGTCCCTATATCCCTATGTATGATTAAATGTTTAAAACTACGCAACGGATTTTGATGCGGTTTTTTTTAATAGATAGAGTTATTCAAGAGGAAGGTTTTAGTATTAGCATTGCACCCGTGCGAAGCTAGCCGGAGCGGGCCGCTAGTTATAATTAAAACGATCGTATTTTCAAGCAACGCAGGCAAGTCACGGTCGCAGGTTTCAATAGGTGCTGGCGCTGCTGATGAAGATGACGGTTGTTGCAAGTAAACAGACGCGACAGGCGCGCCGCCTGCGCCGCACACTCCGAAAGCTATTTCACTAGACTCAATCTAGTAATATAAGTATATCACTAAACTTGGACCGTTTTATAACTATATTCCTAGTGAGATAGTAATGAATTGCTTTCGCATAACTATGTTACGGTATATAATTATATCCCTAGGGATATAACTATATTACGGCTTCATCTATCTTACTGCGACATATATAAATAAAATTCTGGGATACAATTCACAAACTGTTATTTAGTCCCATAATTACTAGGTACCTACTATAGGTAGGTACTAAAACAGATAAACATACATACGGACATGGATACGAAATGTTGACCCTGGACGAGAATCGAATACGCAAGGCGAAGTACTACTATCTGAACCAACAGAAGTTGTCCCATAAGAGAGACTGATTTTATGTAGACAACAACTTCATCTAAACATGTACAGTCAAGAGCAAGTCAAGCTTGACACTACCAGTTTAAGCTGAGCTCTGGTTTGTACTGCGCGCCATAGAATGCAGGGCCGGGTCAAAGTCCAAAGTGTCAAGCTTAGCGTGCTCTTGACTGTACACTACTTACCTACATGAGACAAGTAGTTAGGTAATTGATATTTTATGACCGCAGATTTTTTTTATTTTGAATGTCATACAATAGGTCGGTACAAACTTATATTTTCTTCTTTACTTGAAACTATTGTGTATTGAATATACATAGTTACACTGCATGGACGTATATAAGGAGGGGGGAGGGGTCTGGACCTCCCCTTAATCTATGCGACAATTAAATTATTTGTTGTGTAATTTTCAATAGATTGATTTTATTGGTGCTTACAATTCTTCTTCGCCGTGAAGTCATTATTTACTTTACCGTTGTACAGTCAAGAGCACGTAGAGCTTGACACATTGGACTTTGTTACGTAGAGGCTTAGATGTCAGACTCGCACTACAAGTGTAAAGCTCCACGTGCTCTTGACTGTACTAGGAAAAGATAAAGCTACGCCCGTGTCAAACAGTGAAGACACTTTCTCGGTAATCAAAAAAATAAGACTATAAGTATCTACCTACCTAAAGCCGTATACAGAAAGAAAGCTGAAAACTTATCAGCGCCGATAAGCGCCGAGCTTTATGGTCCATTCTACATAAAGCAAGCAGATTGAAGCAGAGCGAGCAAAATGTCGTACGATGATTGGCGGGCGGCACCAGCGCTGACCGGCGCCTGTCGAAAATTGTCGGCGCTTATCGGCGCTGGTTCATATAAATGCCTCCGCCGGTTACCTGCGTAGGCCGGCGCCTATAAGCGCTGATAAGTGCCGACAGGCGCCGGTCAGCGCTGATAAGTTTTTAGCTTTCTTTCTGTATACGGCTTTAGTCTATATTTTGTGTCGGCATTGTTCTCCTGGCTGTCTTAACGAAAAATTTCTAGTGCGGGTCCCTGATAAAGTACAATTATTTTCAGGAAAACAAAGCTAACTGTAGAACCCAGACTTTTCTTTGTCCAAATACCAATTAAAGTCCCTTATCTCGGCAAAAGAAAATTTATTCATGCCAACTCCCTACTCTTTGACTGCTAAAGAGCTCTGCAATTTTAGGGACAATTAAAAATGGCAGTCTAGGCAGCCATAATAATAACAATTAAAGAGAGTCGCTCGCTAAACCGGAGATAGACCGGGTCAGATTACGTAAATCCATGCAAATAGCTGGCAACATTGCGTAACGGCGGACGATTTGGCTGGCTGGCAACCCTTTGGTCATTTCGCGCGAAAAACGTTAGGAAAAAGTTAACATGCAAATTAAACCTTTTCTGCTCGTACTAATGAATAAATTATTCTTCTGTATACTTAACAATTTATTGCTAAGAAAATTTAAAAAATCAGGTACTTATAATAAATATAGTTTACTAGCAGCGCCCCGCGGTTTCACCCGCGTAGTTCCCATTCCCGTCCCCGCGTAGTGCCCGTTCCCGCAAAGTTCCAGTTCCCGTTCCCGTGGGAATATCGGAATAAAAAGTATCTTATGTCCGTCTCCTGGTTCTAAGCTACCTCCCCACCAACTTTCAGCCAAATCGGTTCAGCCATTCACGCGTGATGCCGTGACCAAGGGAAAAAGGGATTCATTTATATATATATAGATTATTAGTTGGTAGGTAATTATTTATTTACGCGATTTATAAGAACTATGGAACTACCTACCTACATTCTGATTGCTATGTGAAAGTCAAAAGTTTTTATTCAATGTAGGGGCTTATAAGTACTCTTATTGAAAGTCATTGCGACTCCACCGCTTCGGTATGTATTTTTGATCTCTGGTGTACAGACAAACATTTACTTTCGTATTTATAGTTCTACAAGTGACAACAAAAAACCTGCAAGATCACGAAATCTAAATACTTAATATTATTCCATACATCTGTTCAGAGTGTAGGTAAATCCTCTGAGGGAAAACAAGATACATTTCTCTATCCCATAGTTCTGCCACTAAGAAAACCCCGGCAGGAATGAAATAATAACAGAGGCTGCTCCGCGGTGCGTATAATCCACTAGTAATGCAAACAATATCTCGTTGCTTAAGGGGAAAGTAGGGACACCAAGATTTATGTGGATTTTTGGAAAAATCCTGAGTTAATAATAATAATCATTTGTTTCAGACTACAGTCCATACATGATAAAATATAGCACAAACACAAATCAAAGTGAAATTTAAAATGAAAATAAATAAATAAAAGATAGCAAAAATATTCACGTCTGCTGCTGCAACCCTCCCAAATTCAGCGCATGGAGCTGTATCCATCGCTGGAGCACTTATAAGTTACTAAGCTTGTCTCGCGGTTACGCTCGGACTTGAATATCGAGTACGAACAAATACGAATACATTGGGAATTTTGGGATTAAAAACTGTAGTCCGCGTCACAGACGTAGAATTCCGTAGGTACCACCGTACAATAAACCATAATAAAATATTTGAAATACTCACGCCTTTTATCCCTGAGGGAGAGTAGGCAGAGGAAATTTCAGGAAATACCTACATGTCACCAGTATAATCCTTGGACCCCTTAACGTGTTAGGTGGCGAGCCCATCGCCGGACCGGGTCTGTTACACATTACACTGAAAAAAATGTCATTTCGGCGTAATCATAAAATAACGTGACGTTGGTCTAAAACAGGTGCATTATCGTAAAATAAGGAAATAATCGGTTAATACTATGCTATAATCGAAATATATTAGTTGGAATCCAATTGTTTGAGTAAGTAATGCGATATTATGATTCTTAGCATCGTAAAAATTTGTCACACAATATAATATTCTCTTCTTCAAATAATAACTCACTGTACTATAAATTTGTATGATATTGATAAAGTAAGATTATAATTATAAAACACAATGACACCGTCGCCGTATTTTTATAGATTTCCTAGTTGAATATGAAGAAGTATCACCGAAAATACGATGAAGTCCTAGCACCACATTTAATTTTATAGAATAATGTGAATTCTACTAAAATTGATTACAGAATCTTATTTTTAGAGTAAGCATCCTATTAATATAGTGATGACTACCAAAATACGACTACAGAATCTCATCTATGAGTATGCATAACATTCTGTGTGATTCCTTAAAAATAATATGATGACAACACTTTCGGCGCTAGCTCCAATCGCTCCATTCCGCTCACATAATTATAACAAAGACATGATATTTTTTAATTCTTCGTAATCATAAAATAACGTGACGTTTGTCTAAAACTGGAGCATTGTCGTACAATAAGGAAAAAATAGGTTAATATTACGCTATAATCGAATTAATAAGTTAAGTTGGAATAGGTAATGCGATATTATAATACTTAGCATCGTAAAAATTGGTCACACAATATAATGTTCTCGTTTTTAATAATATCTCACTGTACTATAAATTTGTATGATATTTATAAGTAAGATTATAAACATAAAACACAATGACACCGTCACCGTACTTATATAGATTTCCTAGTTGAATATGAAGAAGTATCACCGAAAATACGATGAAATCCCAGCATCATATTATTTAATATTACAGTCATATTATTTTATGCGCTAAGCATATTAATATAAGTGACACTACATAGAACGCGCCAATAGACGGCCGAGTTCTAAACCGCGCTATCGAAGTTTTCTAATGAGTTTGTATAAATACAACTGTCCAACATCAACCGTTGGACCGCGGTCCCCAGGCACGATCACTTCGCCTGGCCGAAGATCTTCCCTTTTCACGATGGAGATTCCACCTCCACTCCTCCATACTCCTCTGACCCTCGACACCTGGACTAGACCTAACTAGATATATGATCATCGGCAAATAGTAGAAAAATAATAGTGGAACACACTAGTGTTGCACACGTAACGCAAACAAGTGTTGTCATACGTTCTCGATAGATGGCGCTATGGTCGAATTAAAACGCACTATCGTTTGACTCAGGGTTTAGATATAAGTAGTTAAGATGCATTTGACATTGTACATCCACTCCAGAGTTGAGTGCAAGGTTTCATTAGTAGACAGATAGGTTCCCCGGCTCTTTTGGACACCTTTGCAATATCTGGATCAGGGAATTTCGGGCACTATTTAGGAAGAGTTGTTTGACATTATCAGAACAGCTGAATTCCATGGTGAGGCTTCTAACTTGACAGTCTCCCCCACCGAGCCTAGCGTGTTACAATTTTACAAAACTGGAAATATGATGAAGTCCTCGATAAATAGTAAAAAAAATAATAGGACATAATAACTGGAGGTACGAGGAAGTCATCGATAAATAGTAGGAAATATAATAGTACGTAACTCGAGATATGATGAAAGCAAACATAAATAGTAGTAAACATAATCACATTATGTATGCTTGTCCGACTAAAGCCATGGTGACACGTCATCTTAAATGCAGTTATCATCATCAGACGTGTTATCATCTTTCTTTTTGGTGATATCAGTATTCTCCGTCCTTGAGGTGAATTCATCTTACTTATCCTGATTTCACGTCTTTTATGATTACCAGTTTTCTCAGTGTACTCACGATGTTTTCCTTCACTGTCGAGGCAGTGATAAGTATGTACGTAGGTACTTAAAATAGGTAAGACAAAAATTCCTCCACTTTTCCGAAAATCATTGTTACAGCAGCTGCTCTACCCACCTACTCGTGTTATAGAGTTTATTAAAAATTGGATTTGACATGGCGCGCTGTTTACCATCGGGGGTTCCTTATTTATCCACCGTGCGACGGAATGAGATTATTCCTGGCCAATATTTTACAGATTCCGCTACCCCAATGTGAATAAGAAAATATGGACTAATAGTACCACAAGTTTCGGCCTAGTTTAGTGCATACTCCTAATGCAATCGGATAGAATTTGCGTGAATTTGTTTTGTACTGAATTTCAATAATTTAAACTAGTGTATAAGTGAGTTTGTTCTTTCTTTACGTTGTAACGAAGTAGCGAATCGAAGCGACGTGATTTTTCGCACAAAAATAGTGAAGGCTTGGCGGACAAAAATATCAGTTTTTGTGCTATATAGATCTCTACAGTAAAAATAAAATAACAAAATAAATAATCTCACGCCTTTTATCCCTGAGGTGTAGACAGCAGTATATTCTTTGGACCCCTAAACGTGATAGGTGGCAGGTGGTGAGCCCATCAGTCGGACCGGGTCTGTTACACGGGTTTCCTCGCGATGTTTTTCCATCACCGTCGTGCTAATGATAAATATGTACGTAAGTTTTGAATATCTCATTGGTAGTGCCAGGATTCGAACATGGCCTGACTGATCATCATCTTTATATTATTATCACAGTAAAAATAGAAAAGTAGACTAGGTAGGAAAGTGGACGAAGTTATTCTGAAGGTAATTAAAGATGGTATTATGGTATATCATCTCTGGTGAGACTACAAGCGTCTTATGGATGTAGGTACTTAACTATTATTAAGTAAATTAGACGTGTGACGACCACCTTATGTTGGTCGTCACACGTCTAATTTACTTCAACCCTCGGCGACAAGGGGTGACAAATAGGGGATATTTTTCAGGCTAAACCTCCCCCGAGATGAGGGATGGGTCGTTATAATGAACTACAGTTTCTGTTTGTTTGCTACCCTTGAATGGTGACTAATAATTGTTCTTGCAAGGTTGAACCTTAACAACATCTGATACGTTTTTATGACGTAGACAAGTTACTTGTTAGATATTAAGTGGTCATATTGTCTTAATGTTAATCCACCTATTTATATCCTACGAGCGGCTCTGCGCGGTTTCAGCCGCATAGTTCCCGTTCCCGTGGGAATACAGGAATAAGATATAGCCTATGTTACTCAGGGATAGTGTAGCTTTCCATCGGTGAAAGAATTTTTAAAATCTGTCCAGTATTTTTTGAGTTTACGTTTAGTTAGTAGAGTTTAGTAGATTACTGTAGAAGTGACGGAGACGGACGCCAAAAGAAAGGGTTATATATATTTAGCAGGCTATATGTAAGTATGTAGGCATGTATGTAATAGAGTCCTAAGAAACAGCTTAAGTTTCCATTGCCTTAGACACCGGAAAATAATATCATCTTTCCAGCCTCAATTAATATCTCTGAACTGCAATAATACCCCATCAAAGCGCCGTGAGTCAACTGTTACAATCTGGTGCATTCTCAACCCATCCAATGTGTTTGCGCCCCGAGAGGGCTCGGGGTCGAGGGGTCGGCAGGTATCTCCATTCTTGGAAATATTCTATTTCCATCAGTTCATTTTTGGACCCACAGACTATTTAATGGTCTGTGGTTGGACCCCTAACGTGACAAATAGTGAGCCCATCGCCAAACCGGTGCTGTTTCATTGCCTAAGAATCTACTCTGGGATCTGTGGGTTTTCTCGAAATATTTTCCTTCACCGTCGAGCTAGTGACAAGTGGATGAAATATAAATTAATAAGTGGTGCGACTATTACATAAGCAAAATGCTTGTTGAATAGAATAATATAATAATAATAATTATATCGTTTATTTCCTCCACATTTAGGTACAGTTAACAAGAGGAAAGATTTGTATTTTTATATGTTTGTTACGAATAATCTCTAAAAATACTGGACAGATTTTAAAAATTCTTTTACCAATTGAAAATTTTTGTCTATTAACAAATAAACTCAAAAACTACTAGACTGTTTTTTTTTTCACCAATGGAAAGCTAGAATATCCCTGAGTAACATAGGCTATATTCTATCCCCGTATTTCCACGGGAACGGGAACCGCGTGAAACCGCGCAGAATCGCGAGTTAGTAATAAAATTAAAAAGTGTACGGCCTCTGTCCCCCGAAGTTCCCTAAATGGACAAGACAGATGGGAGTGAACTGAGAGTCGCGCGCGCATCTCGTCGGTGTGGTCCGAATGCGCAGTGTCATCACTCGCGCAGCGTTACCAATCGGTTAGACGCGCTGCTCGGTAGTGAGGCGAACAATTTAGTTCTGGTTTATTATAAAACGGTAATCTTGAAATTTGCTTTAGTTTTCCCAAGACTCTTCTACGTTTATCCATGGTCATGTTATTCGAAAGTATTTGGACCGATCTTAATGAAATTTAACGATATCTTGCCTCTTGCTTGCTTGCTTGAAAGCTGGTGCTTCCCGTGTGGTCCCATTTCGCCCAGTTCTGAAAATGGCATCCATGAAAAAACCATATAGTTACCTAATTTAGTTTTTTTTATTGTTTGTTTCTATGAACTGTTATTCTCAGAACTAACCAAATTTAATTTAAAGCTATCTAGTTCATATACCTACTTGACGTGTTCAGGTCTTAAAATGCATAGTTCTATATTGAATAAGTATAATATAAACGAAACACTTTCGGCTCGATATCGGCGCTCGCTCAGATGAGTCTATTTCCTTGCGTCTGCGCCGTGACGATTCAATACTGGCCGTCGAAGGGACGAGCGATGGCGACATAATAGTATATTTTATATCGAGGGACTAAACGAAGCCATAATATACTAGAGGTGGAAACCGAGGGTATAGTAAGTTGGCGTTTAGTCTCGAGGTGCAAACTGTAGGTGCGAGAAAAATAGTTAATTTAGTACAAATTTATTTAAAACATTTACACTCGTCAAAAATTCTTTTCGCCATTGTCAGTTTTTTCTTCTAAACCTGTCACAGATTACCAAAGAGATTTAAATCTCTTTGCAGATAAACAATTTGAAACACATGGCGCCACCTTCTTTTGCGGAAAAACCCTTTAACTAAAACTCTTAACATTTTCGCAATGAAGATGGTCCACACTCCACAGATATTTACTGGCTGTTTGAGGTTGTCTGTCTCATTAATAAAAAAAAGAATTATTTTTCACTCCCTAGAGACTAAAGTGGTCACTTTAGTCCCGTTTCGTAGGGCTAATTATTGGCGTACTTTTAGAACATGGGAAGTGAAAAGAGCGTTGCCATTTTGACAGGATGACATAATCTCAGACGTGACATCGTTGATGATGATTCAGTTGGTAGTAGCCCTTCCTTTTGAGCCAGAGGACAGCATTTGTTGTTCATTTGTTTCTTGTTTGTTGTTGGACAACATTGTCTGGGTTGTGCATATTTTGGTTTTTTCGTTGTTTACCTACCCTTAGCACAGGCTCTGCCTAGTTTTGAACTAAATAACCATGTGTAAATTATGTCCCACAATTTATTATTTATTATTGATTTTTGTTGTGTTTGGTAAGTTAACGGCGTAAGACGTTTAGATAAAAAAATAATATTAAATTTACAAAAAAGTCAATTGATCGCATATCAAAATGTCTAAAATTTGACAACAAGTTAATCTTCAAAATTGTAGCTGTTTTTTGTATATTTAATATTATTTTTTTATCTAAACGTCTTACGCTTATTATGAAGTTACTCCACATTAAACAATAATTGATATTAAGCTACATAATATTATAAAGCTATTTTACATGAGCAAATGTCCTCAGTACAAACAGGACCTTAATTTTTGTGCAACCTAAATGTACCTTGCAATGCGCACGTATTAATCACTCGAGAGTATTTTATGCAGGGATTAAGTTTCTTACTTTGGAAATTTCACTGCAACGGTCTTAAATCTCCCCCATAGGTATTTATAGCTCCCACGAAAACTTTTAAAGAAATTGCTTAAGGTAGAATTACCGACTGACTTATTGTAGTAGCTTAAATTACATTGAAGTAAGTACTTTTTAAGTCATTAAATATACTTTTTTTATTGTTCAAGGGAAACATAGTCATGTAACTACATCAAAATAATAATGTGCACAAAATATACAAGGAGTTCCACAGATTATAAGGTACACAGTGGCATTACAGCACAATACAACTGCTGCTAATTAATATTTCGTGAATGTAAATAACTTGTTTACTTTTCTTAAATAAAAAAAAATCTCTTTCTTTTCCATTACTTAAATTGTCTTTTAAGAATATATTTATTCCAACACTACCTAATCGTATACCTACTTTTAGAATTCAATATTTTTATTTCGCTCTTTTATCGTTAGGAATAGTAGAGCAGGAGTATACACCGTCACCGCTATAACATAATCAAATTCGAGAGAAGCCACAGCCACCTCTAGAAACCAATAATCGATGAGTCTGTCAGGATAAGTGCCCACCCGATCCCCTGAATGGAGGGGGGATACGTCAAATGAAATTGAAAAGCGTAAAAAACCTATAAAAGTCCACTTGCACCATACAGGCCGTAAATAGATCAAATCTACGGGAATTATTCGTTCTTTTCATCCCCTTGGCGGTAGGGTGACCATGGTTTGTGCTCTGTTGGAAAGAAGAACGGTCATCTGTGACCCAGACCCGACAGAAACGAGACATATCTCAGTTTTTTTGTTATTTTTTATATAGTTGAAATATATATTTTTTTAAATCAAAATCAGTGGCTAACACCAAAAAATTGCCTTATGTTTTTTTCAGGCGACACAATAAAAAAAATTGAATATGCCTATTTAAATACTTTTTAATATAAATATTATATTTATTTGCTACAATGCAGTAAATTACACATCTTATTGCTATGTTAATATAATATGTACAGTGTATTCAGCTAACGTGTAAGCTTGAAAAATTTACATAGTTTTGCGTCATTGGAGATTGATTGATTGATGATGTTGTTAAGTTTTAAGTAGATACCCTCTTTATATGCTGCTCTATTTTCAAGAATACAAGACGAGATTTAATAATACAATTCACCCGACTGCCTCAGAAAGAGAAAGACCTAAAATGTTTGGTTCGAGAATATTTTCGCATTGAATTAGTTCTCTTTTTTTCTAAGACTTTGATGAAAGATCTACCTAAATAATACTAATGTAAATCTGAAAAAAAAAAAGATATGAATTCAGCCCCCTGACCCACGTTTGTTGAATCAAACTTGAATCTGAGCATAACACCTCACAATACACTCGAAGAACCAACATTCTGAAATTAGCGAAGGAATGTCCCTGGACGCTAAGAATCCATGGTCACACTCCCAAGATCCTCTGACAGCCCATTGAAGGCCCGAGTTTGGAGATAACGGGATTTGGCAAAACGGGAGCGACGGCCATCTCCCTTATTTTATGACCAAGACTCGCAGGTAGGCATGATTAGGATTTGATTTATGACTAGAGGGGCCTTAATACGGACAGGAGTGAGTGAAATTTCTGGAAAATCATAAAACTTCAAGATCGAGTTTGTTATTGCTCCTGGTCATTTCCCTCCCATTTCGAGTTTAGAATGCCTTGTTATTATAAGTGTACTTTTTATAGGTACCTACAGAAATAAATGCTTTTTTTCACAATTTTGATACTGATTTAAATGAACCAGAGGTATAAGACGTAGAACTGTTATCATTATTTACCTTTGCCTTACTACGTAAATATGTATCTGAAATAGAAAAAACTTTCAACATGAAAAGAACAACATTTGCTTTTGAGTATACTTCCACACATTTTTTACCTATTTAACTAAAACACTGAGAGGGTACAGTCAAGAGCAAGTCAAGCTTGACACTACCAGTTTAAGCTGAGCTCTGATTTGTACTGCGCGCCATAGAATACAGGACCGGGTCAAAGTCCAAAGTGTCAAGCTTAGCGTGCTCTTGACTGTACATACCCGAAACCGACGAGCATGCATGAGTCGTTTGATGGATGTGGATGAAGCACGAAAGATCTGCTAGGTTCGTAGCAAGTGCCAGTTTATTGTCTCTACCTACCCCAATGGAAAAAAGGCGTGAAATTATGTATGTATGTGATTACTGAGAGGGTCTGGCTGAATACGATTTTTGATGAATATGAATCACATTGAATTAGGCGCCTTATTAATATTTTTTTCACTCATTAGGGAACAGAGGTAGGGCGACTATACCCTTGCTTCCTTTGAAGTGCATTCCCACTTATCGCAGCCGCAGTAGACACCTTGGCTCTTAGAGTAACTTAATTAGCAAAGCACTATGCACCTGCGTTTATTGTCGCTGTTTCCGTGAGTGCAGCGAGGTTACTTCACTTATTCCCGTTCCTGTGGGAAATTAGATCATATTACTCCCTTAAGTAAGCTTTCGATTAAAGAAAGATTTTTTAAAATACGTCTTTTAGTCAAAGTCAGAAATAATTAATTTTCTGTAGGTACAAAAGGTAGGTACACCTAAAAACGTCAATAGTCTAATAGCAAGGCACTTTAAACTCGTCCATGAAGATTATTAGAAAAAAAGCAGTTTAGGTGTGAAAATGTAGCAGACAGAGTAAACTTTTACTTATAGTACCTACTCTGTGGTAAGAATAATGGCTTGACAAATTCCGGTTTTAGGAGTTACATACCAACCAAAAAAATTAAAATATAATAGGACATAGAGGGGGCATTTTCATACAAAACTTTGAAGCATGTTTGAAGCTTAAGCGACGCGAGCTGTCATTCGGTCGAAATTGTACTAGACTTAATCCACTTTGGAATAACTTTTGGCTACAAATTTTCCTCGGTTTGTCCCCTCTTTGCCCTATTATATTTTAATCTCTTTAATACCAAAATGGTATTCGAATGACTTGCAAAAACAAAGCGGATATATCCGGTTTCCTCCAGTGCGGGGGTTGGGCGTCTAAAAAGATAGTTTTCGAAATGAATCGCATTCCACTGCGCGACAAAGAATGTCCAATTTGGGTGCGCAAAATATCAGGGGTGCCTCCCTCGCGAGTTAATTAAATGTTTTGTATTCGAGCCCGGATTAATTGCAGGTTAGGGCTGCCACTCTTGCTTTATGGAATTCTGTAGAGTGATTCACATTAAGTAATATAAGTATGTATTAGTGAAAATTTTAAAGATCAATCAAATCGATTGTATTCTTATGGTTGATATATAAAAATAAATGTCATATTTGTTGCTGTCAACACTAGTACGCATTTGGTATTAAAAAAAATTAAATGTAAAGAGAAAGCTCGTTATGCTGGTATGCAAAATAAATCTATAATTTAGTAAAACTAGTGGTTTCATTAAGACCAGCCAATTAAAGTTAAAATTCATTTATTAAGGTAATAGCAGCTTACACTAAGGCTAAGTTCAGATGAGGTGGAAATGCTTGCCGCGCGGCGCAAGATCAATCTAAACACTGCATAATGTCTACATGATAAGGCACTGCGCGACCCCGTGCGCAAAATCTAGCGTACATTTTCTGTCATGTGAATGCTTGCACTGCCAAGCACCAAGCCTTATATGAATCTGAATTTGCTCACTTTGCTAGCAACCGGTAAACTGAAGAGAGCTTTATAACTTTTTTTAATTAATTACTAGCGGTTCTGCGCGGTTTCACCCGCGTAGTCCCGGTTCCCATGGGAATACGGGAATAAAATATAGCCTACGTTACTCAGGGATCTTCTAACTTTCCATTGGTGAAAGAATTTTTAAAATCGGTCCAGAAATTTTTGAGTTTATTCGTAACAAACATAAAAAAAAATACTCCCTTTTTATATTATTATAGTACAGATTGTGTCGGTTTTACCATTTTCCGTGTGTTGGCAACCCTGTTCCTAAGGCGAGTAAAAGGCTACGCGAGGGCGGAGTTGTTTCGTAATCTGCTGCGATTTATACTAGCTGCGACATTTGATACAGCCCTAATGTTTTATGTCAGATCAACTTTTGCACAAGAATAATCAATAGACCAGCTTATAAGATTATTAGATCAGTTGGTAGTAGCTCTGCTTGATGTCAGAGGTCGTAGCTTCGATCACCGCAGCTTCGGTAACCTATACCATATTATGGGAAAATTTACAGGTCAGTAATCAGTGTATGTTTTGCATTTGTGCAAGAATATGTTCGTTGTTATAAAATGTAATATATTAAACTAGCAGCGCCCCGCGGTTTCACCCGCGTAGTTTCCGTTCTCGCTGAAATACGGGAATAAAATATAGGCTTTTTTACTCCCTGATAATGTCGCTTTAAATTGGTGAAAGAATGTTTAAAATCAGGTTTGGCTGGCTAAAGGCCTGTTCCCGTGGGAAAATTATAGCCCAGAAAAGTACGTTTTCCACTGGCAAAAAAATTTTTTAAATCGGTAAAACCGGTAGTAGATATCGGAGCCATTCATTCCTCAATCCAGTTTATTCCCGTTCCCGTGGGAATTTCCGAAAATCCCTTTATAGTGGTTGCCTACGACATATAAGCCACACCGTATTTCAAGTTTCTAGGTGTTATCGTTTCGGAATAGTACGTACGAGTATTTCTCTTTTTACCCAGTTTTTAAATTTTCCCGTGGGAATGAGATATTTTTCTGGAATAAAAAGTACCCTAGATGTTGACCCGGGTACTCAGTTATCTGCATACCAAATTTCATCAAAATCCGTCCTGTAGTTTTTGAGTGATGCGTGCACAACCAGACAGACAGACAGACAGACAAAAATTCCAAAAATTGGTGTTTCGGTATCTATATCGATAACCATATACACTACCATTAAAATTTTCAAAAAATATTTCATGTACAGACACGGCCCCGTTAGAGTTTTATTATATGTAATGTATAGATTGAAATAATTATAAAAAAAAATACTTAATAAAGCTCTTTTAACAGATTGACCACATGTAATTTAGCACAGGACTTTTATACCAATACCGTAAGTGATCACTAAGAAATGATTTTTGAATTTAGTGTTAAATAGATTATGAAAGTTTATATGGAAGTAGTTCATTTTGATAAATCCCAGAGATTATACGGCTAGATGATAATATATTCATAATATTACGATACCTACCAAAGCAACAATCTACAATAAACATAATCGGGTATTAGGCATAATTATTGCGGGCTGAGAGTGACTGGCGGAAATAGCACATCCGGCCCACGTGCTGCGATGATAGCCTCAGAAGCGAGCAGGGAGCCGGCAGAGCCTTACTCGATTTTCACATTGTAACTCAAGTTGGAGTGACTTTGTAGTAGACGTACCCTATTTCATTAATAGCATATGAAATGTCCTACGTCGCACTAGCTACTACTTGCGAATTTTATTTTCAGTAGCAACACCACAATTAATCGAAAATCCATAGTATTTAATTGCTATTTTAACGGATGTTAATTTTATCGAAAAGTAAAAACATCGAATTTTCAAAAAGTCGACCGTTCATAATTACTTATGGCGTTTTACAAATGTTTTATAACTTTAATGAAATATTTTCGTAACTACAACTACAAAAAACATGTGATCAGTGCAGTTTAGCAAAAATTAAAAAAAAATTGCACATCAAATTCATAAACAATTTATGAAAAAGTAATACTTTGTACCTGAAGTGTGGTTTGAAATTCAGCCTCTTGTACTTATAGTCCGGTCAATTTAGACATAAAAATTGTGGTTAAATAACAATAATTCCCACAGAGCCAAATTTTGGTGGACAGCTGGGGTTTACCATTGCAAATAAAGTTTTAAAAATCCCCATCGATCCTATGTGTGCTAAAAAAGTTATTCGGGTCGAAAGGTCAAAGTTTGAGGATTTTTAGATTTTTCTCGAAAACGGTAAGTTTTATCAAAAAGAACCTTAAATCAAACTTGTAGATCTTAGAATTATCTACTAAAATGGTCTTTATAATTTTTTTCCTAAGAGTTACCATTCCTGAGATATCGCGATTCTAAGAGTCACAATTGCCTTGAGCCATCCTTGAGCGCTCGCCTTCGCGATTCAAGGAAAAACACACCAAGCGGCCGCTACCTTGTTACTAAAAACATGATAGCTGTCAAACTACTACAGCTACACGGAAATAAAAACGACGTAGGGATAGCTTATTATATGCAGAACCAATGTATATAAAAAAAAATATTACAACTAATAATTAAAAGTTCTCAAAAAAAGAAACAGTAAAATCATAGCGAAAAACCGACGAAATACCCTATTTTTTCATGTCGATTTGTCGTCGCATCAAACTTTGGACATTATGATAGTTTTACATAATTGGATGTAGTAATCTTGAGGATTACATTGATATATAATAGTAATATAAATATTGAATATTTACATTATAAGAACCGACTTTCAAGAGTATGAATCTGATAAAAATATCTAAAGGAATCAAAACAATTAGTTAACCCAATAATCAATAGCAATATCAATATCTAGAACTTGACGGGTATTGTTCCCTTAAATTATCCTAAAATTGCCATGGCAGTTAGTGGAGTAGGCCTACAGGGGAAAACACGGTAAAAAAAGGCGCCTAGTATGTACATTACCTCACAGGTGGCGTGGAAATGTGTGCATATCATGTATAGTGTGACTCTTAGAATCGCGATATCTCAGGAATGGTAACTCTTACGGAAAAAAATATAAGAGCCATTTTAGTAGATAATTCTAAGATCTATAATTTTGGTTTAAGGTTCTTTTTGATAAAACTTACCGTTTTCGAGAAAAATCCAAAAAACCTCAAACTTTGACCTTTCGACCCGAATAACTTTTTTAGCACACATAGGATCGATGGGGATTTTTAAAACTTTATTTGTAATGGTAAACCCCAGCTGTCCACCAAAATTTGGCTCTGTGGGAATTATTGTTATTTGAAATGTCTATTTTGACTGGACTATTACCCGTGAATAGGAATAGAAGGTATACTCGTATGTACATTTCTCTGCATTCGTACTTCAAACATAATGTTAGAAATCATTCGAGGCGTGCCAAATGAGAGGCCTCCCCAAATGGGCCAATGATAGCTCGCGGTTGCATTATTCATGGCACACCCGCGCCATCTGTACCTTTCTTTTACTATAGTTTACTGGTTGAGTTCCTATTTATATACATATATATGAAGGGATATGTAAATATACTTTATTTCTATGCCTGAATATACAAATTAATGGACCTTTTGTATCTTCTATGCCTAATTTGGGACTAAATGACCTTCTAAATTATCTTACCAAATTTGTTATTATTTCGGGCCCTATTGCCATTTCAACTGGCCACTTCTCAAATATCGCCTCCTATACAAACAACGGCCTACAATACAGCGCCTCATAAATTGAAAAATGCAGCCCCATCTATATATATAATATACGGAATATTCAATAAAGTAAACAGGGACCTGTGCCAGGGACGTATTTGAGCTCTTTAGCGACCCTAAATCTCACTAAGCAATTGAATTCTTACATGTCATCGTATTGATTCACTTCCTATTACGGCTAACAGTAAAGTAAAATTGAAATATTAGAATACAGATTTTAGTTCAGAAGACTGTAGAGCTCAAATTTCAGATAAGTACTGACTTTACTGTTAAAAAATTTGAAGGAAAAAAGGTCATTCTAATTTCAAATCCAAAATTTTAAATTTGGCCACCCAGATAAAGAAGTTAAAACGGCAAAAAGTTGATAAAATTAGGAAGAAAGGAGGTCCGATAACGAGTACCTCGTTACAAGGTGAAGATAGAGTGAACAGGCATCATCTGGGCAAGCTCGTCCCATCGTAGGCCCCATCTTTGCTCTCGGGCTAGTCTGGGGTCAAGAGTAAGCCCATCATTAACAAAGAACTCTAAGGAGTAAAAAAACTGACTTCAATCTTCAACTTATATGGTTTTCTCATGGATGCCATTGTCAGAACAGGACGAAATTAAAATGGGACCAATCTGGAAACACCAGCTTTCAAATAATAAAATCGGTTGTCTGTAAAGTCGGTTTACTGACGATAGTTGAACGTGACAACGTCATAAGAAAATACTGATGGAATGGATTGTGCCTCTTTGTCGCTCGTTGCGCGCTCTCGCTTGCACTGGAACGCCGCATACGTCATACTTTTTCGTGCATGCAGCCGGCTCCATCGAATTATAAGACGTTGTCACGTCAAAAAATCATCCAAATAGGTTCAGTCGAAAGTTCTGAGGTAACAAACAAAAAAACAGACGATTTGGTAACCTCTTCCTTTTTGAAGTCTGTTAAAAAGGTGATATACGGCGGATTACGTAGAGAGTCCCTTTTTTTTTAACCAGGGAAAATGCATTACTGCATACGCACCCGACCCGGGGGGGCCAGGGTTTATGTGTGGCTCTGCAGCCTAGTGCTGCCATGCCCACTAAAAACCCTGGTGTGTTCCTCCTCGCCGCTTCGGTCCCAGTCATGGCACCGCGGTTGTCCATCCGCAGCTGGGTACGTAGAGAGTCCCTACCCTAACTCCAGCCCTGCAACTTGGAGTGCATTAGCGGACGTGCTCAGAATCCCTAGTCGTGTCGCACGTGCGCCGCGGTCTAGACCGAATTCAGTTATGAGTTTCCAGACTGCCATGTTTATTCTGGGGATATCCTTGAAGAATACGAAATATATATACGTTCCGGCCTATTTGATAGGTTCGTTGAGATTGGCATGATTGCTACTTCTAAATTTATTACATTTAGTATTTATTTACAAAGAAAATATAAGTACATTCATTTACAGTAATTACAGATAAAAAATGTACTTCTAAATCATTTTGATTTGGTGAAATTACTTATCCAATATTTGTGTGCATGAACATGTCTGTTGGCTTCGTGTCTGGGTGTTTCATATTTATTGAATAATGTTTATCAGTTGTTTAGTACCCATAGTACAGGCTCTGCCAGTTTAGGACTGAATAACCGTGTGTGAATTGTGTCCGACAATTTATTTATTATTATTTATTTATTTATAGGTGGTGAGTCCATCGCCGCGCCGGACCGGATCTGTTACACATGCCTCAGAATTAATTCTGAGACCTGAGGGTTTTCTCACGATGTTTTCCTTTACCGACGAGCTAGTGATGAATATGTACGTAAATTTAAAAAAAACAACGCATTGTTACATGCCAGTATTTGAACCCGAGCCTCACAAATTAGAGATTTTTAGTTTGGCAGTGCTGTTTACTTGCGAAGAACACTCTATGGTTTAAGAGTGCTCACTTTTAGAAATGTGGTAGAATAGTTACGTCATTTCATTGGACAGTTGTACCATATCTAAGTAAATAGCTTGATAGATTTTTCTTGGAGAGTAACCAGTCGTGTTTCTCACGTTTTAAGCCAATTTGATTTTATTAACAATCTAGCAACACGCAACAATTCCCAAACGATTTCGGATACCGTTACACATCCGGCCTTACATCGAGTTTGTTTTAGTATCAATAAAATTTAGTACTCGCCGTGACGGACAGTTAAACAAGTGTTTCATAATTTATTATACCATAAATACTGGTAACATAGATTAGTTTTTATTAAAACAACGTTTAATATGCGGTCAACCAAGTCACTAATCCATGGAAGTTGTATTGAATTCAGTTTCATGCACCGGTAACTGGAGTTGGCAATTGGAATGGATATTAATTAGTGTTTGTAGAATAACAATTAGATCGCGATTCTGATCGGAGATAAGAATATATTCTCACATAAACTTATCATATGTCCCAAAGATATTTTTTTATGTCTTTGATTATGGTTTTTGCTTATTTTATGATTGGCTTTTGCAATTTTTTTGTAACTTATGCATGTTTTTTTTATTTACCTGCTTTGCTTATCTTTAGTATCGGCACCATATACTGATTAATCACTACATAGTATAAAACAAAGTCGCTTTCTCTGTCCCTATATCCCTATATCCCTGTGTATGCTTAAATCTTTACAACTACGCAACGGATTTTGATGCGGTTTTTTAATAGATAGAGTGATTCAAGAGGAAGGTTTTAGTGTTAGCATTGCACCCGTGCGAAGTCGGGGCGGGTCGCTAGTAATAAATAAGACAAGTAATTGTATAGTCACTAACTAAGCAGAGCTTGAACCACAGATTAAATAATACTGGTACCGTGGGCTTGGACACGAATGGTCTCATTGGTGTAAAGGCTATCTATCGACTTATTAAAAAAAAGTGTCATTTCGTGAAAAGCTCCTGTAATTGGAACATACTGTTTCGTATTTCATGATGAAGATTCGTCCTTATTAATATGCGAAAGTAACTGTCTGTGTGTTACGCCTAAACTACTGAACCGATTTAATGAAATTTGGTACAGAGATAGTCTAAAATCTGAGAAAGGACAAACTACTTTTTAATGCGAAAAAAAAGCTGTAAGGGGTTGAAATAGGGGATGAAAGTTTGTATGGAATTTATGTAATTTTTAAACCTAGAAGCTTGAAACTTATTTTTTAGGCTTTTGATTAGATATAAACAACTATGTAACAGAGGCTATATTTTATACCCATATTCCTATAGGAATGGGAAAAGCTAAAATAAATATCTCATGTATTCGACACAGTTTTAGTTTAGATTAATGAGCATTTCAGCGGAGTTAGATCTTCCAAGATTCTGTTTATAAACGGAGCGGTGATAAATACGCCGCGTGACTCCGAAGCGACAAAAAGAAGACTGCGTGAGCGCATGCCGTTGCTAATCCTCACTTTCCTGTCGATTTTGTGTGTCACTGCGCAACCTCTGTTTTTGGTCTTCCTTGACATTGTTATTATTTTGGGCACGTCTTTCTAATGTGCATTTGGAACCAGCAATTTTTCCTTGGAGATGGGCTGCTGTTTACATTCAGCCAATCTCCATGGACGAGTTTAGAGTGCCTTTTTATTAGACTATTATCAGCGCAGATATAACGCGCGGTTTCACCCGCATAGTTCCCGTTCCTTTGGGAATACGGGAAAAAATATAGCCTATGTTACTCAGGGGTATGCTAGATTTTATATGGTGAAAGAATTTTTAAAATTGGTTCAGTAGTAGGTAAGTAACTATTTGAGTTTATTCGTTACAAAAAAAAAACAAAAATACAAATCTTTCCTCTTTAAAATATTAGTGTAGAATGACATTTCTAAGTGTATTTTTTATACCTAGGGAAATAAATGGTTTTGAATTGAATTGTTTTATTACGCTCTTCCGTGTTTTGAAGAACATAGCTTGATATTCTTATAGCCCAAAACATACATATACATCACACGCCTTCTTCCTACAGGGGTAGGCAGAGACGATGGATCGCCACTTTGCTCGATCTCTGCATATTTTCGCTTCCTTCACATCCTAACCTTGTGCATAAAAAATGCACTGTCTTTTATTCTTCGCACTCTTGACCCCAGCTTTTTGAAGGACGTCACTAATTTGATCAGTGAACGTCCTTCTGGGGCGTCCTCTTTTCTTGCATCTTTAACATTCGCACCATAAATCTATTTCGGTATTCTTCTTTCATTCATACGTTCTAGAAACAATATAACTATAACGAACATTCCGCTACAAAAACGCTAGTGAATTCGGCACTAAGGACCATCGAATCGAGTGCCGTCGAGTGTTCACTGATTTGACAGCTGCTTGCGATCTGTCGGCCCAACGTGGCCACTGAACTCACCTGGAATGTGGAATAGCCATCACCAAAAAAAAACTAAAAAATCATTTATTTTCTGTAGGTATAGAAAATACACTTAGAAAAGTCAATAGTCTAATAACAAGGCACTCTAAACTCTACCATGAAGATTGGCTAAATGTAAATAGCAGCCCTTCTCCGCCGACGAGTGACGAGACGAGACGAGAGAGAGAACCAGCAAGAAACTCAAATCTAGCCCCAGCATAATAGGGAGAGAGCTACAAAATGAAATAAAATTGAAAATTTAAAGTTACCCCCACACAAGAAACGAGATTTTTTTGGCGTTTTTGTTTTACGGTGATACGAAATCCTTCGCGTATGAGTCCGACTTGCACTTGACTATCTTTTAA
Source organism: Ethmia dodecea (assembly GCA_963855545.1). Taxonomy (NCBI): domain Eukaryota; kingdom Metazoa; phylum Arthropoda; class Insecta; order Lepidoptera; family Depressariidae; genus Ethmia; species Ethmia dodecea. The sequence continues at coordinate 15,296,151 of OY979449.1, read as the reverse complement.
TACCTACTTAGGAGAGATAAGAGGTACAACTAATTTTTTGTACTCTGAACATCTTCAAGTTTTCAATTAGAATCGAATTTGTGCGGTGTAATTTAAATAATAATTTTTAGTCATTTAACTTGGTCTTTCAGATGCTTTCACCTCGAACTATAGTCTGTTAAACCGAAGTAGAGTTTAAAAATAAAAAACGTTTAATTTAATTTTAATCTTTTTCATCTAGCTACTACCTAGCTTTTGTAGTAGGGTTTTCAATTATTATTTATTGTTCATGAATGATTAGTAGCTTATTGGAGCAGCCATTTTTCCATTCCATATTATTTAGTTCAATGTCTCGTCGGTGTCTTTAAAGGTTTGCGATAGTCCTCGAGTCTATCTTGATGAGTTGATGGGACCTCGTTAAAGGTGGGTGGGAGAAGTGACTTTTATTACCGTCTGCCATAGACGAGATAACACTTCGAAGACACCTTAAAAAGGCTAACCTTACAAAAATTAAGCCTTAGAGATGCATAAGAGTTGCCAACCGTAAACTCCATTTTTAGAATTGAAAACCGAAAACTCCATTTTGTTGGAGTTTGTCTTTAAAATAAACAGCTAACTTTTTCTCGCTGCTTCATTCGTATTCAGGATGCCGGGACACGTTAGCAAACATACAGATAAAGCTATTTTTTGAAAGTAATATTAAAAACTAGCGGTCATGAAGCCTTGCGCAGTTCCGGTTTTCGAGGTCCCGAAAAATCCCTCTTTAGTGCACCCACCTTAGTGCATCACACCTCTAAGTATATAGGTTTCAATATTATGTGGAAGTAGGGTTGCTATCCGTCCGGGTTTCCCTGGATTTGTCCCAGTTTAGAGGACATCCGGGGGGTGTCCGGGTGGGGCTTCATTTGTAGTCCGGGTTTAAATTAGGCCACCCGCGACACACGTATTCTGCCCGCACGCCGCAATCAACCGACGAAGCGACTCGCTAAATAAATAAAAAAGTGATCTATGACATTTTCAACAGTTTTTTATAACACTGACTATGTTAAAAAAACCTATTGACATATCCGGGTTCTGGGCTCTAAAATCCGGGGTTTTCACGAGTCTTGTCGTAGTGCCAAATTTTAGATATGGCAGCCCTATGTGGAAGTGTGAACGTAAACTGTTGTGCGCATCTGTACCTCTTCTCCTTTGAACTATTTTACCATGCAACAAGATTTGATCAATGGGGTGTCTAAGGTAAAGTCGTCTGTGTCTTTGGCTGATTCGTAGGCTTCGTTCCGCTAATGTCGACTGCTCTAGAATGTGGGGGTCAGAGTTCGATTTCCGTGACCGTTATCTTGAGTGGCGATTGCTTTGGTGTTGTAAATCTTCTCGTAGGGTCATTGTATCATCATCATCATTTCAGCCTATCGACGTCCACTGCTGGACAAAGGCCCCCACAAGTTTCTCCACAACGTCCTGTCCTGCGGGTAGGTCATTGTATAGCCAACAAAAATTGTTATATAAGTATTGACATAAAGTTTTTCTACACATCTGAGGTAGTAGGGGATTAATATCGATGATGCTAGGCTAGCTGCCACTAGGTAGAATTTTTCAAGTCATCTGAAGGCATCCCGTTGTCCCCACTCAGTGGGGATAAATCGTGCGTTCGAAAAAGAGAATTTTATGATATAACACACTAGACTCTCATAAGTAACAACAATCCACCCCCTCCATCTATCTCGTTTATGTAGGTATAATACCTACTAGCAGCGCCTCGTGGTTTAACCTGCAATCTGCGGCCGTGGGAATACTGGAATAAAATATAGCCTAAGAGAATTATATTTAAATCTCTTTTTTGGTAAAAGAATTTTTCAAATAGGTCCAGTAGTTTCAGAGCCTATTCAAATGAAACAAACGAACAAATCTTTTTTCTTTATAATACTTATTAAGTGTAGCTGTAGACTATAGTCTATTTCACACCAAGTGGGTTCGGTGACAGTTCACATTTTTCCTTTTTACGCATACAACTTTCTAGTAAGAAAAATATGGTTCCAAAAATAATGAATAATTTACTATTATGTTATTGCTAAAATACAATAATTGTCGCCTCTAAAATTCTAAATTAAAGTCTCGACTATAAATTTTTATCAAGAAAAATATAAAAAACAATAAATAAGATATCCTAAAAATACGTATTGAGTGGAACGGAACTTTCAGCATCATTGACACAACTACATTAAATCGATGAATCGAAGCTTTTTGGCGGGAATCCGAAAAAAGATGCAATGTTTTTGTAAAATTTTTCATTTTGTTGTATCTTTTGGGTTTAAAATAGTAATATGTGTGGCAGGGGTCTGTGAAAGTGGGCAGTGATTTGTAGATTCTGAAGATAGAAGATGTAGAGTATGATATTTTCGTATTGCATCAAAAAGTCGATGACATTTTTTTTTATTTTACTATGTTTTTCCCTTACATTACCTGTGAAATTTAAACATATTCAATAAAAAGTAATCTTGAAAAATCATTCTATTTAATAAAGTATAAAATCGATTCCATTTCCTTTACAAACTTACTCGAAACTTTAGAAAAATCGATTGGATTTCATTAGGACACATCACTTCAATTGTCAACAGTGAACTGTCACCGAACCCATTTGGTGTGAAATAGACTATAGTTGGTGAAAAGTGGATACGTAAGTACTTACTTATGTTCAGAAATATACAACTTTTTTTGCCGTTCCTTCTCGATTTGCCGTTCAACGACTTTCTTTGTGCATAAATTAATTAAACCTAATGCCTATCATATTTTCACAATAAATCTTTTTATTGAATATTTTTTGGTGGTAAACCCTACTTTAGTAGCTCAAACAGTTTTAACCGCTTATTTTCTTTGCAACCTTTTCTTGAAGGGTCTTCACCCTCCAAGAAACAATGCAAATTAAAAAAAAAATGCACTTTAGCCGCAAGTCAATTCTAACCATAGCGGTATTAAAATAAGATCAATTTTCCAATATAGACATTTAATAGACAATATCATAGCCAATTAAGTTCTAAAATTGAATGTTTAGCGGGAAACGGTTTTAAATGGCGTTTTTTCAAAGTCATTTCGGAATTATGACTTGGTATTGCAGATTACTTCTTTTGTGATGTAAAAGTTACTGTGTTCCTTAGCAATAGGGGTAGTTATTGCGTAGTAAGGGGTGTTTTCGGTGCGAATTTCGTTGACCATTGTTTTGCTAGTTGGGTAAATAAATAGGGGAAGATGTTAGATAGGAGGGATCTTTGTGCTTTGTTGCTTTAGGTTATACTTATAATGCGTTAGATTATTTAAGGGTTGCGATAAAACCGGAAAAGTCTTCTGAGGAAATATCTTATAGGCTACAGGAAAATGTGCGTTGCATATTTTTAAGAGAAATTGAAGAGAAAGAGATTCGTTGTGATAACGAACAATCGAAGAACAGAGACCCTTGGGTGGCTTGAAAAATTCTAACAGTTAGGTGGCCACTAGTCTAAGACCATCTCCCAATACTCGGCGGGCTCGCGTGAGAAAGATTATAGCCCATACTTCCTCATGTGTGACGAAAGACCCTTAGCTCAGCAGTGGGCTGTTATGGGTCGATGATGATTAGATATTGAAATTTATGATTATTTTATTTTTTTCGGTTGAAAAATGCTGGTAGGTTGTCAAAAACTTGGAGCAACTGGATACCCATATTTCACGAGATATATCTATTGGACCCCTAAACGTGATAGGTGGTGAGCCCATCGCCGGGCCGGGTCTATTTACACATGTCTCAGAATTAATTCTTAGACCTGCGGGTTTCCTCACGATGTTGTCCTTCACCGTCGAGCTAGTGATAAACATGTACGTAAGTTTTTGAAAAACTCATTGGTACATGCCAGGATTCGAACCCGAGCCTCAATGATTTTCGGTCGGCTCTTACACCGTAAGAGCCGACGTAAAACGGCCGTACGTAAAACCGTGAATAAATCCCAGCAAAAAGTTTATATAACTAACGCAACGCAACACCAAAGAGTTTCGTCATCCGAAACATAAACTGTTCGGACATCTCACTCTTTTCTCTCGAAAAAGACCGAATGTGAAAACAATAAAAGTGGCGTGCTATTCTTGGCGGTTCCTAGTAAACAAGCATAATAATAGGCACTAAGCGCATGCCAGTCAGTCAATGGCCGACACGAATCGGTGATCCAATTCTCTTTACTTACGAGATTAATTACCTTACTAATTTGCGAATATAACACGTAAGTATTTAAGTGTTGGTTATCAGCCTATAATAATATACAGTACATATTATATAATTAAATTAAAAAAACGTTGTTTTAGATATTGTTCATAGTTGTAGATAACGTTGGATGAAACGTTTCAAGCAAGGTGGTCCTATGACCTGAAGAAGATTGAAACAAGAAGATATAGCGTGACTTGGGAGAAAGACAAGCTTTTGGGAAGCAAATGATGACGGCGTCAAAAAATTTAAAGTAAAGTGTGAAAAAATTTACATAAGCCATACTTTGGCATTATGGTCTCTGCTTCCTTAGTCAAATCAGCCTAAAAAAGTTAAAAAGAAGAATTTTCTTCTAATCTCTTTGGAAGGTTTAATGATTTTTCTTAATATATTTTAATACATATGCTAAATAAAATAAATAGTAAGTATTTTATTTGCATTGGTTTATTGATTCACAATATTCTGCTTTGCAATAGTAGTTTTCCAATATAACCAATACTCAATCTCGTTTTCACAGCGTCCGATTCCATTTTAGTGTTTTATTTTTTTAAGGTTTGTTTTGGTACGCGCTCCGGTCTCTCCCCACCTGATATGCTTGGCTTCCCGCCAACTGGCCGGTGCGTGTACGAAAAAACACCTCGGAGCTAATAGCCAATTATTCGCTGTTAGAACTCCGCCAAATGACTTGTTGATGGGTTAGTTATACTTTATTATCGCTTGGTTATTGTTAACCAACTATCTGTTTGATATTATGCAAATTTATCGCTATTTAGACGATTGAGGAATCAAACTACCGCCTGTTTCTATTTTATGATCAAATAAAATAACAAAATAAATAGTCTCACGCTATTTATCCCCACGGGGGTAGGCAGAGGTACTTGAAAATTCCCACGATTTACTAGTATATTCTTTGGACCCCTAAACGTGATAGGTGGTGAGCCTATCGCCGAACCGTGGTGCTGTGACACGTGCCAATTCTGGGGCCTTCGGGTTTACTCATAAAGTTCTCCTTCACCGTCAAACTAGTTAAACTAAGTCTGTGAGTTTCAAAAGCCCTGGCCAGTAGTAAAACTACCACCTGTTTGTATTGTATGCTCAAATCTCATTACTGTCCAGTCAAGAGCACGTGGAGCTTGACACGTTGAACCTTTTTACGTTCTTATTACAATCGTCAATAGACGTCAGACTAGCACTACAGATGTAAAGCTTCATGTGGTCTTGACTGTACCAGGCCTGTCCTACTCTGGAGTGTAGGTATAAATGTGTGCTACAGCGCGCACGCCTACTCGACAGGCGAGTCGCAAGGGGTGCCCGTCGGCGACAGACTACCAACAGACTACAGTAGACCAACATACATTTGATTAACCGACTCGACGCTCTGTAAGGCTATTAATTATAATTGTTATTGTAAACCATATTTATTAGAAAGACATGAGATTAAAAAGAGCTGCTTGAGTTTCTTGCTGGCTCTTCTCGGGGTACCTACTGCATTTGGAACCAGCAACTCGTCGGTGGAGATGGGCTGCTGTTTACATTTAGCCAATCTTCATGGACGAGTTTAGAGTGCCTTGTTATTATAAACTAACTGACTTTTCTAAGTGTATATTCAATACCTACTGAAAATAAATGCATTTGACTTTGACGTTATTGGTTTTTGTCTTACTAATATTAAAAGGAAAGTACTTGAGTTGACCTTCTGTACGTTAGTACTTTTATATATTCTGTGACTATACAAAACCTTTCTCAAAGCACATGGGATCAATAGCTCTGGCACAGTAACCCAATTAGCAGCAGAGCTGGACAAACAAACGTACGGACAAGCAGTAATCAGTGCCGAGCAGTGTCATTACCGGACTCAGTAACAAATGACATAGACAGTAACGCCTGTATGTATGTTACGTATAACATATATCACACTAAAGAGTAAAAACCGACTTCAACTTATATGGTTTTCTCATGGATGCCATTGTCAGAACTGGACACGGGAAGCACCAGCTTTCAAATAAAAAAAGAATCATAAAATAGGTGCACACAGTTGAAAGTTCTGAGGTCCCAAACTTAAAAAAAAACATACAGTCGAATTGAAAACCTCCTCCTTTTTTGAAGTCGGTTGAAAAACACAGAAACATGTAAAGTCATCATCAAGTGACAGCCCACTGCTTTCCTCTCCTCACAAGTAGGTAAAACTAAAACCGTATCATAATAACGAATCGATTGACACTTTTCATCAAAATCCGTTGAGTAGTTCAGGAGCTACGGTGGAACATACAAACACATACGTACACAGCCTGAATTTTAGTCTTGCTGTTAAAAACGTAGTAGATTTAAATTGTAAAGGGCTATGTAGAGATATTGAATACCTGGAAATACCTATCGAACTTTATCGAACTCAGCAATGTTAAATATTATGTTACATTTTTCCGATAAATGAATTGGCGTACCTAACTAAATTTAGGGCTATGGAAACCGTACTACTGTTGCTCTTTAATTAAGAAATTTGGTTAGACAAAACAAAATTACGAATGCATCATATTTTTTTCTATTAATATACTAATTGGGGTGTATGAGAAATTGCGCTTATTCTGTGACGCGGTGTATATGGGCTTCTTTTTAATAGTGTCCATTGAAATATGTAACGAATATTTCAGTGCTGAAACCTACACACGTACGTTCTACGTCTGTCCGTTGCTCGTTAGCGCATCGCTTTGTGTTCATTATGATAGCAGTCCGAAGAGTTGTCTGTTGCAATATGCCGGGACATGGGGACTATTCGGGACCGGACTTTTATAGGGGTATGGAGGAGCGGAGGTGGAATGCTCCTCCAATCGTGAAAAGGGAAGATCTTCCTTTAGGTGAGGTGATCGTGCCTGGGGACCGCGGACCAGATTGATGTTGGACAGTTGTATTTATACAAACTCATTATAAAACTTCGATAGCGTGGCTTAGAATTTGGCCGTCTGTTGGCGCGTTCTACGTAGTGTCGCTACAGGGATCAAAATTATTGTTGGGGACTTTCTTGTTCCGCTTCTTGTCCTTAAAGAACACTTTATGCGGAGTTGGTGGATATCTATGTAGAAATGGAAGGTAAGCAGGGTCCATGAAATGTAATGGGATGCGTGCGAGTGAGATGGCAGGAAAGAAAGAGAGAGTATTGGAGGACGTGATAGAAGTGAGTATGTGTGTTGAGAGAGAACATTTTCGTTGGAAAATCACTATACAATTTTGGGGCTCGTCCGGGATTGTTCCCCAACAAAAATCGAACGAAGGCTTTTTATCCTACTGCCTCAAAAAGAAGGTAGTATTAAAAATCCTTGCAGTACCAAACGACAGGTAGTCAAGTTTTTTAAATTTTTGTAGTCAATTATTTAGCTGCCTTCCTTGTAACACGCTTGTAACACGCAAAAATCATATAATTTTGTGCTTGATTCGGTGAGATTTTTGTATAGTTTTTTTCTTTTTGCGGGGCGTCCCGGAAAATCCTTCTAACGGGACACAGCAGCACTAGCTATCATCGTCAGACGGACAGACGGACCACTTGTGGGGCTGGCTCGTAATTATCGTGTTTATGCGAGGGGAGCTCAATGCCGACTGTTGCGATTTTAATAAACAACCCTTGTCATTGTAGCTTTATATTCCCGTCTGCTTACCGTTTTGATACGCCGAACAGATATTTATGTTTCTGTTGATAATTTTTACCCTCTAAGTCAAGAAAATGAGACATGATTGATTTTTAATTGTTCTGGTGCGCATTGCAACCGCACGGTCTTGGCTGATTAAAAAAAAATACAACTTCGCTACAGGAAACTAAAAAAAGTAAAAAAAGACTAATCGCCACTACGATGTTTGAAGGTTCTCCTCGATTTCTCTGGGATGCCATCATCAGATCCTGGTTTCCTTATCATGGTACCACCGTTGGGATATCACCTTTCCGTTTATAAACCACGAACACACAAAAAAAAACATTCTCAACAAACACTCCTTTTTTGAAGTCGGTTGAAAAACTTGTGTTCTCATTTCGGTGGGAGTTTCTTCCGCTACTTCTTTGCTAATATTCCGAATCAATGATAGATACGTGGTTCTATGTGTGAGTGATTTCCATTACATAGATTTTGCTGCGATGAATTAAAACGAACGAAGGAAATACTAACTCAGGCTCTTAACTATCATAAGTAAAAATACCACGATTTTAGAACCTTAGATTCTCGAACCACTTACGATTATACCTGTATCAAATAGTTATCCAATAATAACACCCGCCCACAGCACTAGCAAAAACTGCCGGCTTCACCGCCGTCGCCTTATACAGATAATTGTTTACCGACGCCAATTAATCTGTGATTACAATGATTACATGTTCGGATAACATTAAAGCGAGTATCGAGTACATTGTAGATGTTGAGTTAGATACTGGTGTACAAGTTTCGTGTTTGTGGCGTTTGGAGTAGAGACCATGGATCCGTAGGGTTCTGAAGCGCCGCAAAAGCGCAGCTTATCAAAAAGCTGTTAGTGCGTTTAGTCGAGGCTTCAGGTGATCAGAGAACTGGCAGATATCTTTGTTAATGAGTCAGCCTAATCCAGAGGAGAAATGGCAGGCAGGCATCTTCTGGGCCAGCTCGTCTATGAAGTTTATCTAAATGTAAACAGCAGCCCATCTCCACCGACGCGTTGCTGGTTCCAAATGCAGTACCCCCAGAAGAACCAGCAAAAAAATCCCTTTAGATTCTTCTTCAATGTCGGAATGTCATAGGGTACATTCTAACCAACGTAGTCTTTGAATGTTTCAATAATGATTTATTATTGCTGATAGGTAATTTAATCAGCATGTCGAGGCTTATACAAGCCAGCATACCTTCACAACGCCTTTTAAAGCAATCACAATACATAAATATTCAGTGTTCCCGTATCTCTGTCCGCCATCAAGTGACAACCATGTCTCCTGTGACGTCACAGATATCTTCCGCATACCTCGACTTTTTCTCCGCATTCCCTGCACGAGTCTTACAGTCAAGAGCACGTGAAGGTTTACACTTGTAGTGCGAGTCTCACCTCTAAGGAGATTGTAATAAGAACGTTACTGTACGTTATCGTTGCTGACAAAAAGTGGTGGCAATCTTGGAGCGTGTGGCGTGATTGGACTGACGAGTGTTTTGGCGAAGAAGCTCTTGGAAGCATTGAATAAATATGATCGCGCCTTTATCTCCGAGGTCAGCAAAGGTATTCGATCATGACTGTGAGGGTGGTGGTGTATCTCAATGCACAGTCAAGAGCACCTGGAGCTTGACATGTTGGATTGTAACGTTCTTATTCTAATCGGCTTAGAGGTCAGACTCGCACTACAAGTGTAAACCTTCATGTGCTCTTGACTGTACCATGTAGGTACTTACCTACCCATTATTGATAAATGTTATTACTCCAAAAAATTAAGAAGTGTTAACATTTGAGATTTTTTTTATAATCTTAAGCTTTTTATCCCCGAGTTGGTAGGCAGAAGTTATACAGAGTATGAGTGGGTTAAAGAAAAACCGTAGCTCAGCAGTGGGCTGTTACATATTGATGATGTTACATACATACAGTACGAGTCTCGGCAAACAGGGGGCCAATTCCACGGTTACAGTTGGATGACAATGACATGTCGATGGTGTTATTTGCTTTTCAAAGTGGAAAATAACACTATTGACTGACCATTGATATGTCATTTCATCCAATTGTAACCGTTGACATTTAGTGGAATTGGACCCCAGATTCTTCCGTGACAAGTAAACAAAGGTCCAACTATAACAAAAAAAAATGGTTCCAGACAAAAAAGTATTATTTGACTACAAATACAACATATTTTAATGTACCCGCGTACTTTCTGAACAGTATTACTACTTCATCAAAACTCACTGAGCAATCTTTTACAAACAATGTTAGGAATTATCTTATCAGAGCAAAAACTTGGAAAGTTAGGTATGTAGCGATGAACTCGTCCCGTCGATAAGTAATTGTCGACAGAACGAGAGGCGACACGGACCCTTTTTGTGTCGGTGTTGACCATAAAAGTAATCTGCAGAGTAGTGAGAACGCAGAGAATTTATAAAAAAAAAAAAATAAATTGATATATCTACCTATCGACACAGGCGAGGTCCGAAGGGGGGGAGGGGTCACAGGGGACATGACCCCCCGAAATCTAAGGTCAAATTAAAAAATATTAAAAAAAAAATCCAAATAATAAAAGGAATTTCTACGCTTAGGCGTGTAAGATCGTGGTTGAGAGCTAACATGTTAAAAGAGCGATTAACAGGTTTAGTTTACGACCTCCATTTGTTTTATGGGTAAGTATAAAATATAATTGTGGCTTGTGCAATAATGTTTATTTTATTCCAGATACTTACCTGTTTTTAGGGTTCCGTACCTCAAAAGGAAAAAACGGAACCCTTATAGGATCACTTTGTTGTCCGTCTGTCCGTCCGTCCGTCCGTCTGTCAAGACCCTTTTTCTCAGGAACGCGTGGAGGTATGAAGCTGAAATTTATATCAATTACTCAAGTCTACTGTCCCTTGAAGTTGTGAAAAAATCAAACTTCTAAGCCAACGCAATCAAAAGATACAGCCGTTTATGCCGCAAATTTTCGACACTTGCAAGGGAATCAAAACCTACAGGGTGCTTCCCGTGAACTCAGAATCTTGAAATTTGGTACGAAGCAACGTCTTATAGCATAGATAAAGGAAAAATTACGAAAACCATAAATTTGCAAGGTTGTACGGAACCCTCGGTGCGCGAGTCCGACTCGCACTTGGCCGGTTTTTTTTATTAGTGTAGTGAGTGACCCCCTCCAATATTTCAGGCTGCGACCGCGCCTGTATCGACAAACGATAAGCCTGATACATTTGGAAGTATTGTCGCTTGAAAGACCAAGTTTTCATTACCTTGCTCTTATTAGAATTATACAATCAGAAGCCTGTAGAACCGTTTTTTTCCATTCCGATCTATTGATCGACCCGAAATGGTCATAAACATGAAAGAACATTTTTTTCATTGTTACTAATAATATAAGGTTTTGTAGCTACGGGTGGGAAAAGATAGCTGCTCGCAAAAATGACACTTAGGTGTATCACGCAGAACTTTTGCTGATAGTATCTACTTAGTTAACTACTTCGGTGCTCTGAGCTTGAGGTCAATAACGATGAATGAAAGTAAATCCTAACTAACAACCATCCTAGAATCTAGGGGCACTGGATTGTTATTGGCAAATATAAACTAACCCTTAACCAGGTATAGATTTTTAAATTTTCCATTGGTTTTAAATCATATTTCAATAACATAAAGTGGTAATTTAACTATTCGTCCATTGCCTGCCTAAGGACTAAAAAGAGTTTACAATGATTCAAAAACGATTCAGTCCGATTCATGTAAATCAGGCATACGAAAAGAGTTATCCTTTACGGCCAAATAATTATTAACGTTCTATTAAACATTTTTCTTCGATTTCGGAATACATTTGTTTGGAGGTTGTTTTTTGATTAAATTTATTTCAGGGTCCTGTTTGGTCAGCCGAGTGATGCGTTGGTGTGACTTATTATAAAAGAACTTACAAGCTCCTACTTTGAATAAACGCATTTTGAATGAACTGCGAAATAGTCTTGGGCATAGTCGTTCGCCATTGGGAGCGCTCACTTTTCGCAGTCCTACCGCGAAATAGTTCGTTCATTTAGTTCGTTTTTTATTTTATATGTGGCGAAAAACTTTAATCATAGACAGACTATAATTTAATATGAAACTCTTGTAAGAGCGGCTAGAGTAAAAAAAAATATGTCGGTTAGCCATGCAGGCCCATCAATAATAGAGCAAACGCCAGAAAATTAAAAGAACTAAGAGCGAGACTGTGGACGAACTAGTTCGCATAGTTCACCTAAAAGAGCGCTCTTTCGTACTAGGTCGTTCGCGAACTACCCAAGACTACTGCGAAAGTCAGCCTCTGCTCTCAGCTACTCTGTGCCAGTGTCGACCATATTCAGGTAATGTCTTCGATTAGTCACCGATGCTTCTGCAGCTTATATATTATAGTAGCTTCAGTGGACGTTTTTGCGACTATAGCCGATCTATGCAATCTGCACTGTACTTGCATGACGACCTAACTGTGCTGCTGATTCTGTATTCATCAGTCTTCTGCGGAGATGTCACGAATCAGATATATTGGATAGTTCCGTAAAAACGAGAGATTTATTGTTTATTTATTTCATGAAGAAATATCGCAGTATTCCAGTCGGGTTTCGCTTGCGATGGCGTTTATCTCTACATAAATATTTATGGGTACATAGGGATTTTAGGCATAGACTAAGGGACCATATAGTACGAGATCCAGCCGCAAAAAAGGGTAGGGATCGAGTATAAGCTACAAACCAAATTTTGCTGACCAGCTGAATTTTCAAAATCTTTATGTATTTTGCCCCTTTATGCCGCTTTATGTATAAACATTTTGAAAAATCTGCTGATTTTTCAGTCTTTACGCATATTGCCGTGACGTGGACGGTATTTTATGTGAAAAAACAAGTGAATGAAATTTCGATTTTTTTTATTAAAAGTACTTGCGGCCATATTTCGATAGGGACCCTTATCTTCTCCTGATCATAAATATGCGTAAAAATTTGGTTTGTAGCTTATACTCGATCCCTATACACTTTTTTGCGGCCGGATGTTAGGCTAATACTAATGCTAATACTAACACTTTGGGTGACCAGAAGGCTGGCAGTTGTCTCTGTTAAAGGATCAGCCTGAAACAGAGGGAAAGCAGGTCTTCTAGGTACTGTCCCTCACGGTTCGTCTTTGGATGTCGTTTTTAGGGTTCCGTACCTCAAAAGGAAAAAACGGAACCCTTATAGGATCACTTTGTTGTCCGTCTGTCCGTCCGTCCGTCCGTCTGTCAAGACCCTTTTTCTCAGGAACGCGTGGAGGTATGAAGCTGAAATTTATATCAATTACTTAAGTCTACTGTCCCTTGAAGCTGTGAAAAAATCAAACTTCTAAGCCAACGCAATCAAAAGATACAGTTGTTTATGCCGCAAATTTTCGACACATGCAAGGGAATCAAAACCTACAGGGTGCTTCCCGTGAACTCAGAATCTTGAAATTTGGTACGAAGCAACGTCTTATAGCATAGATAAAGGAAAAATTACGAAAACCATAAATTTGCAAGGTTGTACGGAACCCTCGGTGCGCGAGTCCGACTCGCACTTGGCCGGTTTTTGAGAAGTTACCCGTGGTCACGTTGTTAAGGTTAAACATGCGAAAGTAACTTCTTGTAGTAATATTTTTGTTACATTCGTAGACCGGTCTCTGTCGGACACAACATATACTTGGATGACGCGATAATAGGCTAAAAATAATATGTTTATGTACAAGGTTAGATCAATGTACATGTTTCATGGAAAATATTCAATTGTAGAGCAAAAAGCTACAACACTAGACTCCCAATTGACGAATTCACTAAACAAATAGTTAAACCATCTGTGCTACCGTTAAGGTGAGTATAGACTACTTACAACATTTACTTGTATCAGAACTTCGAGCATTCGCCATTTTTAAATTTACTCAAACCGCTCTTCGAACACGACGCTCGATGTTTTGTTACAGCCTTTTAAAAACCAACGAGCATATTGGTGTAACATTTCGTCGAGCCTTATAGCCGTATAGTACGCCGAACGTTCGTGGGAACGTTACATTACATGGAAATGCTTAGGCTAACTGAGCTTTTGCCTTTATTGTACTATTCGTAAGAACGTTACATTACACCGAAACGCTCGAGGAAATGTTGTAGTCTATACTCACCTTCAGGAATTTTCTCGAGAATGCTGTCAGTTGGATACTAAACCGGGCGAAACTAAATTTTATTACCCATCCCATAGCGGATCTGAACAGGGCCGGATTTAGAGGTCTGGAGGTCTCGGGGCAACAAAGGAGCGGAGGCCTCCTCGCCCCAAATTATTGTCTAAATAAAATGAACAATTTTTTTCAGTCGAGTTTTTCAATAAATAATTTATTGTGGATCCAAGTAGATTCTCTTAGTATTCATAAACATATTTGATATGCGTACAAACAAAGTACTGTTGGTAACAGTGAAACAGCAAAAAAATATATATCAAAGGAAAATATGTTTACTAGTGTTTATTAGTCGGAATTTAAAAGATTTTTTTTCCGAGTCTCTATTGTGAGGGCCCCCCGTTTGTGGAGGCCCGGGGCTTTCGCCCCGGTTGCCCTCCCTTAAATCCGGCCCTGGATCTGAGGGGAATGGTTTACAAAACTGTGCTTCTTCCAAACGCTATATCTATGGTTTTGTTTTATGTTTTTTTACACAATTCACACTCCGTTATTTAGTCCCAAACTAGCCAGGGCCTGTACTATGGGTACTAAACAACTGATAGACAACTTAAAAGAAAGAAAAATAGAAATAATCTCACGCTTTTTATCCCCGAGGTGGTAGGCAGAGGTATTGCATTACTGGATATACCCATATTTCACGAGATATATCTATTGGACCCCTAAACGTGATAGGTGGTGAGCCCATCGCCGGGCCGGGTCTATTTACACATGTCTCAGAATTAATTCTTAGACCTGCGGGTTTCCTCACGATGTTGTCCTTCACCGTCGAGCTAGTGATAAACATGTACGTAAGTTTTTGAAAAACTCATTGGTACATGCCAGGATTCGAACCCGAGCCTCAATGATTTTCGGTCGGCTCTTACACCGTAAGGCTATCACTGCTATTAGACAACTTAAATAAATATTAAACGACCAGACATGAAGCCAACAGACATGTTCATGCACAAAAATGTTGGCCCCGAGCGGGGATCGAACCCACGACCTCCGGCTCAGAAGGCAGGGTCACTACCAACTGAGGCAACAGTTCCGTTAGTATTTGCCTGATTAGCCGTTGCCTGCAATTTTACCGGAGTCAGTATCGTTCCCCTAAGAACATTATAGGACTTGCTACTCCCAAAAAAGCAAGCTTTCTATTGGTGAAAGAATTTTAAAAAATCGGTTCAGTAGGTTTAAAGCCTATTTATTAGAAAGAAACATAAAAATCTTTCCTCTCTATAATATTAGCTTAGCTTTTATCAATAGTTTGTTTATTAGTATCTAGAATGTGTAGGTCAAATCTTGGGTCAACGCTTTAACATGGTATCAAAACGTCTACATTTTAACAAGTAAAAGTCGAATAATAAAAAAAACTGGAAAAAATTTGTTTTGTATTGTATGTGTGCGAGGCTGGCCGGTTTATCTTTAAACAATTGACCCTTTTAGGGAAAATGGAAGGAAAATTAATAGGAAACTATCGAAGGTTTTATTATTTTAATCTACTACAACGATAAAATATTATTAGTTGTTTCTAAACACGATTCCGCCGCTCACTGAACAAAAGCTACAGCTTACAACCCTTTCAGGGGTCTGGTACAGTTTTCTACGGGATTTAAGTACCGAAAACAATACTTCCCACCCGATACCTGATGTGACGTCGGATCCCTCCGGACCGGAAGAGAATAATTACCTGCCTGCCAGAGATAAGGGTATAATTACATCTGCCGGTACAGTCGGGCGCAGAATAATTGAATTACGTTAGGATCAGAGTATTCTGAGCGATAAGTCGCAGGGTTCCGGCGACAGGCGATTTAGGGAAATAGCTGTATCGGAACGGATGCATTTCATTTTTTTTATTTAGGGGCTTTGAATTAAAAGTTATTGCAGCTGGAACCACATCACACGATATTCGATAGCTGGATTCAATAGAAAAACTAAAATGCGATACCAAAATTAGCACAGTAGACTTAAGTTAATTAATTTATAAATGACTAGCAGCGCCCCGCGGTTTCACCCGCGTAGTTCCCGTTCCCGTGGGAATATCGGAATAAAAAGTATCCTATGTCCGTCTCCTGGTTCTAAGCTACCTCCCCACCAACTTTCAGCCAAATCGGTTCAGCCATTAACGCGTGATGCCGTGACCAAGGGAAAAAGGGATTCATTTTTATATTATATAGATTTACATAATTGTGTAATAAAAGGAGGGACTTTCAAATTTTTTATAATTATGTCTGATGAAATTCACGTCTATCTACATCTCTTGAGGATTATATAGAAGAAATTAAATTATTTAAACACGCTTTTATTTTTTCTTTTGAACTAGCTGACCCGACAGACACCATATTCAAATACTGTAGAAAAAAGCATTTTCACATTTTCTCGAAAATTTATTTTTTTCTTTCTGTGCAAAATTTTCGTATTTTTTTCTATAAATACTATATTTGGCCTATGATAAACTATTTATAGTTATAGTTATAGAAATTCTGGGAAATTATTCCTTATCTAATTTTCCCGCGCTACTGTACAGTCAAGAGCACGTAGAGCTTGACACATTGGACTTTGAACCGGCCCTGTATTCTATGGAGCGCAGTATAAATCAGAGCTCAGCTTAAACTGGTAGTGTAAAGCTTGACTTGCTCTTGACTGTACAAAGCCTAAGGCGCCCACTGTACTGACAAGACACTTAAGCCGCAAACATAAACATTTCCGGATTATAAAAAAAAAAAAACAAATTAAATTCTCTTCTGTTTCAAATTCCGTAATTGTTGTGACTTTGTTCGGAAGTTTGTTGTAAATTGAAGGAGGGAACACCGTAGCTCAATTTCGCGAAAAAAAATTAATGATCAGTTTCAGGGAGATGCAGTAATTGAATTTCTTTATTATCTTTAGGTTGGTATTAGAGAATTTAAAAAAAAATGTTGGTAAAGACAAAATGATGTCTTGACTGCATTAATCTGAGCTATCAAAGTGCAGCTGAAATTTACGTCCGTATTCACCAAAGAGATTAAAATATAATAGGACATGGAGGGGGCATTGGGAATATTTTCATACAAAACTTTGAAGCATGTTTGAAGTTCAAGCGTCATGTCAGTTAGTATGAACGCGAGCTGTCATTCGGTCGAAATTGTACTAGACTTATTCCACTTGGAATAACTTTTGGCTTCAAATTTTCCTAGCTTTGTCCCCTCTATGCCCTATTATATTTTAATCTCTTTGGTATTCACCAACAAATAGAAGTATGACTTCTATTACCACCAATTCTACTTCTACCAAACAAAAACAAAGATCAAAATTGGTTCATAATTGGCGGAGTAATCGCGTGACATACATTCAAAAAAACAGTCGAATTAAAAACCTCCTTCTTTTTGAAGTCGGTTGAATATACTTGAAATGAAGTCGGTAAATGATTTAAAACAAAGTATTATTTGCTTTTTGGTTCATTCTGTTACTCATTGTATTGAATTATGGATTTCATTTGAATAATGCTTCACCCGCATACAAGTACTTTAATTATTTCCAACTTAATTAAAGTTAAGATAACGCAATACTTGATAAAAAGCTTATATACTTTATCATTAATTTGATTAGCCTGTGAATCAACTAGCGTCTGCCCAGCGGCGTTGCCTGCGCGAATCTTGTTTATTCCCGTAAGAATTTACAAAAATCCAATCTTAGTGCTAATTTGATCTTTTGTCGAACTTTTGTGCAAAATTCATGTTTCTAGACCTAGCGGTTTCGGCTGTGCGTTAATCGATCAGTCAGTCAGTCATTAAGTAAGTAAGTATTCCATTAATAAAATCTTTCGGACCATCGAGTTGATTGTGCGTAGAGTTGCATTTACAGAATGTTTAATCCTATAAAGTTGAATTCCCAAAATTTTGAATTTGTAGAATGTTGAACTGTTATTGTACTTAGACTCTATTTTATACAGATGGAAGAAGAAAAAAGACGAAAAAATTCATAGCGACCAAGACGTCTAAGTCTTTTATAGACGCTATAGACATTTACACGGTGATTATAGGCATCTATATACGTTTACGACTGACGGGGTGTATGTATAGTAAGTGTAGAGGTGGGTGCGTAGAGTGGCATTCTTTGGATAGCTACGAATAAAAGCGCGTCTGGCAATCGGCGCAATTTCGCTACAGGCGGGCTGGGGGGCGAGCTTAGGCCCTTATATTCACTGTGGCTTAGGTCCGAATTCAGAAACGCTAAACGACCGTTAAACAATAATTGACCTTTAAAACAATAATTAGCAGCACACATAAGTTTAATTTCTTGATATCTAAATAGGGTATTTCACTGTATAAATATAAATTATACACACCTCTAAAAATGTACTTCGATTTTCATCTTTACAATAAAAAGTGTTGCAATTACATAACATAACTTACTTAAAATTATAACGGCACATAGTCAGTAGGTACTTAGTACATTTTCCATAGTGAATTTTCGTTTTGACAACTCAATAAATAATAAGTAAGTATTGACACCGCTTTTTTAGCAATGATAAACAATTATAAAACAATAGCGTAGGTCTTTATTCTCTATGAGCGGACTTATATTGAAAACGGCACGTCAAATTGAACGATAAATTGACCGGTCAAGCCGCGTAATCCGGAAACAATAGGATTATCTGAACACATCGCCCCGGAAGGCTGCTGCTTGATAGGTCAAATGTCATTTGCCTGCAATAAATAAGTTTTTTATTTCTTTTATTTGATGCTGTCTGATATTCTAAGATTGGCTGCAATTCTTCTTTACAGCGACTAAAATTATTTTAGTTTAGTACTGTCTTTGTCTTGACTCAAAAAAAGAAAAGGGATAGAAGATATCCTACAGAATTTAGTCCTGTCAGAGGCTGTATTTTAGTCGTGACTTCTTTACTTATACACTAAACATGTTATGAAATGCCTTAGTTGACAGGACTAATTTTAATTCGTAAGTACTAAATATCTCGCGTCTCTTTTCTTTTCTAGGAGAAATAAAATGACAGGAGTAAACTAAAATAAGTTTAGTCGCTGTAAAGCAGAATCGGGCCATTGTCTTCTACCATTGCCCAATCACTATAAGTGTCAATTTAATGTGGATGATCAATAATGTAATTAGCAACATATTTGTATGAGTTTACACTTAGGTGGGTAGGTACCTACTGTGTTTTTTTATATAATAAAAAGGCAAATGAGCAGACGAGAGCTAATGATGGAAAATGGCCGTGGACTCTTGCAACATCAATGCGTTTGTATTGTCTACCAACATAAAGAAAACAAAAAAAATAAGAACCTAATGTAAGTAGGTACCTAAAGTCGTAGCGCAAAGGGAAACCTCAAACAAAGATCTAGGTAGTTCATTCCACAGTTCACAAGTGCGCGGAAAAAATTCATCACGAATAATTAAACAGTCGCATGATTTTGGGCACTTGATTTTAACGGTCGTTTAGCGTTGGTGAAATCGGACCTTCGTTATCTTTTATCACGTAAATGAAGTCCGTGAATCTGTTGCTTAAGTCTACTACAAGAATTCATTATTTATTATTTTTTAAAATACAGTTAATATTACAATCAGTATTGTGTACAACACAATAAAAACCGCCTTCCTACTCCGCAAAACAAATTAGCCGAACCAATTTCCTAAAAAACAAAACAAACTTTCACTGGAGGCCGGAGCTTCGCAAGCTCGCCCCGCGTACCGTCAGTCCACCGGCGGCGCCCGACAGGCTAGCACGTCCGCGCTCCGTTGCGCCCGCGAGTGACAGAATGCCCGCGCGCGCCGTGGCGTTGCTCGCGACCGCGGCCCTCGCTCTCGCCGCCTCTCCCGACCCTTGCTACGAGGACGGCCGCCCCCGCCGCTGCATCCCCGACTTCGTCAACGCCGCCTTCGGGGCCCCCGTCTTGGCTTCCTCCGTCTGCGGCAGACGCGGCCCCGAGCGTCTCTGCGACCCCCCAGGCGACCAGCCTCCCGAAGCGGCCTGCCGGCTCTGCGACGCGGCCAGGCCCGACCACCGCAATCCCTCAATCCATCTCACTGACCTGAATAACCCTCACGACGTCACCTGCTGGAGATCCTCCGCTCTCGCCCCAGCTTCTTATGACTCGCCTCCTGACAATGTCTCCTTAACCCTGTCCCTCGGGAAGAAGTATGAGTTGACGTACGTCAGCTTGCAGTTCTGCCCGAAAGCGGCGAGGCCGGACTCCGTGGCGATCTACAAGAGCGCCGACTACGGCATCACGTGGCAGCCGTTCCAGTTCTACTCCAGCCAGTGCCGGAGGGTGTACGGGCGGCCTAACAAGGCTACGGTGACGGCTGCAAACGAGCAGGAAGCTAGATGCTCTGACTCCCATAGACTGGCCGGAGAAAACGCTGGAGGAGCAAGACTTGCCTTTAGCACCTTGGAAGGACGTCCTAGTGCCGCTAACTTTGACGTCTCCCCTGTTCTCCAAGACTGGGTGACTGCCACGGACGTGAGGGTTGTCTTCAACCGCCTGCACATGGTGAACGAAGGCGACGAGATAGACAGCACGAAGCAAGCAGCGGCGGGGACGCAGCATTACGCTGTATCCGACTTCGCTGTCGGCGGGCGTTGCAAATGCAACGGTCATGCTTCGCGGTGTGTTCCGATGAAGGAGGGCGAGGTTGTGCCAGGTGCGGTGCCGCAGCTGGCCTGTGACTGCAAGCATAATACGGCTGGAAGAGATTGCGAGCGCTGCAAGCCCTTCCACTTCGACAGGCCGTGGGGACGCGCGACGGCTCGCGACGCCAACGAGTGCAAAGGTGAGTGCTGCTACGTAGATACGCCGTTAATTAATTATGTTTATGTTGACGAATGGTTTATGATGTGATTATAGTAATTAGTGTTTAGTGTTGTGGTTTTAATGTTGTGGAAACAAAAAGAAAGTGTGAAGGACGTTATTTGAGCATTAACAAAGAAGATAGTGGGTAGAACAGAAAAATATTTGGTCTTCAAGTTAACATTATTTAACGTTGAAAATACAAGAGAAAACTAGCTAACAATAAAATGGGTACCCAAGTGTTTATTTCCAAGTAATCTCAAGTTACCCTGATGTAATAACTCGAGATCAGAGTGGTAATTTCACGTCTATTTACGAACCTTATAATAAAACTCGTCGACGCTCCACGATACTAAATATTAATAGGAGGGAGAAATAAACGTTAATCTTTGTCGCGTTTATTTATTAAAGAAGTTTGAAGACACGGCATTAAAAATACAAATCCTACCAAAGGAGAAGATTCAAAACAACAAATAAAAACAAACGAGATTGATTTGATTCACCGATCAAAGAGAATACGGAAACCGTTATTGGTAAACACTTTAGCAAAAAGATGTGATAAAATCTTTTTTCAGGCGCGTTTTGGAAGCACTGAGTATTTAACCAACTTCTAAGTTTGGAAGAGAATAGTCTATATGCCTAGAATAAAGTCTTACCAAGGAGTTTCATCCATTGAGTATACATGCATTTAAAATATCTGTAGGATCACCAAATTTGGAGACAAAAATTCAATTTCCGCGTTCGACTGAGACGGAAAACGTAAAAATAATTCTTGTTATTCCTTTATAGCATCACAGCTCTACTTTATGATTATGACAGAGAGATAAAGAGTGGATAGTACAAAGTAATTGATAATAAATTGTAAGAATTTATCATTCTCTCGTGAAGCTTAATTAAGTGATAGTTATACGAGCCATAAATCAATTGGGTGAAGGGTTATATTACTTTTGACTACCTCGTTGGGAAATAATTTACACAATGCTCAAGAAGGCGAGTATGAATGTCTGTCTGTTTAAAATACGACAGGATCCTTTGTTAAATCTGCAGTTAGTGGAATAGATTATCTGGAATGATTCTGCGGTTCCCGAGTATGTTCAAAATAGATTCTTGGATGGAAGAATAGTTGGTTTCTGTTGGAAACTGATGTTGATTCGTAAAAGGGAAATTTATGGAAGCCTAATTAGTTTCGGAATGTTTTGTAGACCGTCTCTTATCAACTATAGGTAGCAGATAACTTAGTATGACTCAACTCAACAGTCCCTAAAACGACCACACTGATGTTTTCAAGAATTTCGTCAAACCCAAAGGTTTCTAGCTCCTACGGCCCTCAACTTTATTACTGGTTAGTGACCATATTTGCTGTAGATTATGCATATAGACAGATTTGCTATGCAATCTAAAAGATTTTGACATAAGTAATAAACATAAGGGGAGTTACATCATGAGATCGTAGTTTTATTCATATCAGATTTTACTGCCGACTTTTGAACTTTAAAATCTATATACCTATATATAAAAGAAAGTCGTGTTTTTTACACTAAGTATTTATAACTCAAGAACGGCTTAACCGATTTGGCTGAAAGTTGGTGGGGAGGTAGTTTAGAACCAGGAGACGAACATAGGATACTTTTTATTAAGATATTCCCACGGGAACGGGAACGGGACCGTCGGGACCTACGCGGGAACGGGAACTATGCGGGAACGGGAATGGGAACGAGAACGGGAACGCGGGTGAAACCGTGTGGGGACAGCTAGTTATGAATAAAATAAAGTCTCTTATAACACGCCCAGAAGAGCTAAAGTTGTTTGTATGTTTGTTGGAGGTATTTATTCCTTCCCTGATTGAAAGCTACACTATTCTCTAATGACATTGATTTAGGTAAAGTAAAACCGCTCGGCACAGCTAGGGTAGGTAGGCATCAAAGTTTAACACCCTAAAAGCAAATTAAAATTGCAGTCCAATCAACAAAAAGCTTAATACAGTGGACACAAAATGGAAGTAAACTATCAAAAACCTTGAAACTCTTTAAAAATAGAGTTTGTAAATTTATGATAATTTGAGATCGTCGCCACAAATCATAGGCGTGCGTGGGCGCACCGCCATTATCGCTGAGAGTTTGTTAGCTCTACATTGTGATATGGATAGCTGCATAGATAATTGAGTTTATGGAGAGACAAAGATAAAAAATAAATAAGCACTTTATCAAACGTCCGTGTGGGCTGCGGGATTCTTTTTGAATTAGGAAAGGCGAGAATGGAGAAATAAATAAAGAGACCGATAAAGAAATAAATAATGCCAATTGGAGATAACAGCGGTAACGGCCAGTTACATAATAATTCTCTTGCCCTTTTCCCATTATTTGGTGTCGGTGTATTTTATTTACTTGTTTAACTTCACGTAGGTACGAATATATTATATACTATT
This sequence comes from Ethmia dodecea, assembly GCA_963855545.1. NCBI lineage: Eukaryota > Metazoa > Arthropoda > Insecta > Lepidoptera > Depressariidae > Ethmia > Ethmia dodecea. The sequence continues at coordinate 15,272,897 of OY979449.1, read as the reverse complement.
GTAGTATATAATACATAGGGAAGTAAATTAAGAAATGTCTCAGATCACACGTAATCTACAAACATGTGATCTGAGGCTTTTTTTATTTACTTCCCGAATTGTGTATGCTTTTTTGCGGCAACTTCGTTTAGTGCAGCAGGCCCAAAGTTGGCGCTTCCCGTCCTATTCATTTACGCCATTTCTGCAGAAACATTTTTGCTCTATGATAAACAATTCGCATTAAATCGTTTATCATTGCGCTATCTTTTGACTGTGACTCCGTCCAAATAAAAATTAGCCTATCATAATGATGTATGAGCTATATTACTGTTAAGTTTCATCAAAATCAGTTCCGTGACTTCCCCACTGCTCAACCAGATTGCTCAACTAGTTGAGCAGTTGAGCAGTAGGACATAATTTGTATTTCCGAACATTTTATACTCTATATCTCAACTATATTTTGCTTAACTTAGTTGATCAGTAGGTCATTCAATAGTTTTTGCTTGAAATAGTTACAAACCTCCATCAAAATTCAAAAATTTTCGAGTTTATAATTTATTTTAGGATACTCGTAGTAGGATTCTTCTGGCGTAACGATGATAAAAACCGTCTTGTCTAGGAGACAGTTAAGTTAATGGCCAGTTACACAAGCACCATTTGAATTTAATACGACATTACTGGAACAGTTACCGCAGCATTAAGCTTTAAGGACTGGAAAGAAATCGAGCGAATCCGTCTGTCAACGAGTTGAGAAAGAACTTGTATAATAATAATAAAATAATTTATTTACTCTCATGGACTTACTTATAGGTAATTAAAATTTCATTTTATATCGATTGTTTATCCAGTATGAGTCTTGAGACCGTGATAGGTTGCAAGACCCGTGTTACGGTATGGAAGTTTTACTAGCAATACGCCCAGAGAGTTGAGTGTCAAAAGTTAGGGTCAAATCGACTACTCGATTACTCTTACCCTACCCGACTGCTGAAGAGGAAGGGTAACGTTGTATGGTGTATGTATGTTGTATGTTAGTCGATGTCTTTGGTGCTAACATTAGCATAAACAGATTGATAGATTAAAAAATGACGTGTCTTTACATTCGTCTTGGCTGTGGAAGTGTAACTGGGTAGTTGACGTCACAAAAAATACAATATGGCGGACGCTAGCAGTCAGTAGAATTATAGATTTTAATGCATGAAGTCAAATTAAAGTGTCATGGTGCGGCATTTAATACTAGATTGTACCAGAAATAGGGTAATGTTATTGAAACTTGTCAGTCCCTTTATATTGTACGCGCCAGGTATATCGAGTTTAATTAATGTAGGTACCTACCTTGTTTCTGCTAGACTTGTGCGAATTTCCCTGAATTGACTAAAAATACGAATGAAACGAAACGAATGTGTAAATCTGTTTAGGTATGCGTGGAAGTGGTAAGTACTTCTTACATTATTCACCTTACCACGAAAGCCAGGGTAGTTTTAAAGAAACGGAACCATCTATTAGAGGGTAAAACCAGTATCGATGGTCCGAGAAAAGTAACCGAAACCCAATGTCTCGTTGCTGATGGATTACTTTTCAACAAATTGTATTGGCTGTACTCTAACCGGAATTATCGATAACACAAACATTTTCTTTCTCCATTTCACATTATTTTTCGTTCGACTGTAAGTTGTTGGGATATTGAATTTGTGTTCGAGGAGAATCATACAATGCGTCGCAAGACTCGCAAGTCAGCGAAATGACTGTTCCTTATATAGAGAGTTTTACATTTGTTATGTTTTCAAGCAATTTTCAAGCGAACGTTTTTGTAAACTAGCTGCCCCGTCAGCGGCCTTGCCCACGCAGCCCCAGTTTTTCCCCTTCCTTTAAAAATTTGGCATTTACTTCCGGTTTATATGGGAATTTTCAAAATATGTTTTCGAATAACCGGATAGGCGTACTCTCAACACCTCTCTAAAGTTTCATAGCAATAGGAGAATGGTAGACCTAGGACTAAATACAAACACTTATTTTTAAATTATAAAAAGTTCTTAAGATTATGTATCTTTTTTTTTTATGATAAAAAAGAGGGCAAACGAGCAGATCTGAGACCTGATGGTAAGTGACGTCCGTCGCCCATGGACACCTGCAACACAAGAGTCACAACTGCGTTGCCGGCCTTTGAGGTGGGAGTATCTCCGAGATGTTGGAATTTTATTTCATTTCTGCATATAAGTACGTTCTCCTGGGCCTAAAACACACGCGAATACGAGCGGTGAACATTTTCCTAAACCAACTGTATCTCTAATCACATTTATTTCCATTCAAAACTCATTTTTTTTCTGTGTATTTATTTTATCGTCCACAATAAAACGTACCACGATTTGATTATGTCATTAAATTACCCCGGGCCACTTCCAAACCGCAGTTCCCGAGAATAATGGAATTACAGAACAGTATATCTTAAAAATGGGTCAATTCTACCTGCCAGATGAAATAGAATCAGCCGACCCCAGACACAATACAGGGAGGACATAAATGCTCGGCAGTGCCGAAACTAGTCTTTTATGCGCCCTTGAAAAATATTGTGCTCTTACCTGGCTTTGACAGTGAAATGGAATTAAAATATATTTTTAATATTATGTATAATATACGTAGGTACGCTTTGGTAAGCCATCAATTTCAATCAAAGTCAAAATGTTTTATTCAAAGTAAGAACTTACAAGTCCACTTATTGAATGGCTTTTCAACTCCACCGCTTCAGCATGAATCGTGATTATGAATGCAATGCTCAAACAAGTAACTTGCGGATATACATATAGAGGTAGTTTTCTACTTATTAGAGGGCGGCACAAACTAAAGTGGCCTATAATTTAAAAAAACCGGCCAAGTGCGAGTCGGACTCGCGCACCGAGGGTTCCGTACAACCTTGCAAATTTATGGTTTTCGTAATTTTTCCTTTATCTATGCTATAAGACGTTGCTTCGTACCAAATTTCAAGATTCTGAGTTCACGGGAAGCACCCTGTAAGTTTTGATTCCCTTGCAAGTGTCGAAAATTTGCGGCATAAACGGCTGTATCTTTTGATTGCGTTGGCTTAGAAGTTTGATTTTTTCACAGCTTCAAGGGACAGTAGACCTGAGTAATTGATATAAATTTCAGCTTCATACCTCCACGCGTTCCTGAGAAAAAGGGTCTTGACAGACGGACGGACGGACGGACAGACGGACAACAAAGTGATCCTATAAGGGTTCCGTTTTTTCCTTTTGAGGTACGGAACCCTAAAAAGTATAAAGTGTATTAGTATTACTAATTCGCTGTTAGCCGCACAATTTCACCCCCATAAGTCCTTTTCCCGCTGGAAAATTATAACCTATGTCACTCCTAAAAAAGTAAGCTTTCCATTAGAGAGAGAATTTTTCAAATCGGTTCAGTAGTTTCGGAGCCTATTCATCCTTCCTCTTTATAATATTTGTATAGATAAGTATTGTATGCATGCGATTAACTACCATGCATGACCCAAAACTTAGTAATTTCTGCGCCCCTCTACAATCTGCGCCCTGTACCTAGGCACCGTTGTCATGGCCCTGGTTACGGCACTGACGCTCCCGATCTTATGGCCGTATCGAAGGGCAATAATTCCGGATTGGTGTCGTTTGTATTGCGTTACAAAAAGATTACAGTCTAAGCTATGATCGCCTGGTACTTTTGTTGGGTTCTCACGATCGGAACTATTGTTTGGTGAAAAGAATGGATTTATGGTCAATTTGGCGTAATGGTTGGAGAAAATGGGCACATAGAAAGGTCCGTGCGGGTCTATGCTTGCATGAAATGACATTTCACATAGTTTGGGTTTTGAGTAGCAAGAATGTACGGTAGCAGAAGTTTTTTGTGGTAAAAGTTCTATATTTTACTTTTATTAAAATGTACTACATAAATAAAATGAAAATCGAACTAAATTTTAAATGAATAGTGACATGACAGCTCTGCAGGCGTATTCACGGAGACTCGATACCGTTTCCGTTCGATTCAGATCGCGTGAAAAATCTATTCTTGGCGAAAAATCAATTCTAAAACTTTATTCTAGGCGTTTCTGACAGCCACGGAAAATTTTCCGAATCCTTATGTCACATATGACATTAGTTTTCGACCAACATCAGCCCATCTCGAAAGTTTTCGATACCAACATCAGCCCATCTCGAGAGTGTTCGACAGATTTTCCGATATCGAATATCGAAGCTCCCTGAATACGCCTGCTGTTAGAAGTAAGCCAGTGAAGTGTTCAGTAGTAGAAATGTTCAATATAATTTGAATTTATTAAAAATAAAGTAAATTTTAAATAATGTAACCTCCCTAATGAGGCTCAGATTCTGATTCTGGTGAAACAATAAGTTGTTTATAAAATTGGAAATACTCTGCTTATTCAATACCTCTCCTCTACAATACAGTTGAGTTTTTAGTAAACTGCTAAAGCTTTCCATTGGTAAAAGAATTTTTGAAATCGGTTCAGTAGTTTCGGAGCCTTTTCAATACAAACAAATCCTTCCTCTTTATAATATTAGTATAGACAAGTATTGTACGCGTGAGTTTTTTTTCTACATTACAATACCTACATAATAACTCTGCCAAGCCAACTCCTACTACAAGCATTTCAGCAAAGATGTATGAATCTCTCACAACAAAATGTCAGAGCTATAAATCTCGACAAAGACAGTATCTATTTCAAGAATAGGTACCTCAAAGTCAACGACCGTCCTCTGAAGGCCAAAGATAACTTTTATAAAAACATGGCCGCTCTGAGATCGATGAGATTATTAGAATACCAATATTTTTTGCAACACAAAATGTTCTACGCTCTCGCCCACCTACTTTGTGATGTAGTAGATAGATGTAAATAAATAAGTTGTGTTCATTGTATCGTTTTTTTTAATGTTTAAAATTAAAGAATAATGATACTAATTTTATTAAAACACCAATGCAAATTATTTTAAATAAAAAAATGTCTCAACAATAGTTCCTTTTGCCCTTCCCTACCCCCATGTAAGAGTCCGACATATTTCCAGTAACTGTACATACATATTATCAATAAAAAAATGGAAGGGTCTGTGATGTGAAAATAAATTAAAGAGGAAAGATTTTTTTGTCTCGAATAGGCTCCGAAACGGCTCAACGGCTTTCAATGAAATTTTTAAGAGTAAATACAGGAATTTTTCCTTCGCCTGTGTTCCATTTTGATATTTTGCAGGGTTTAGTTAGATGATACGAACATAAATATGTTATCCGACTCGAAGCATAGGCTAGCCGTTAGTACTTAATAAGTAAGTAAGTAACAACTCTTTCTTGTACACTAAGTAATAAAAATATGCAATAAGTATCACAATGATTTGAAAAACCAGCCAAGTGCGAGTCGGAGCTGCGCACGGAGGGTTCCATACCATTATAAAAACGGCAAAAAATCACTTCTGTTGTATCCAGCAAAAAAATTACGTCAACAAAAATACATCATCTGTGAAAATTTCACCTGTCTAACTATCACGGTTCATGCTATACAGTCTGGTGACAGACGGTCAAAGAGACACACGGACGGACAGCGGAGTCTTAGTAATAGGGTCCAGTTTTACCCTTTGGGTACGGAACCTTAAAAAGTATAATTAGTCTAATTTACATATTTTATCTTTAAACTGGTTTGACCAGTCTCCCTAATAAAAGACACAATCGCAGAAACAATACAAATGAATCACGGCGATCGTCATCTGATTATCTTGTTTTATTACAACATTTTGGTGTTAAACCGATGTTTCTTTATTATTATCTTACTCTTGTTTTATTACTGTATTTCCGGCAATGGAAATTAAACTTTATATTCCATTATTTTGGATCTAATTTCTGTGTTGCCTCTTCCTGTGTTGGTGGTGTGATTGATAATATAAAGATTGCGCTTTAGTTATGGAAGAAATTGTTTTATGTTGTAATAAAAGTAATGCTCTCTGGTATCTGATTGTTGCCATGATAGTGAAATTGACTGGCGATGAATAACAATATTCGACTTTTAGGTGAGAAATAAATTAATATTGTGTAGGAGGTTTATGTGTCTCTTGACCGATTTTCAAGAGTTTTTGATTACCACATAAAAATAGACCTATAAAAATCAAATACTATTGACTCACTCATCACAAAATCCTCAACAAAGTTAGACATAACATTTAAATTCACTATGTTATAATATTTGTAAGATGTAGGCATCGGATGTAGTTTTACGAAATTTCCACCCAAATCGGAATCAATCAAAAAGGGTTCCGTACCACCGTACAATAAATAGTAATTCTGTTTGTCTGTTTGTGACCTTTTCATCGCTAAATCCCTGAACCGATCTTAACGAAACCTAACAGGGAGACAGATTGAATGATAAGGCAAGTCATACGCTACTTTCTATCATAAAACGCAAACCAATTCGCAGGCAATACGAGAAATATACTCGTATTGGGTGTGTTTGGGAAATATATGAAAATTCAACATTTCGAGATTTACAGTTCAACATTTTGAGAAATCAAAAGTTTGAAATTTAACATTACGAGAATTCAACACTTTCAGAATTCAACATTATGAGAAGTCAACATTAAGTTCCGGAAGGAAAAGCTAGTAACATAATAAAATAACCATAATTTGCATTTCTTCCAGAAACCCACTTTGAGAATTTAGCTTTAAAACAGACTTGTATAAGCCAAAAAAGAGAGATACATTTTTATTGCTAGCTAGTCTGGTATCTCAAAACTTGGCACGCGCCACACCAGCTATCTCTTTTACATCGTACTGAATTGTAAAAGACAACATTACCATTCATAATGGAGCTTATGAGAAAAGTTTCCGATGTAGAGCGGTTGGCATGAATAGGAAACCATATAGTTTTCTGTATATTCCTTATTGTACAGTCAAGAGCACGTAGAGCTTGAGACATTGGACTTTGTAACGTTCTTATTACCATCGCTTTAGTGGTCAGACTCGCACTATAAGTGTAAAGCTTCAAGTGCTCTGGACTGTACATGATAAGGAGAGTTGATGATGAGGCGAAGAATAATTATATAAATCATCAAAATAACCCCATTATGATGATATCTTTAATTATTCTCCGTCTTATCATCAAACTCTACTTAGTATGTAATTTAATTTTGATATAGTTACGAGTAAATATCCATTTAACTTAAATTAATAATAATAATATAATATAATCTCACGCCTTTCATCCCCGAGGGGGTAGGCAGAGGTATTCCATTACTGGATATACCCACATTTCACGAGATACACTGGACCCCTAAACGTGATAGGTGGTGAGCCCATCGCCGGACCGGGTCTGTTTACACATGTTTCAGAATTAATTCTGAGACCTGCGGGTTTCCTCACGATGTTTTCCTTCACCGTCGAGCTAGTGATAAATATGTACGTAAGTTTTGAAAAACTCATTGGTACATGCCAGGATTCGAACCCGAGCCTCACTGATTTTCGGCCGGCTCTTTAACCGTCCGGGCTATCACTATCAAATAATAAATAATAAATTGTAGGACACTTTACACACCGTTGTTTAGTCCCAAACTATGCAGGGCCTGTACTAGGGGTACTAAACAACTGATAGACATAATTAAATAAATATTAAACGACCAGACACGAAGCCAACATACAGTTCATGCACACTAATGTTGGCCCCGAGCGGGGATCAAACCCGCGACCACCGGCTCAGAAGGCAGGGTCACTCTGAACTGAGCCAACAGGCCCATCATTTCAACAGGACGGATCATGCATTAAAAAGATTATCCCAAAACACCTCGGAAAATGTAATTCAATTTTCATATTCCAATTACAGCAAAATTCTAATTAATAAAATTGTAGCGATTGAGTTCTAAATGATGACGTTACAGTTTAGTACTCAGTACATTTTCCATTATATTTAGTAAATTTTCAGTTATACAGATCATAAAACACAACTCTTTTGACTAGGCAGTCAAATATTCTATTAAGATAAGTAGGTACTTCAGGCCCTAGCTCAAAAATCTAAAGAAGAAATGTTAAAATGTAGTAAATGATTAATAATGGCGTCAATACATATTTTTGCTCCGAGCTTTTTTGAACTCCAACTCCAACTCGTGCTATCGAACATACAAAAAGCTACCACTTTGGCACAAGTGACAAAATGAAACCAATAACATGAATGAAACTACGAAAAGTTTCAAAATCATTTCCAGAATTACAATAGCGAATCCAAACGTACCTGAGGACATCAAATACAGTGGAGTAGACACTAAAATTGAGCGAATTCGACGTTCAAAGTGAAATAAAAAAAAACCGGCGAAGTGCGCGTCGGACCACGCATAGTAGAGTTCCGTAGTTGGGATATTACATGCACATTATTCATTTTAAGAGATCAAAGTTATTTTGAGAACCGTGACAATCTCTATGTGTGTCTCTGTGTAACCGAAAATAACACATATGGATATACTACACAACATATTATTCAAACCCATATGAAGTAAGTACACATACTTAATTTTTACATAATTTTCCTCCCCATAGTTTCCATTCAAAAGCCTTAATGTCTTGCCGTACCCCATACTCTTATGAGCACTGGAATATTCTTTTCCATCTCTCAGTAGTGCCATATTTTGTTTTAAATCATTCATTTTCATTTCTTATATCTGGTCATAGAATGATCAATTTGATACAGTTTCAATAGTCACTTGAGACAAATGTCTGTAACCACAATAGAAATTATAAGGGACCCGTTTTCACTTATGAGCAGTTTACCAGATTATATTAACTAGACTTTGTAGTTACTGTTAATCAAAAAAATTGGTTGTCTGTAAAGTCGGTCTACGGACAATAATTTCACGTAATAACGTCATATGAAAACATTGATGAAAAATTAGAAGTGAGATAGATGCGTCAAAAGCCGAACGCTTAGGCCGAGCGTGCCTCTTACGCTTGTTCCGCGCTCTCGCTTGCACGCTCGGCTCAGTCGGAACGTGACAATGAGTCATGCTTTTTCGTGCGAACAGCCGGCGTTCATCGATTTATAAGACTTTATCACGTCAAAAATATTTACAATGTTTTGCAAGGGAACCCTAACAACAGTATTGGCACCCGACCAGCCAACAAAACTACTCTGGCGAGCGAACGCAATCCCAGAATCCCACTCGTTTTGTTCCACAGTTGACACGAATAATTGCATTCACTTGACATGAATATCCCCTTTCGGATTGTCACAGGTATTTTAGTTCCAAACGTGTATAGGTATTAGTTTGGTGTCCACTTCCTATGTTGTGCTGTTCAGAGATTGAACGTTTTTTGAGGTGTTTGGAATCGAGCTATGCTTTTTTGATGTTCTATTTAATCGATATTCTATAATTTGAAAACATTCTATTTACAAATAAAAACATAAATTTTTTGATAGCTTGGAAAGAGCTTTTAAAATTCGAACTTTCAAACGAAACGAAACGTCAATGTATGTTGTTCACCGAACCTTCGGCGCTGTACGTTCCGCAGATGTGTCGCGACCCTAAAACCCTCGCTACGTTCAGGACTCAACATAAGCATGTGGGATGGAACCAATGTGTCGGCTAAGGTGGCAACCCACCATGTTTCCATGGTCTGACAGTAATACCGACAGGTATTCCGCCAAATATCTATAATTAACTAACAACCATTGATGCTAAACAATTTTGTGTTACGTACCTAACCTGTTGTTTTAACACATTTCCACTCTAAGCTAAGGCCAGTGAATCAGAATTTGAGCTAGAATTATTGCAAAGCCTAACAAATAGTTGGATAACCCTAGCAAATCCTTTAAGCCGTATTTTCGGAGTGAAAACACACGATGCGTTGTTATGTCTCGTGACGCTGCGGTTGCTTCGATTTTCTTTTCTTGCATATTTTTTTTACGTCTAGTAACATTTCTGCGAGATATTAGCTTATGTATTGTTATCTTGCGCCTGCCACCCTATCCTTAACTTTATTGAAACAAGTCAAAATACTCTTGAATTTGCTCCAATAATAGAGTAAGTATCCTCAAATTATATGCACTTCAAAATCTGTCATATTTTAGTAGTAGTTGTAGACTGTAGTGTAACTGAAAACTTTTTGTCTGGTCATTTGCCCCTATAGTAGGTATAAAAACATCATTATCTTTTTCTTTAAACCTTGTTCTGTGTGTAATGTACCCACCATAGTAACAACATTCTTCTCCCCCTTTAACAATAATCATCTATGGCGTATTATAACAATATACATCGGCGTATGTTCTCAAGTAATTTCGCAGTCGTGAGTCCGCGGAATGTTTAGTTCAAGCATGATTTAGGCTAACCCTATACACTCACTGACCGCCCCGGGTTTCCCTTCCACTGGTGAACTTACTGATTGTGTTGAATAACTACCTAGTAAGCAAATTAAAATACTTATTTCCATTACTACTATTAACATTTATTTACATAGAAAAAACATAACAACAACAACAAACAAACAAATTTGTAACTAAACAATATTTAGAGATAAATGTACGTACAGAACACAAAAAACCGTCTGCGTTAATATTAATAATAAACTTTATTTCAAAAGCAATGCACTCTTATTAAAACACATAAAATGTTACAATGATGCTCAATAAATCTAGTACCTGGCTGCCAAACATTAACTTCTTTCATGTGCGGTCGGGTAACTATGTAGCCAATGACACTTCTGCCCCCCTAGCCAAGTGACGTTGCACAATCTAATCGAATGTTCTTTTAGATTGACATGTATGGGATTGACATAAGCACTTGCCAACGAGCGCTAACGCTAATGTCAATCCCATACATGTCAAACATTCGATTAGATTGTAAAATGCCACTTGGCTAGGGGGGCTGAATGAAAAGGAATTTAACGTCACCTCATTTATTAAAGTGGCTAAAGTCGGCCAGATTGTTTTCTTTTGTAACGTCATCCTGTAGCACTTCCACAACTAAGGCGTATCTAACCATAACTCATAGTCATGGCGGCGCGGCGGCAAATACTTAAATCAACTCACATACTAAGTACATTCGAAAAAAAAATTTCGTTTCTAACGGAATCTGGTAAAAATATATAAGAAAGAAAGACATTTATTTGTCCTATAGTAATTATATAGGGTGGACAAAAAGTTCTAAGGGTCAGCATTGGATGTGGACACTGATCCACAACCTCTGATACTCTGCCATAGCCCGTCATGTCGAAGGTAGAACACAAATTGGCAAATAATTGGCTGAATAAAATCCAACAATACTGTATACAATAAAAAGAAAAAAAAAACAATAACCCCGCTATAGATCTTTGATAAGGTCATCGATCGGTCGATGATCTGTCGTTATAGAGGTGCTGACCACAACTGGGCTAATGGTGTTTCCTCATAAACAAGGAAGCAAGTGGACATAACAGTAACACACAGTTACTCTGTGGTATTGAATCTCCACCGTGAATCAACTGAACTGCTGAACTCAACTAGAATAACACTGGCCATCTGTCCGTCTGTCATCGGCGGCGCACGCGCTGTCAATGTTGCTATTTCGAGTCGTGTGTCCTCTAATGATTCGTGGCAGGTGGGGAAAGCTCGTGTCGTTGCCTCCTTGCGATTTTACCGCCTCGTTGCTTGGATCGCTTTGATATCCTGGTCCTTTTGATTTATTTATCCACAATCTTTGCTCTGCAATGTGTTTATGTATGAAGATTCTGGAATATTATCTAAATGATAGTGATAACCGTATCAAAATGCTATGGGTGGTTTAAATAAATAAGCGAATAAGACAGACGCGGATAGCGACTTGTTTTATACTATTTAGAGGTGAGTCAATCAACCTAGCGAATGGCCTGGCGAATTCAAAATAGAAATACCTATACTCACGTCTTTTATTCCCGAGGGGGTAGGCAGAGGGATTCCATATTGGAAATCCCACTTTTCACCAGTATAATTCTTTTTACCCCGTGATAGGTGGTGAGGGCACATGAGAATAAAAAGAGCTGCCCTGTAGTTTCTTGTTGGCTCTTCTCGCACTGCATTTGGAACCAGCAACGCGTCGGTGGAGATGGGCTGCTGTTTACATTTAGCCAATCTTCATGGACGAGTTTAGAAAGCCTTGTTATTAGGCTGTTGACTTCTTTAAGTGTATTTTTTTTATACTTACGGAAAATAAATGATTGTGACTTTGACTTTTGGCCATAGCCGGTTCGCGTCTGTTACAAAAGCCTTAGAATTAATATATATTTACCACGAGCTCAAAAACGAAACATAATTAGGAAACCCGCAGGCACTAGAATTGATTCAGCGATGTGCTCACGTTCACGTTTTGGGATCTGAAATACCACTTTTAGCTCTCTCAGGGATGAGGAGAGAGGATGTTTAAACTCTAAAAGCATTTCGCCCCGACTTCGCACGGGTGTAATGCTAACATTAAAACCTTCCTCTTGAATCAATCTATCTATTAAAAAAACCGCATCAAAATCCGTTGCGTAGTTTTAAAGATTTAAGCATACATAGGGACATAGGGATATAGAGACAGAGAAAGCGACTTTGTTTTATACTATGTAGTAATAGTGATGTCTAGCTAGCTTCCAAATCTCTCAATAAATTTTATTCAAAGCAAAGACGAGTGTATGATTGTGAAGTTTGCTTATTATTATTGTTATTAATAAGTAGGCCCCAGGATAGTACCTACTATTATCGAAAACAGTTTCTTTTCATCTGCCAAAAGACGGAAGCAACTAATCATTCATTCATTTGTTTTGTAAAACTACACAAAGAGTTTATTGTGGCCAGTCCTTTTCTGAGATTCAATACAAAAGCGTTACTTAAAGCAAATACGGTCTAGTTGAAATAAGAATAAAGTTTAAGTTCAATTGGTGGTGGAGTAAAGCATGTCGTAAGCATTCAATGTGACAATCTTAAATTGATATGTGACAATACGGTCGCCACCCACTTGGCGAGGTGAAGTCACAACGGTTGGTATATTATTGTTGGGTTAATAGATTTATTTAATGTTTTCGCTTGTTGAGATACTTTTGTTATGGAAGCCAGGTTAACATTTTAGCGCCGAATGATACTAGCCAGTCTGGTAACAATTCTGGTAACAATAGCTTAGGTATGTTGAGTTATAGTGCGCTCGCTGGAACCTGTTGATATGGAATCCACATCCGGAAATTTCATTCATTTTCAATATTGATACTCCAAGGAGATTTTTATTCATTTATTTGATTCACTACTCTACTAGAGTACCCAGTGTACCTAGATACTTATATTGTCGAGAACTGGACTATAATTTACACGGATGCCGTAAAACGGTTGCATGGATGCTTTTATTTTCATAAATAAAACCATCGTATTTTTATTTGGAGGCCATTTTTAGGGTTCCGTACCTCAAAAGGAAAAAACGGAACCCTTATAGGATCACTTTGTTGTCCGTCTGTCCGTCCGTCCGTCCGTCTGTCAAGACCCTTTTTCTCAGGAACGCGTGGAGGTATGAAGCTGAAATTTATATCAATTACTCAGGTCTACTGTCCCTTGAAGCTGTGAAAAAATCAAACTTCTAAGCCAACGCAATCAAAAGATACAGCCGTTTATGCCGCGAATTTTCGACACTAATCAGGAAGGAACAGGAATCAAAACCTACAGGGTGCTTCCCGTGAACTCAGAATCTTGAAATTTGGTACGAAGCAACGTCTTATAGCATAGATAAAGGAAAAATTACGAAAACCATAAATTTGCAAGGTTGTACGGAACCCTCGGTGCGCGAGTCCGACTCGCACTTGGCCGGTTTTTTATCTGTAGTTATTATAACAGGGTAAAGCAAAAGGATCTTAGCTCTTACAGCCTAATAATTCCATTACATTGGAGATGATTTTAACAGATCTTTCCCATCTCTGACAAAAATTAAAAAGTTACAAATCAGGCACACTCCCGTCACGGCAGTTAAAAGAAAAAAACTGCGTTACAAAACGGCCCATAAATTGTAACATAACCGCGGCTGACGCCCGAAATAACTCTGGTTTATAGTTAACCTCCATTATTAGCTGAGGAAGGGTTTACTGCCGATATCCGAGCCGCCATTCAAGATGACAGAGTCTATGATAAAGTAACGATTGATTTTCATAGCTTCCTGTAGTAGAAATTATTTCTGCACTACACTTGACCTGTGGCTGTGCTCGTGATGTTTGTGCTCCTAAGAAACGGCAGAGAGCTTATAGCCTGTTTACAACCATAATTGCAATCGGCTTTATATAGCTGTCATTGACGTCAGTCAAATAAAGACGATTACGATCTCAATTACAAATAGATTATCTCATTACTCAATTATAGCAAATTAGTAAAACAGTAAAACAATAGAAGTGGTGCAATTAAATACAAAAAATTATGTTAAACTGGGGGTTGTCCAGCGGCATTGCCCGCGGGGATTATTTTGGTGCCGTTTGAACGAATTTCCCTAAAACCCCTCTTAGTACTCAATCAATAAACCTTTGTGCAAAATTTCATGCTTCTGGACCGACCTTCTGGATTAATCTGTCAGTCAGCCCGTTAGTTTCTTCTTTTATATTTATAGAACTAGCGGGTGCCCAGCTGCGTTGCCCGCGTGGTTCCAGTTTATTCCCGATCCGGTAGGAATTTCTAAAAATCCTTTCATACCAGTTCTGTACGATATATAAGACACCTACATGCCATATTTCAATTTTATAGGTGTAATCGTTTCTTAATAGTACGTACTTATCTTTTTAAAGAGTTTTAAAATTTTTTCGCGGGAATAAGATCCTGGAACAAAAAGTACCCAAGATGTTGGGCCCGGGTGCTCAGTTATCTCCATACCAAAATTCCTCAAAATCCGTCCAGTAGTTTTTGCGTGACGCGATAGATAGATCGCTTTGACAGTTGATAAAAAGATTTGACTAGGCAGTCAACTACTACTCCATTATCAAAACGACCAAATAACCTTGACCTGTCAACACATTACACACTTTCCCTTTTGTCCGACTCTTCGTCCAGGAAGCAGGAAATGGGGGGTCGTCGGTAGGTGGCTACAAGGCTTCCTAATGTGCAGTTCGCGTGAGGCAAAGCTGAACACTAAGCACCTTTAACTTAGTGGCAAATGAATAGTGAGGGCTTGTTTGTTGAATATTACTTGTTCGGATACACTATAGCTTTGACTTTGTAGAACAAGTTAGGGATGCGAAGCGAGTTTTGAAATAAAAAACTTTACTAATATTAAAAAAAGGTTAAGTTATTTATGTTTGTAGGGGGTTACCTCTGAAACTATTGATCCTATTTTGAAATTTCATTCAAGAATGAATGCTGCAATATTTATTTTATAAGTAAGTAGATTATCGTGTATGATTTTTGCTTTCTAGCTCTGATTAGTTTAGGATTAAATAGCGATGAGTGAAATATTTCAGGATATTTTGTTGTTTTTTTTATACAATACCTCCCCAAAAACTTTCCCACCTATATAAATACGCAATTAATAATACCACTTTTTTCCTTTCTGCTACGAACCTGGCACTCTTCTCTCGCTCCAGATCTGTGCTCCAGATCTATGAAACAACCCATGCAATGCTCTTTAATTAACAGAATTCAATGAAAACATTAGTTTATAATACTAACACGAAAACCTTTCCTAAAATATTGAAATTACAATACAATACGCTTTATTGTAGGTAGATACTTCAAAATTCCGATCTTATCACTTTTAGTTTTTTATTCCAGGCAACCATTCATGAAACTGAGAGATTAGAACTAGGGCAGAGTTGGTTTAATACTCAAAGAGGGCAGATGGTGGACTATAACAGCACCTAAGTAATGATTACTTCAATGAAAGATTTATAAAAATCTCTCAACCCCTTTTTAAGACAATCGCGATAACCATTGGTACCTATCTGCGCACCTGAGTTTTAATCTCGTTACTTTGAATAAACACTAAAATCTTTATAATACCACCTCTCAAGCTATAATAAATACGCAGGAAATGTTACTCAACAAATAGGTCAGATTTTATAGGTAACTCGTGGAGCTAGCACGGTTTCAGATAATTAAAATTGACGTAATTCTAGAACGGGTTTAACAAACTTTGAACCAACTCGTAATCCAGTTAATAGTTCGCCAATTCTAAATAAGCGATAGGTTAACCCGAGAACCCCTTTATCGAGTTTGGTCGAGCCAATACGTAAGGCCAGCTCGTTTGCGCCCGCCTAATTTGGATTGAATACCGTGCTTAGTAGCTAAGAAACTTGGGTTAGCAGACAACGTTTTATATGGATAATAGCTATTAAGTAAACAGTATGATCAAACTATCCATTTACACATTAGTTTTAGGGGATTTTGTTGGTACGAATTTGGCAGAAATTAACACAGCTGTTGCTACATCCGCTCCGTAATTACTCCGCCATTTGCAACAATAATGTCACAAAATGGCCGCCCCCAACTGTCAAATGCATCGAATTCGCGCGTTCTGTTTTCTATTACTTTATTGTCCTGGCTCACTCAAATTTGCGGGGATACGGTCTAAATACGACATGATTTGATAGATGAATACAGTTAATTATAGAATTTATTTATTGTATCCATTTCATTGCACAGGGGTTGCTCCCATATTTATTAGCATTGCGAGCCCCACTGTCCCGCCGCGGGCGAGGGTGCGTTCAGTTTCGATGTTGATTTATTTCTATAGAGGCGAAAGCGTGCATATTTTTTGTCTATGGTCCAGAGTAAATGGGCCCAAAAAGTTTGTATAGCACCATTTTATTTGCGTTTTTGTTAAAACTGGCAGAAAATTCGAATTGTAAGCATGAATGCGGAGTAGGTAACTCTAGCAAATCAAAAGCAGGATTAAATTATGAAGAAAAAAATAAATCTTTATGCTCGGAGCGCGGTTAAGGCGAAGTACTTCGAGTAAGTAATTCGCAATAGCGTTTAAAATGCTCGTTTATCACTTGGACGTTAATTTATTTAATAAATCAGTTCGGCCGGTGCCGCGACGGCCATTAGTCAAACAGAGCCGTCCGGGATTCAATACCGGGATGGCTTTGGGCAAAATGGCGGCTCAAGTACAAATGATCGCGTATGACGGTGATCGATGATGGATATGCTTGTCTAGGAACGGCCGTTTAAGTTGTAATGGGAGGCGAAGCTGACTAATAGAGGGTGCTTCATGTGATCTGAGTTGAGGTTGTTTTAGTGACGGGATACAGGGTTGCGTGGCTATCGAATTCTACATGTTACGTATGTCAGAACGATTTTTGCAAGCGCGAGTCTGCATCTTAGTAGACACTAAAGATTTTCATTCAGTTTTGGGTATGAGTTAAAATCATGAAGACATCACCACTGACATAAGATAGATTTAAAAAAAATGCAGCTCTATGTTTTATAATAGGTACACAAAATTAGTGACAAAAGGACATCTCTAATGACAGCACATTAAACCCATTCCAATACCGATAATTTTGACATACGATTGGCCACTTTCATCGATCAATCGTCGGCTTTTATTAATAAAAAAAGAAGTAATATTTTTGTATCCATTCTCCGCCGCCTTAAGGGCACGTCACGCGCGCACGCACGCCGCTCGCGGATTATCGCCTCGACAAAGGCTTTTTGAACAAACACTGCGCCTTCCCCTTAACAGAACCTTGACATTGTAATTACGACCCTATTTTTCGGAATGACGTTCAAAATTCGAACGTGTCCTGCGAAATTCGAATACACAAACCTACATATTTCAGCATTGTATGTTCAGAGCATCGTCATCGAGAATCGATCTAATTTATATTGTGTTAAGGTATATATTGGGGTGGTACGTGTATGTAAACAAGCAAAGCATGCGTGCTTACGCATAATATCAATGGCACACACTTTTACAGCGGTGATATGTCAACTTTTGGACCTACGCGCCATTTTCGACTGTATGAATCTGTTTACAAGATTGGATTTTGTGTTCGGATGGTTGCACTGTCAAATATTTTTTCTTTGAAGTGCGTTTAAAGTCCTGTCACGGTATGATCTTGGTGACAGGAAATTATTAATAGGGGAATGTGCCTAGCGAAGCCGGCAAATATACCATGATAATATTCTTGAGAGCAGCGATAGCTATATGGTTAAAGAGCCTGCTTCTCGAGCGGGAGGCATTGGTTTGAAACCTGCCGAGGGCATGTACCAATGAGTTTTTTTTAAACCTACGTAGCATTAATAGGATTAATTTATAACGCGATAGCCTTATTATGGGTTATTAAATAAGTTTCAGACTTTCACAGACTCTGGCAAACATTTATCCACAGCTTAGATCGTCAGCCATAATGCGCGGGATTGTTGACAGTTCCTCGTGACGTCACGCGTAGAGACGTAGTTCGAATAGAGTTCGCTTGAATCGATATTTATGGGCTAGCAGCAGTACACTAGCTCGACGTTGAAAGGAAAACATCGCGAGGAAACCCGCTGGTCCTAGAATTGATTCTGACGCATGAGTAAAAAGATAGTATTTCCAGGAATGGAATAAGTACCTAATGAATAGATTCCTTTTAATTTTTTTTAAACATAGCTACATTCGACATTGCAAATAAATCCTTAAGCTATTATTTAAATGTCTAACCGTCTGTATGTCACGGCCATTTTCAACTACTAATAGTGCTAATCACTTGAAGGCACTGTACAGAACTTATTTGCGGATCTATGGGAGATGTTTATTAGCACTAGTAAGATTAGAGGTTAGTGAATCTTATTGTACTTTTTTTCCTTCGCATACGGGGAAAATGCCTTAGGCATACATGGTGGTAGCGGGGACGACAACCAGGGCCCTATTTTATAAAGCTACAGGTTACAATTTACAGGGAAACACGCAGCAACACTGATTAATTAAACAGCAACACTAGATAAAATTACAGGTACAGGCGTTTTATAAAGCTACAGGTCATTTTATTTACAGTCTACAGGAACCCGTGCCTGTAACTTTCCATAGACAATTTAATGCTTAATCGAGCGTGATTCGAGCATAATCGACCTATTATTTACAGGTGTTTACGGAAAAACTTGTAAAATACAGTTGTAAAAAAATTAAAAAAATTAAAACTTGTAAACATTTCTACAGGTGAAGAGACGCATGTAATTTATTACAGGAGGAAGTTTGTTAATTCGAATATTATGCTTACGTTTTGTTGTTTGTTAATTCGAATATTTTGAGTGATTTTGCGTGTTTGGAGTTCAGACTCGGACTCTGAGGATAGTGGTCAACATCCAAGAAGACGACGCCAAGAACTTTCGCCGTCAGAACCAATATGAACCCGCGAACGAGTTTCACCTTTAATGAGAAATTTAGAATACGTTCCTACTCAAATGCAATATGTTTTGGAGCATACTGGAGGAGATATAATTATTGGCCATGGTTGAATGTTAATTTTAGAGAAAATCATGTGTTTTTTTTCTATAACTACCTACGTAAATAAACCATAGAAATACAAGTAAATAAACAAACATCTGTTTTTATTATAAACTAGCGACCCGCCCTCGCTTTGCTTAAATAATTAATTGCTTAATTAATTAATTATGTACGTAAGTTTTTGAAAAACTCATTGGGACATGCCAGGATTCGAACCCGAGCCTCGCTCATTTTCATCCGGCTCTTTAACCATAACCTTTAAACAAACATCTGTTTTTATTATAAATAAATATTAATATTTTATAGTGGTACACTAGACTTTAAGCCAAAAAACTGATGTCGATTCTGTCATTTTTTTTATTTTTACGGTTGATTCATAGTGCTGTACTCCGACTTGTTAACTGCGCCTGTAGTCGAGATTTTCGAGCCTAAGCTACAATAGTAATATTACAGGGGTCTTTATAAAACACCTGTTACCTGTAGATTGTAACTACAGGAGCACTACAGGCTTTTTTTTTCCTGTAGCCTGTAGCCTGTAACCTGTAGCTTTATAAAACAGGGCCCAGGTTATGTCATAATCATAATCATTTATTGATAGTTGTAGGTATCATCAGATATTTTATAAACATTATATTGTTTACTAGCGACCCGCCCCGGCTTCGCAGAGGTGCAATGCTAACACTAAAACCTTCTTCTTGAATCACTCTATCCATTAAAAAAAACCGCATCAAAATCCGTTGCGTAGTTTTAAAGATTTAAGCATACAAAGGGACATAGGGATATAAGGACATAGGGACATAGGGATATAGGGATAGAGAAAGCGACTTTGTTTTATACTATGTAGTGATGATACATGTTTTGAGCCATCTATTTCAGGCTTGCACTGACTAAAAACCCACTTTCCTTTCCTCCTCTCGCCCTAAGTCCGAGCCCCGGGAAATCCGTGATATTAGCTTGCACGGCACGGACGTATATAACGGGGTATTTAGGTAGTCTGGTCTGAGGCAGGTAACCGGAGCATGGATGGATGTATGGATGTTTGTTCCTCTTTCACGCAAAAACTACTGGACGGATTTTGATGAAACTTTACAGTTATATAGCTTACACATCAGAATAATACATAGGCTACATTTTATCCCCGTATTCCCACGGGAACGGGAACTACACGGGTGAAACTGCGGCTGCTAGAACTTAATACGTGTATGTCGCCACAAATACCTTAGACTTCCATAGCTCAAAAATTTTA
The DNA here is from genome assembly GCA_963855545.1 of Ethmia dodecea. Classification (NCBI taxonomy): domain Eukaryota; kingdom Metazoa; phylum Arthropoda; class Insecta; order Lepidoptera; family Depressariidae; genus Ethmia; species Ethmia dodecea. Next base: position 15,252,296 of record OY979449.1, on the reverse strand, counting down.
AAAGAATCACAAATAATATTGGCACCTTTCCGGCGACTGAATTCACCACCTTTTATTAGCTTCTGAGAAGACTTAATTTAAAGGAAGTGATCCGGACCGGAAGTGAGGTCATGATTTATTCATCCCGGTTTCCTTTTGAAAAATTAACGACTCGCATTCATTGAGAGACAGTCAAGTAAGAGTACCTGCATTCATTACGGAGTTTCGCAAATAATGAGTGTATTTAGGTGTGCTTGGGGTATGGGGATCTTTGGGAGGGCTTGGGACTTGTGTAATTATTTTTTCATATCTCATACTCGGAAAGTAGTTTATGTTTGATCTGAGTACCGGGTCGGAAGCGATGATTCCCACCACAGAGACATTCAGGGCTGTGATTCCCGCCCTCGGTCGTGAAAGATTCATAGTAATTGCTTCCGGCCTTAGGGCGGGAAAGAATTAAAAAAAAATAGTACTACATTTCGAAAAGACGTTTAAAGAAAAAGTTTCTCTAGGAAAGAGAATGACTTTCTTCCAACCTCTTTGGGTACTTAGTAGGGATACGAAACTTTTTACATCAGTTAGAATAAGTAAAAAAGGTGCGGCCTTGTGAATGTAGGTATAAACATTGGGTATAAACAACAGAAAATAGCCCGCGCGCGGGGCGGTACACGTTCCATATTTAAAATTAAAAAAAGAGGAATAATTTGGTAAGCTGTTCCGAAATTCAAAATCTTGTTTTTCATCGACACTAATAAGCACAGAACACTATTACTCGGCTAAAATTACATGTTATCAAAAAGAGTAAGGATTTGTATATTATTTTTGTAATGTTATTTAGGTTAGGTACTCTATGATGTAGTATTCAAAGACGTTTAAAAGAAAAAGTTTCTCTTTCTTCCAACCTCTTTGGTTGTATTGTTGACAATTTTGTTTTTTTTCGTAGGTATTATTGCGTTTTTGCACGTTTGAATTTTTGTAAAATTGTAATTTTTTTGTTTACTTTCCTTGAATTCGAAATGAAAAGTAGAGTGTTTAACGTGGGTGGAAGTTATCAATTCCTACTCGGACTATATCCGCCCTCGCTGCGCTCGGGCGTCTAAATACCTCGTATGGGAGTTGATTCCTTCCGACCCTTGTATAACAATCTACTATTTAGGGTTCCCAAAGGGAAAAACGGGACCCTATTACGAAGACTCCGCTGTCTGTCCGTCTGTCACCAGGCTGTATCTCATAAACCGTGGATTAGACAGTTGAAGTTTTCAAAGATGATGTGTTTCTGTTGACGCTATAACAACAAATACAAAAAAATATGAGTTAAATAATTATTTAAGGGGCCTTCATACAACAAACTTGCTTTATAGCGTTTTTTTAGATAATGGTACGGAAACCTTCGTGCTCGAGTCAGTGGACATTACTTATGGTATTAATTTATTTGGTCCAAGGACTCCAAGGATGTCTAACAATGTTATAGAAAAACCACCTTTTGCCGACCATTGTCCGTAGGCCGAGACTTTTGCAGTCGAGTGGACGACGGGTCATCTATTTTTTCAAACAGTAACTCCTCGACCATTGTCCGATTTTTTGTTGTTTATTAGCCATCTAAGCTTTACTATAAAGTTACTTATTTCTTAGTGTCGACCACCATAACCATAACCACAACACAACCACACCACGAGGCGGACGCATATTTTGTACATACATATGCTCACGCAGAGACAACAGCCCGCCACCTGCTACGATCCTGGCATATATCTCTCATCCACATCCATCAATCGGTTCATACATGCTCGTCGGTTTCGGTTACTTTTTATCTGGCTTTTCTTTAATACATCGACGATCTGATTTTGTATTTTGTATTGAAAATGAATAGTATAATTCACACGTACCACATTTTGCAGTCATACCGACCGCGTCGTGATACCGACCACATCGCCACCACAACGCAACAACATTTTGTCGCTGCGATGTGGTGTGGGTTGACACAATAAAAAGGTAACTAAATTGTTGTCTTCACAGACTCGGTGGCCAATTTGGCATTACTGTTAGAAATTCTTGGCTATTATTTTATAACTCTTCACGCATAGCTTTTATGAACAGTTAATGTTTTATTATGAAACGGTATATTGTACATGGGAGAATTTCTATACTATAAATACTTAGGTGTCGAACAGACTGGACGAAGAACAATATTCTCACCCCTTTTACCCCGAGGAGGTGGGCGGATGTATTCTAATCCTGGTAAAACACACTTTTCACCAGTATATAACTACAATATGTAAAAGAATAAGCGCAATTCCTGAAATTAGTTTGTTAAGTATTGACTACTAAGTCAATTTCAGCTATTTTTAATATCTGTTAAATTTTTCAAAAAAATGAAAATTAGCAAAGCTGAATTTAGTTCTACCTATGGAAATCGTACTATTATTGCTCTTTATTTAATAAAATTGGATAGACAACTAAAATAGAAAGTCGTCATATTTTTTTATATTGATATACCAATTGGGGTCTATGAGGAATTGCGCTTATTCGTTGTATTTTATAGACTCCTAAACGTAATAGGTGGAGAGCCCGATCACCGGACCGGGTTTCTGTTACAAATGCCTTAGAATCAATTCTGGGACCTTCGGGTTTTCTCACGATGTTTTCCTTCACTGTCGAGATAGTGATCTATATTATAAGTACACTTACACTGATATATATTTCCTAGTACAATACTACACTAATATACTAATCTATATCAATAGTAATATTATAAAGAGGAAAGATTTTTGAAAACTTACGTACATATTTACCACTAGCTTGACGGTGAAGGAAAACATCGTGAGGAAACCCGCAGGTCTCAGAATTAATTCTGAGACATGTGTAAAGAGACCCGGTCCGGCGATGGGCTCACCACCTATCACGTTTAGGGGTTCAATGTATCTAGTGAAATGTGGGTATATCCAGTAATGGAATACCTCTGCCTACCCCCTCGGGGATAAAAGGCGTGAGATTATATTATTAATATATATTAAAGATTTTTGTATGTTTCTATCTTTGTTACTAATAAACATAAAAACTACTGGACTGATTTTAAAAATTCTTTCACAAATAGAAAGCTAGAATAGCCCTATGTAACATAGGATATATTTTATACCCGTATTACCACGGGAACGGGAGCTACACTGGTAAATTTGTAAAAAAAACTAACGCGTATTTTCTCCGATGCACAACGACGTATTTTCGAGGACTGATCGGTCGACGGTTCTTTGTGGCGTGCGCTTTACTTACTTACTTTACTCAGCGCCTAGTTATGATAGTCGTAAATCATAGTAATAATAAGTAGTTTCGCACGTAATATGTAAGTATAGACAGACTAAGTATTATACGCCATTTGAAAGTAAAGTTTTATAGCTTATAGCGGTTCTGCGCGGTTTCACCCTCGTAGTTCCCTTTCCCGTGGGAATACGGGAATGAAATACAGCCTATGTTATTTAGAGATGTCCTAGCATTCCATTGGTAAAGTAATTTTTAAAATCGGTCTTGTATTTTTTGAAATTATTAGTAACAAACATACAGAAATACAAATCTTTCCTTTTTATATTAGTATAAACTAGTGTCCTCTTTATTACCATGCCATAATATACATACATACTTAAATAAATATTAAACATCATGACACGAAGCCGACAGACATGTTCATGCACACAAATGTTGGCCCCGAGCGGGGATCGAACCCGCGACCTTCGACCAGAAGGCAGGGTCACTACCAACTGAGCCAACAGGCCCGTCAAATCCCTTCTTACTGCTCACTTTTGTCATGAAAAGTATCAAACAAATAGACGAGGGGCTTTTTTCTTGTTCTTCTTGTAAAACATCAATTTGTAAAAGTCATAGACAAGTTACTAATGTATTTATACATATACTACGTCCATGGATTACGATGATGTGTTTAAAATAAAAAATCCAACAAGTACTCCTTTTCAACCGACTTCAAAAACGAGAAGGTTCTCAATTCGACTCTATTGTTCTTTTTTGTTTTTTTTTTATGTTTGTTACTCGTACCTCAGAACTTTAGGACAAAAAATAAAATCATCAAACATAAAAATCATCAAAATCGATTTACTCAGTTCTTCTGAACTGAGTAAATCGATTTTGATGATTTTTATTTGAAAGCTGGTGCTTCTCGTGTGGTCTCATTTCGATTTGGTCCGGTTCTGACAGGGAAATCCATGAGAAAACCACATAAGTTGAAGTCGTTTTTTTTGTTTAGAGTTTTGTGTTATTTGAAGTAAGTTTTATGTTTATTCTAATTTCAATTCTATAAATGCTCTTCACATAAACACGGGTGTTTTTATAGACACTTACAAATACATAAAGAGAGCAAATTATGATCCCAATATACGGGGATCCCTATAAAGAGGGCAATAACTGCCAATATTTATAGGTTAATGGCGTAATATAGGAGGTACGTGGTTTGGTTTGAGATTGTTTTATTTCACCTCCCACCTGGTGGGGGGCGGGGCTAGGTAGCTTATCGGCAAACCACAGTGTCAAAATACAAATCAATATTTCATTCAACACTATATCTGTTCCACGTGATTTCGATTTTATAAGCGGTCCAGTAGTTGAACCTATTCAATACAAAATAAATCTAATCTTTCCTCTTTATAATATTATTAGTATACCTAGATAGTGTAGAGTTATCCGCGAGCTATCCGCTACTTTGTCCCCGTACCGACCCAGTTAAAAAAAAAAAATATAATCTCACGTCTTTTATCCCCGAGGGGGTAGGCAGAGGTATTCCATTACTGGATATACCCACATTTTACGAGATATATTGGACCCCTAAACGTTAACACGTTAACACCTAACGGTGGTGAGCCCATCGCCGGACCGGGTCTGTTTACACAGTTAAAAAAACACTCTGTATTTATAGATAAACAAAGAAGATGGAAAGAAATACTTATTTCTCCTTTTAATAACTACGCTTCTAGGCATATCGAGATGAAACATGTAACAGATTTTCAGTTCATTTTAATTATGAAACCGTATCCAATTTGAGTCGCCGACCTAGTGTTAAATGTACTATATACGTTTTTGACTTGACAACGTCTTATAAATTGATGGAGCCGGCGGCATTAACGAAAAAGTGTGACATATGCGTCGTTCCAGTGCAAGCGAGAGCGCGCAACGAGCGACAAAGAGGCACAATCCATTCTATCAGTATTTTCTTATGACGTTGTCACGTTCAACTATCGTCAGTAAACCGACTTTACAGACAACCGATTTTTTAAACTCATTAGTACATGCCTTCGCATGGTTTCAAACCCAAGCCTCACGCTTCAGAAGCGGCCTCTTTAACCACAGAGCAATCACTGCTCTACCATCGCTTATTCATCATCATCAACCCGTAACAGCCCACTGCTGAGCTATGAGTCTTTCCTCACACTTGGAGATGTATGAGTTATAGTCTCCGACGCGAGCCCACCGCGTATTGGGAGATGGCGTTAAGCTTAGTGGCCACCAATCAGATTTTTTGAAGCCACCCAAGGGTATCTGACATGGCTTAACGACTTGCATTGTGCGTAAACAACGAAAACTGGGACCAACAATTTAACGTGCCTTTTGAAACACGGAAGCGGTGATGTCACCCATTCACTGACTGACCGTGCCCAACTTTGCTTAACCAGTGTGATCGTTACACACTGGTACCTTAGGGCTACAAGCGCTTATTAACACGACACAAACATATCTAGAACAGTTTGCATCCAGATACAGAGCAAGTGGCAATACTGCCTAATAAAGATACTAATGCCGTCCTGCGCCTGCGCGGGCGCAGGGCAGTAAAATAAGAAGTTTATTGAATTATTCATAGAATTTAGCGCAGTTGCTACTGTGGACAGGCTATTCCTGCAAACGTAATGGATTCAGAGGAAAGGGAAATTAATAGAGTAAAACTATTTAGATAGCGTTTGTGGTTCAAGGGAATACGTGATTGGGATTGAGATAGAAAGAAAGAAAGAAAATATATTTATTGAAGCAAATAATTTTAAAACATTTCTTGACACCTTGATACTCGTAGCTTGGCAAAGGGAGAATAATCAGCTTGTTCTACCAAGCCATAATACTTGACTCAGTTGAGCTGGTTTTTATTATTCCCCTGTTTACTCTATAAGATGGTGAGAGTGGAATGGTGTTTAGTAGGCAGCCATCGAAAACAAACATATACAACATGTAACAGAATAAGCGCAATTCCTGAAATTAGTTTGTTCAGTATCGACTACTTATCCGATTTCAGATATTTTTAATGTGCTAAATTTTTCCCATAAATGAATTAGCGTAGCTGAGTTTAGTGCTTTCTATGGAAATCGTGCTATTATTAATTGATATTTAAGAAAATTGGTTAGACACAACTAAAGTTCGATTGCATCATATTTTTTTTATATTAATATACTATTTGGGGAATAAATAAGCGCTAGTAGAAACTGACAAACGCATAAACTAAATCTGTTACTGCATCTATTTCATTATGGAATACGAGTTAACACACGAATATCCGTAATATAATTCAACTAAATCACAATTTTTAAAACTTATTTGCATCGATATCAAAAAACATCATAATATTATTCACCAATCTATTTCCTCTCACATAAATAACGTTTGGAGATCTTTTCGGCACATTCTAACCGTCAACTGTCGCGTCTAGCAATAATTCTTAAAGTTAAACGCGTCTTCATCACGTTATTTGCCGTAAAATACATTGTCACAAAACGCCGGCGATAATTGAAGTCTTACAGCTTACAAGTCCACGATGTGGGCGTAATGAATTTCGTTTTATTCCGTCATTTTCTCCAAATGCCATCGTACTGGTGAATGTATAGTTTGCCTATGTGTTATCAACATTATGATTCTGAAGTACACATCTCTTACTGATTAATCACTAAATTAATTGTAGGATAATTATCCATATTTTTTAGTAAAGATCTTAAAACTACGTTAGTAACAACATGCTTCTAAGAATTCTCATAAAAATAGAACAAAACTGCATCTAGCCTTTCTCTAAAGCAAAATTTATATATGGAGACAGACAGTTGTCAAGACGAACTCGGTTTCCAGATGCGTTTCGTCAAGGCAGTGGACAGACAGACAAACAGATGATTGTATGATAAACTGAGCGTTACTATGGGAATGTAGCTCGATTCTCGAGTTCGAGTTTTGGGCGAGAATGAAAGGTATTTATAAAATTCTTACTAAAATCGTAATTTTGTATCTGATGGTGAAAAGTGGATATATCTGGAAATGGAATACGTCTGCCTACCCCCTCGAGGATAAAAAGGCGTAAGTTTTTTTAAAACTTAGTCATGACTTTTTCAGTGTCCTGTACCCAAAGGACGGGACCTTATTACTAAGCTTACGCTGACTGTTTGTCTTTTTGTCTATCCTTTACAATGTTTTTATCCTTTTGAAACGTATAATAGGTGGGCGGTATGAATAGGTTTGTGTTATTATATTATGGGGTACCTATATCGTAACAAGTAATTATTAAGGGGCCCCTCAAAATAAAAGTGTTCTTTTTTCAACCTTTTTTTTGGACGTGAGGGTGAGAAATGTGAGTAAGCCCGCAGTCAACACCTGTCACGTTTAGGAATCTAAAAAATGCACTGGTTATTATATACTTTCACTTTTTTATTTGTAAATATTGCAAATGAACGTATATTTTCTTTGTCAATAAATATATAAATTCCTTTCACAAATGGAGTACATCTGACTTCTATTTTGGGGTAGGACGTAATGTTTATTTTCTTGGATTTAACATAGTTTTCCTTCGCCCTTCGGTGTTTCGATTTTTTATTGTTTCATTAGTTTTATTATCCGTCGTCTCTGCCTACCCCTGTGGGACAATGGCGTGAGCCTTATGTATGTATGTATGTAGTTTTATTATCAGATATTATATCACACTGTGGTATTGTACTAACTATTAAATAATTATAACGTAATTCAGAATGGGCGATGGGCTCACCACCCAAAGAATATCTCGTGAAAATTGGGTAAAGTTTTTAAACTTAATTTTTTAAAGTGTAAACAAATCGAGAACACGGGGTAGGCTGTAGAAGGAGAGTATTTATGAGAATACAAAAAATACGTCCACATCTCGGTCACATGTGTCCTAACGATTGTTATCTTTGACCAAACATGGCCGACTTTTTCGCAAATCACCAAAAACTGTGCCCACCACTCTTGGCTTCGTAGTTTTTATGACAAAATCATGCAATATGTGGAATAATGAATGTTACTGTTTTGTGAGAGAGTACTCTCACTATGCTATAGCCTGGAGTGTTCTACTACCTGTAAGATTTAATAGTAATTTCGTATAAAATGTTGATAAATTTCAACTACTTATCTGTCAGTTAAAATGATCACTCAGGCACCAGAGGTCTACTTCTGAAATAGTAATAAATTCAAAAATATTGGAAAAATATGTCTGGCAACCAAAACGTTACATAGCATTTATAAATCATCAAACTTTTATTAGGATTTCAAAACATACAATTTAAAAACATTATCAATTATTTACTTACTTTGTTTTTTTTATTGGTCAATGTGCTTTCGGTAAAATAAAAATTATAAAAAAAAAGGCTTAGAATTTTAAAGTCAAACCTCTAAGGCAATTGAAATAAGAACGTTACAAAGTCCAATGTGTCAAGCTCCACGCCCTCTTGACCGTACACAATAGTGTTTTTTTTTCGCGATTTTGTATCTTATTTAGGAGATGGTAAGGCTTGTGGAAGAGCCGAGGCAGAATGCTCCTCCATCGTGACAAGGGAAGATCTGACAAACTCTTGTGAAAATTTTGATAGCGCGGCATAGAACTCGTGGCATCACGTGGTTGACCTCTATGGCGGTACCGCTTGTAGTATAACAGTCTAAATTTCGCAAGCTTTCCAGTATCTTGAAGTAGTATTCACATCTCTGCATAAACTTTTTACCCGACCCCATTTCTACCTAGCCCGTGCCTTGCAGTGGCGTAGCGTGCCTTTACGGGGCCCGTATAAAAATTGTTTGGGGCCCCTTATGAAGGGTAAAGATTTCTCACAAAAGAAAAAAAAATTTTTGCATAAAATAAATAAATGTTGTCTAAATGTTTGCATAAAAGAAATATTTATTCATCATAATTATCTATCTGTCACTTTTTCCTAAAATTTTACAAACAATTCAAATTAAATATAACTACACTCTCCTTGCCTTTTTTCCGGCAAACTGATTTATTAAATCATTTATAGCTGATGATGACTTTAGTTTTTCTAAAGTTTCTGCCTCTGTGGACAATAGTGATAGGTCTGACAGGCGTTCATGTGCCATCGAAGTTCTTAGGTATTTTTTTGGCAGTTTCAAAGTTTTATAATTTTTGCTTACGCACGTCGGGGGCCCCCGTAGCCCGGAGGCCCCGCATAACTGATACGGCTTTGCGGCTGCCTTGCCTTAAGCGGATTGCCTTGCATCTCACTCAGTCTAATAGAGGCATGTTATCGGTCGCTAGTTTTTGTGTCGGCAACATGCCATCATAAGGCAAGGCTATCTATAGTGGCCATCTGTACATGCATGGACGATGAATCGTGAATTTGCGACTTGAAGTAATCTCTATAACGCGGTGTGTAGGTATCTTAAGGTAACCACGAAAATATGGACTTTTAACTTCCAAATGTTATCCTGCGACTCCTTGAGGGTTTATAGGGTTCCGCACATCCGATCAGATTAAATAACGGAAATAACAAAAGAACTCCTGTGTCTGTCTTCTCATACTTTACTCTATTTTAACGACTTCCATCGCTAAGCCATGTCAGATACCTTTGGGTGGCTTGAAAAATTCTGACTATTAAGTGGCCACTTTCTTAACACCATCTCCCAAACCGCGGTGGGCTTGCGTGGGAGATTAAAGCCCATACTTCCTCATGTGTGAGGAAAGACCCAAAGCTCAGCAGTGGGCTGTTACGGGTTGATGATGATGATGACGAATTTAACTGATGTTCTGTTAATGAAGCTTCATCCTTGATGAAACAAATTTTCGCCAGAGAAAGCAATCAAATCTGATCACCTCTGTGTTTTCTAGTTAACTATTTAACAGCTCGCCATTATCCGTAGGTTAACTTACTGGTAGACAGAACAAAAAGATTGAGAAAACAATCAAATCTGCAGGCGTATTCACGGAGCTTCGATATTCGACTCGAAATCGGAAAATCTGTCGAACACTTTCGAGATGGGCTGATGTTGGTGTCGAAAACTCATGTCATATGTGACATAAGGATTCGGGAAATTTTTCACTCAATCTGAATCGAACGGAAACGGTATCGAGCCTCCGTGAATACGCCTGCTGATCACCTCAACAAAGCAAGTAGTGTGTTTTTAATTAACACTGTATTCATAAGGTACATTTTAAATACCAATTACCTACCGAGAAATGTACAAAATATTACCTCGTTCGAATCAGCATCCCATTTAGCATCTCTTTAAAATAGAATAGCGACGATTCTCAGTAATGAGCAGGGCTGGATATATTTTAGCATAGTTATCATATTATTATGACAACCTCAGATCATAATATCTGGCTAATTTCGAGCTGGCTAACGAGATGCGACAAGTACAACGTTGAATGCAAATGCGCTTGCGACGAAGTTTTGAATACCTTAGTCCTATATATAATAAAAAAAAAACTAACAGGACCGTGTCTACATGAAATATTTTTAGAATAAGTGGTAGTGTAGATAGTTATCGATTTAGATATCAAAACACCAATTTTAGAAATTTTTCTCTGACTGTCTGTGCACGCACCAAAAAAGTACTGGACTGATTTTGATGACATTTGGTATGGAAATAACTGAGTACTGGGTCAACATCTGGTTAAAAAATATAAATACGTATTTCGAAACCATTACACCTAGAAACTTGAAATATGGTATGTAGATGTAGGTGTCTTAAGCGTCGTAAGCAACCCTTGTAAGTCCGAGGTATTTTCGGAAATTTCCACAAGAACGCGAATAAACTGGATCCGGATGGGCAACGCCGATGGGCACCCGCTAGTCTATAATAAAATAGCAAAGAAGACGTGTCTGTACATATTTTATTATTTAAGGTGAAATTTAATGGGTGATAAACTATTGGCTGATGATTATGTGTCAGTTGACAGTTCTGTCCACGGTGTCACATAAAATTAATGTCTCCCGGTATTATAAATGCAAAATAAATAATGAATGGGTAACAATAAATCAAAAATAAAAATAAATAATCTCACGCCTCTTATCCCCGAGGGGGGTAGGCAGAGGTATTCCATTTCTGAAAACCACATTTCACCAGTTTATTCGACCTCTAAACGTGATAGAATGTGAGCCCATCGCCGAACCGGGTCTGTTACACGTATCGCCGAATAAATTCTGGGACTTGCAGGTTTCCTCACGATGTTTTCTTTCCACACGTCGAGCTAGTGATGAATATGTACGTAAGTTTTTATAACCTCATTGGTACATGCCAGGATTTGAACCCGAGCCCCACTGATTATTATGAGAAGCGGGCTCTTTAACCGTAAGGCTATCACTGCTCTAAAAAACATAAAATTGTTAAACTGCCGTGTGTCCGTTCTCTGCCTATCTTCGGCAGACCTCCTAGATGTCGATAACTAACAGTTCACCCTTGTGGACTAGGGTAGTTTGTAGTTTTGTGGTATATCACATAGTGAAAGTTGATCAGTTCAGTCACCTTACAAGTAGGGGCAACTATTTTAGAATCTTATATAAACCCGCAGGTAGAAGCTAGTATCAAAAGTGGTAGAAGTAATTCCCGTCATACGAGGCATAAGGCATGAAATGCCTCATAGTTTTATGTCAGGTGACTGGTTACTTGATGTGGTGTAAGTGAAGAAAAGTTAGCTCAGAATAGAGCGAATATCTCGAATTCTTGGAATATTGATTATCAGTAGATAATTTTCTAACTTTTTTTTTATAATAAAAAGGGGGCAAACGGGCAGACGGGTCACCTGATGGTAAGTGACTATCGTCGCCCATGGACACTCATGGCCGACGATGGCAACTCAAGAGTCACAACTGCGTTGCCGACCTTTGAGGTGGGAGTAGGGGGATAGGGGAGAGGAGGGGAGGGGGTTGGGGCCTCCGCTTACCTCACTCACTCAACGAAATGCAATGCATTACTTTACGCTGGTTTTCTGTGATAACAACACACAAACAAACACACAAATAATACCGATATTTTTATCTATCTAGTGAAAAATCCTACTTCACTACATAGTATAAATCAAAGTCGCTTTCTCTGTCCCTATATCCCTATGTATGCTTAAATCTTTAAAACTATTCAACGGATTTTGATGCGTTTTTAGGGTTCCGTACCTCAAAAGGAAAAAACGGAACCCTTATAGGATCACTTTGTTGTCCGTCTGTCCGTCCGTCCGTCCGTCTGTCAAGACCCTTTTTCTCAGGAACGCGTGGAGGTATGAAGCTGAAATTTATATCAATTACTCAGGTCTACTGTCCCTTGAAGTTGTGAAAAAATCAAACTTCTAAGCCAACGCAATCAAAAGATACAGCCGTTTATGCCGCAAATTTTCGACACTTGCAAGGGAATCAAAACCTACAGGGTGCTTCCCGTGAACTCAGAATCTTGAAATTTGGTACGAAGCAACGTCTTATAGCATAGATAAAGGAAAAATTACGAAAACCATAAATTTGCAAGGTTGTACGGAACCCTCGGTGCGCGAGTCCGACTCGCACTTGGCCGGTTTTTTGAATTTTTTGTCACGTGTTGAACGGAATCAGCGCGGGCAACGCCGGTGGGCACCCGCTAGTAAATAATATAGTTTACCTTCTCGACAAGTTGACATAACAGAGTAGGAACTTAAACATAATAACAACAATAAAAAATTAATACATTTTAAACTACGTGTTTAAACCTCACAGTCACAGACTACATGCCAGGTTTTTCTAGCAAATTAAAACGACGTTTTAAAAATCATCACTGATCATGGACGTAGTATACGTAGTAAGACATAGTAACTTGTCTTTGATCTTATAACTTGTACCACAATCAAACATCTGTAGAAATCGATTCAGTTATGGAGATGGGGTATTTAGTTTCCACTCTATGTGTCTTGACTCTGACAGTCATAGTTTATTGCGGAGAGTGCCGACTGGCTATCAGATAGCTTTGGTTTGACCTGACTTCGTCCTTATTTAGCAAGAGCCACAGACTAGTATCCTTACTTACATATCGAAGACGGAAGTTTATACAATCAGAAATTATTTCTTTACAGGAATTTCAAAGTCAAATGGATCGAAAAAAAAAAACTTCGATAGCTCCAGATATTGTTTTACTTTTTGTTAAAATTTACCTACTACCCAAAGCAAAAAGTTTTTTGTAGTGGCAAATTTCGGCTGCGCTAAACAAAGTTGCCGCTTTCCGCCTCCGTCAATATGAAAAAAAGTATACACACCTCGGGAAGTAAATAAGAAAGCTCAGATCATGTTACATGTGTTAGGAGACATTTCTTATTTTACTTCCCTAGATGTGTAATATACTATAATAAGTATATACCTCCAAATTACGGCTTAGGTGGCTACTCGACCACAGAAATCTCGATTGATGGTCGAGAAGCCACCTTTTGAATGGTTAGATGGCTACTCGACCACATAAGTCTCGACTGATGGTCGAGATGACCCTTTATTAAAAAAAATGTGTCCCGCCGGCAACTCGATTGCAAATCTCTACCAAATACATCATCGTTATCAACCCGTAACAGCCCACTGCTGAGCTAGGCGTCCGTATGGGCTACCGTGCGAGCCCACCGCGAATTGAGAGATGGTAGACGTAGCAAGTATAGTTACTGTTATAGGTAGGTTGGTAGAGAACATACGAAACGGAACAATGTTTTAGTTCGTTTCCGCAACGTAATTCTGTAAATGCGACAGTTCCCAGGCGCCTCGCTTGTCTCGTTTGTGACAAAACGTGAAAAAGAGTGCTGGAGTTGTCGCTTCTGTTACGGCAACGAGAAACATTCTGTTCATGACGTCGCAATTCTCACTAGTTTATTTGAGAACCAGCTTTTCCCTGCGAGATCAAGCCTTAAGTGCCGGTCCCGTGGAAAAACTTTATTTCCATGTTACTCCTAGAAATTCAAGCTTTTTATTGGTGAAAGAATTTTTAAAATCTGTTATAAGTGTGACAGTGGGCCACATTTTGCCCAAAATCACCAGAATCTTTGAAAGTAGGGTAATCTTCGAAAAAAACATTTAGTGCCTTTTTCAAGAAGTTATGTTTGGTGTTCAATTATGTTCGATAATAATTAGTGCTGCATGTTGGGATGATGATGATTCTAATAATTCTCTTTTACTTTTTACAGGTAAGAACGGATTTATGGTGCTTTTGTGAGTAAGTTATTTTAATAAAACATCGTAGGCCGCTTGTGTGAAACTTTAGTTTATAATTTGTAACAGAATAAGCGCAATTCCTGAAATTAGTTCAGTATCGACTACTTAATAGGTTTCAGCTATTTTTAATATGTGTAAAATTTTTCCGAAAAATTAATTATCATAGCTGAATTTAGTGCTACCTATGAAAATTGTACTATTATTGCTCTTTATTTAGGAAAATTGGCTAGACACAACTAAAGTACAAAGGCGTCATTTTTTTTATATTAATATACCAATTGGGGTGTATGAAGAATTGCGCTTATTCTGTTACGCGTTGTATGGGTATAAGACACCTACATACCATATTTCAAGTTTCTATGTGTTATCGTTTCGGAGTAGGTAGTACGTATTTGTCTTAACCAGTTTTTTAATTTTCCCGTGAAAATAAGACTTTTCCCGTGGTAAAAAGTACCCTAGATTACCCAGCTACTCATCTATCACCACACCAAATTTAATACGTGCACATACACAATTTTCGGAAATTGGTGTTTTGATATCTACATTGATAACTAACTACCGATTTTCCAAAAAATGTTGATGTACAGACACGGTCTCGTGACACTTTTATAGGTTGTGGCAACCAATCTAAACCGACGTGGCATGTAGCCTGTACCTTCATTTGTACTGTACATAATTTAGGTCTTATTTAGTCTACACATACAAAGCTTACAGATTGTTACGACTACCGCACGTGAGGAAAATACATCGTTTAGAGTGCTGCCTCTAACGCCAAGGTGAAGCATTTGACCTTAGAGCCTAACCTCTAACTGCAGTGCTTGTAGACTTATTATAAGTGAACAAGGGCGATTTTACAGTGACAGAACACATTGTAACTTTGTCTGGATTTTGTAACTCGAATACGTAATGGAGTTGTTTATCTTCTGGAGAATATTTTGAAAATGGAATGACGTCGGCGCCGTTATTTTTGTGTATTTTCGTACAATGTTATAATGATCTTAATAATAAGTCTTTATAATATTTTGTAATTATTTTTATCAATCGTTATATGAATTGATTGGACTATTGACTATTCGGCTATTGCCACATTATTGTATTTCTTTTTAAATTAATTAGAGTCTCTACCTAATAAATAACCAAGTTTGATTTATCAAGAAATTGTATAAAATATTTATAAGGAAAATCTTTGTATTGTCTTTGGGATCTTATTTTGCCCTTGTAGAATTAACTCTTAGAAATAGTAACATTGGACAGATTTTCTTGTTCTGAGATTATAACGTTTATTAGTTCTGTGGCCCTGGCCGGGAATCAAACCCTCTACCTCTGGCACAGAAGCCAGGGTCACTACCAACTAAGCCAACAGCCTATTATTATTTTGACAACCCTATTATTAGAGCCTACCAACACAACATACAAATCGCTTAATAGTGTATTCTCCATTACAATAACTATAATATACTTCGAGTACCACACACTAATTACACTTCAGAACATTACAAGTCTTAACTTGAGTCTCCATGCATTGTAATAGAGTTCTTAAAACCATACTATCAAAGTGCATAATCGCACTTCTGCTTTCTGGTTGATAATACCTTTTAGTAGCTATCTTAGGACGAGTCGTGATGTTTCCATAGTTGAATAATGACAGAAATTTCATACTAATTACTAAAGGACCTTGCGTATTGAGTAATACAAACTTTTTTGTTTAACATCTCCATGGTTCGTGTGTTTTGTTTGTTCTTTTCGAAACTAATATACCTACCTAAGAAACGGCGTTATAACCATACACACACGTTTTATCTCCGAGGGACCTGACAGAAGTATTCTGTTTCTGGAGATTTCTACTTTTCGGACTTCTTACCAATGATTTGGGGTGTTGTTACACATGAAAATCTTATGGGTAGGTACTATCAGCAAAAGCTAAGCCTGATACATTTGGAAGAATTATAGCTTGTAAGCTCCAATTTTATTACCCCGACCCTAATTAGAGTTACACAATGAGAAGCCAGTAAAACCGTCTTTTTTTCTATTTCGATCCATTCATCGACTCTAAATGGTCATAAACATGAAAGAAACACTTTTTGTAATTGTCATTGTTACTATAAGTGAGGGCTTTCTCGCAACGGGGTGGGAAAAGATAGCTGCTCGCTAAAATGTTAGGTGTATCAGGCAGAACTATTTTCGATAGTATGTACATCAACAGAAATCGAACCATTAGGTACCTCATATAAGAGAGCCTCGTTTCCAGCCAGGCTACTACTGCTGTAAAATACAAGTGTATTTACATAGTCAATTTACTTACAGAAAAAACTATTTGAATATTTTTCTTATCTTATGATTATTGCAAAAAGGTTTTATTTCGTCTCGCGTTGAAATCTTTTTTATGAATACTTTTTAAAAGTTCTCTTGGCAGACCAATATTATTTGATATTTTATGAGTACATTTTAGTTTGGAAATAAGTTTAAATTGTTATGGGCGTGTTTTGTCTTCTGACTTCCTAAGTACTTGTGTTTTGATTAGTATTTTAAGGGGTGTCTGGGTGTTTCGATCCAGTCTCAACGGAGGCAATATTGTCTACTAACTTTGTTGAAACATATTATCGTAGGTAGGTAGTAAAATAAGTCTACGCATTGACGTAATAAGCCACTACATATTATATTTTAACACTATCAAGTGTCCAGGTTCGTTACTTGAGGATCCCTATTCCCCCATTCCCGTGGGAATTTCTAGGTATTCTATTATTTACTTGCTGTGTGTCAGAGAGGATTTCAAAAATGAAGAACTTCCATACAAACTTTGATCCTTCCTTAGAGCTTACTCCTTAGGGATTGTTCTGCAAAATTTCATGTTTTTAGACTCACCTGGGCAGCCTGTCCGTTGTATGTCAGTCAGTCATTTGTTAGGGTTTTTGAACGAGAATAAACAGCTGGCGATCCGAGCGGGCAACGCCGCTGGGGGCCAATTCTACTAAATTTCAACGGTTACAGTTGGATGACAATGACTATGACATCGTCAGTCGATGGTGTTATTTGCTCTGACAAGGGTCAAAATAACACCATTGTCTGACCATTGATATGTCATAGTCATCCAATAATGACCGTTGACATTTAGTAGAATTGGCCCCCTGGTCACCCGCTAGTCTACCCATAAAATTTTAACTCTCAAATTAAATACTTATGAAAACTATAAATCCGTCTAAGCTATGGATTGTAGTCATAAAGAAAAGTCAAAAACTTTAAATGTATAATTAAAACAACAATAGATGAAGAACTGTGATATAATAACAATAAACATGTACTTACAAAGGATACATATGTTCAGAGTCGTTTAACAATACGCCATCAGTTCGCTGATAGTACACGCCTTTTCACAGCACTCTTCCACCACTCCCGGGAACCTCTTCCCTCTTCCCATGGCCCTGGCGTCTTGGGGGGCCAGCCAGTAGTCGTAGTCCAAGGAATTGTAACTTAGAGCCCGTTTACTGTTAGAGCCCACAGAGTCGCAAATAGCCGCAATTGTGAGAGCTAGACGCCTCCCACAGTACTTCTGGGCAGCCGTGTCAGCTGATGATGAGACGAAGAAAGCCGCAGCCAGGATCAACACTTGGAGCTTCATGGTGAGATGATGAAATGATGGAAGGAGGTAACGAAGAGTTGCTGGTAAGAAGCGAAGGGGTGGAATGCGGTGCTAGGAGCAGACATCTCGGTTTTATACAAGGGTAGGACATTAATATTCAACAGGTATATCTCGGATTAATGAGACCTGAATGTCTTGAGGTCGAAGTGACGTCTAAGTGCGCTTCGGTGAGCAAACATAATGATAAAGTCTGACATATGGGTGCTAGATAGAAAGTGGAAGCAATTGGTTTGATGATATTCAAATATTTGTTTATTTTAAGACTTGTTTTGTCTGCGGATTAGGGGCGCTGTCAGTCTTGTGTTTGTTTGCGTAATTTAGAAGTGAGAGTGATTCACAAGGTGGCAAGTTCTGAAAGGTGAACGCAGATCTAACTGATGGGGAAATTTTAGAATAAAATACCCTATTAGCAGCAGAGCAGTGATAGCCTTACGGTTCAAGAGCCTGTTTCACATGACGAAAATCAGTGAGGCTCGGGTTCGAATCCTATATTTAATCCTTCACCGTTGAGCTAGTGATAAATATGTGGGTACGGTACATAGTTTTTTTAATACTTTTGGTACCCTCACTAGAATTTGACACTATATCACGCATTAGAGGGCTAACTAACCATATGACTATAATGGGGTAAATAATAGTATATTTTATATCGAGGGACTAAACGAAGCCATTATATACCAGAGGTGGTTTGACTCGGGTATATTAAGTTGGCGTTTAGTCTCGAGGTGGAAACTGTACTTTTCACTTTGAGTGCGAGAAAAATTGTCAATTTAGTACAAATTTATTTAAAACCCAACAAATTTACACTCGACAAAAATTTAGAAATTTTCGCGGTCAGTTTTTTCTTCTAAACCTGTCAGGCTGTCACAGATTAACAAAGAGATTTAAATCTCTTTGCAGGTAAACAATTTAAAACACATGGCGCCACCTTCTTCGCGGAAAAACCATGAAACTAAAACTCTTCACATTTTCGCAATGAAGATGGTCCACACTCTACAGATATTTACTGGCTGTTTGAGGTTGTCTTTTTCTCATTAAGGAAATTAAAAAAAAATACTTTATACTCCCTAGGGACTAAAGTGGTCACTTTAGTCCCGCTTCGTAGGGCTATATTGGCGTACTTTTAGAGCATGAGAAGTGAAAAATAAATAACCCCACGACTTTTTTCCCCGAGGGGGTAGGCAGAGGTATTACATTACTGGATATACCCACTTTTTCTTTGGCTTCACGAGATATATTGGACCCTTAAACGTGATAGATGGTGAGCTAATCGCCGGACCGGGTCTTTTAGGTACACATGCTTCAGAATTAGTTCTGAGAGCTGCGGGTTTCCTCACGATGTAATTTACTTGAATTTAATTAATTTATTTAATTGGACTTGTAATTTTTTTTCTTTATATTTATTTCCCTAATTGTTGTTATAGCCACTATAGTAATACATACTCTGAACATTAAAATTCGAGTAAAAACTCCAAAAAACACGTCCCTTTATTTTTTTTATTTTAACATTTTCGTTGTATTTGTAGCGACACAGTGGAAAAGGTCATTCTGTAAAAACTCAAGTGTCTACCTGTTACGGTTCATGACACAGACAGAAAGACAAAGGAACAGACAGCGGAGGCTTAGTCATAGGGTTTTTGTGTAAGGGACCCTAAAAACTCATTGGTACAGTCAAGAGCACGTGGAGTATGACATATTGGACTTTGTAACGTTCTTATTACAATCTGTATAGAGGTCAGACTCGCGCTACAAGTGTAAAGCTTCATGCCCTCACCGGGAATCGAGCCCGCACAAAAAGCTAGCTCTCTCCCAAGCCTAACTTTTCAACAATTGACGTTACAAAACCAACTTTTCCGTAAAATATCTTCCCCTAATTACGCAAGCATTCCTCCAGCGTTGGCGGTTGAATATTAATCATTCGAAGGGATATAAAAGGGGACTGTGTCAACAATACCACATTCCACCTTTGGTCGTGTCTACAGGAACTAGCCATGAAGTCTCGATTCCTCGCCTTCATCGTCCTAGTCTCAATCATCACAGTATCCTCACAAGGAAGCCCTCAGTTCTACTGCGGCAGGAGACTGGCCACAACCATGGCGATGTTATGCGACGCCCAGTATAATGACAAGAGATCCGGACTTGGACTTAATTACATTCCAGACTACGACGACTACTGGATGGCTCCTCGACAAGCCAGAGCCCTGGGGACTACTAGGGGCAAACGCCAGATCGTCTCAGAGTGCTGCGAACAGCCCTGCAAAATTGAAGAGCTGCAGAATTACTGCTAGGTGTTTAGGTTTTTTGATTTATGAGGTTTGGATATTTGCTGATGAATAAATGATGTTCTTGTTACTTGTTTTTTTCAATACCGTCGTTGTTTTCGAACATTTGAGTTTCAAAGTTGAATAGCCTGTGTAACAAACCAAGTATATTTATTAGTAGCAGAGCCCCGCGTAGTTCATGTTCCACACACAAATTCCGGCAAGGCTGAAAATATGTGGTCTGTAGCCTGAACGGTTTAAGGGATTTTTAAATGCAAGGTATCGATTACTTAGATTTCTGTTAATTTCCGTAATTGTATAGGCTATAATTGTGTTTCTGGACGTGGGAGAGCCATGCTTCGGCACACTTGAGCCGGCTCGACCGGAGTGATACCACAGCCTCACAGAAAACCAGCGTAAAGCAATGCATTGCGTTTCGTTGAGTGAGTGAGGTAACCGGAGGCCCCAATCCCCCCTACCCCTCCCCTCACCTCTAAAAATTGTAAATGCCTGCGCCAGAAGAAGGATAATGGTTTATATCTTTTCAGTGTCTTTTATACACAGTCAGGTTTTTAATCTTAATGTTACTCGTATAAATGCCACAGTGACTTTGTTTGTTTGTTACGCTCTCACGTCTACACCACTAAACCGATTTTAAAAATTATTTCACCAATGCAAAGCTAAATTATCAGCGAGTAATATAGGCTATACTGTTTCCACGGGAACGGGAATAAAGTATACTTACATTCAAATGGACAGTATTCCACTGTAATTTTACATATGACTGGTTTTCTAAAGACGTTCACATTTTATAAGCAATTTAATCCTGTATTGCTCTAATTTTGAAACCGATTACAGAAAATTATGATCTCATTTATCAGGCTATAGTTATACAATCCTTCGGCGATCTTAAACTTTTTATTACAAAATTGCTCGGTTATTGTAGAAGATGACTCATTATCTGTACGGTGATCTAGTTTTAATGAGACTTGTTGGTGTGTGTAAGTGTTTTAGAGGTATCTCGTTTGATATAATTTTGGGGTAGCCTATGGCTCAATATCAAATAGAGGGTTACTGTGTACTCATCTTACCTTGCCTATCAAACGGATTGGTAGTTGTTTAGTTAGGAATTAGATTACCAGGGTTATAGAGATACTAGGGAGTTAACTGATAATACAAATCAGTTTTATCATTTATCAAACCGTATATAGGTATGGCAACTTAGGCTGTGACGTCAAAATTAGTATGCAATTTAATAACCTATTTCAAGCAATTATTGTTTAGCGGTTATGTCCCGTTCCCGTGTAAATACGGGAATAAAATATAGCATATGTTACTAGAGATATTGTACCTTACCATTGGTGAAAGAATGTTGAAAATTGGTTCAGTAGTTTTTGAGTTTATTCGTTACAAACATACAAAAATACCAAAATACAAATCTTTCTAACCAGAAATTTACTTAGGCCACTTTTTATCCCGGAACGGAAGATTTCTTGAATACAAGAAGTATTCTTGTGTTTAAGAAATCGTCGACAATTCCAATGTAAGAGCTTTTTCACATTATTCGATCCGATATCGGAGTCGGACGACGATAGCCGATTGCCGACACCTACTGTTTTACATATTTCCGACTAAATCGTTCCGATTCGGCCATTTGCTCGATACATTTGGGGCAGAGTATAATAGACAACTTTATTTGATGGTTCTATTATATTTGAGACGCAAAAAACCATTTCGGTGTCTAATCCGACTCCGATATCGGATCGGATAATGTGAAAACGCTCTAAGGCGAGTAAATGTATCATTGAGCAGTCTCGCCACTCCGACGAGACGTTTACAGCAGTTGTAAATATTGAGATCGTAAAACTCAGAAAAGCAGACACGCTTGTTATCGATGCCAATGAAGTTATTGATCGGAAGGGATAGTCTTGTGATTCAGGTTAAAATGGAATAAATTCTAAGCGGTTTTATACGAATAAGGGCTGATTTTTCAATCGTCAGATAAACTTTAACTGGAGAATATATTGATGCTGTCACTCTCTGACACAATAGAAAGGAAAAGCGACAGGTGATGTTTATTCTTCAGATAACTTTTAAGTGACTATTGAAAAATCTGTCCTTAAACATATTGTCGCTAAGAGCAAAATCTTGAGCCAATCCTAGAATTTCTAGAAGCTCTAAATCGGTTAATGAAATGCCTCCAAATCTGTTAATCAAGGATCAGTGACTCAGTATTGAATTATTTGTTTATCTCGTTGAAATCTAGCCTGCCGCTTAGTCATAGTTACGGGCTAAGTAGCATAAATAGAATAGATCTTTGTTTATGCTGTACTAGTTGTTGCCGGTGACTTTTTCCATAACTTTATCTTTACCTAGCTGGTGCCCAGCGGATCCAGTTTATTCCCGTTCCCGAGGGAATTTACAAAAATCCCCTCCTAGCGATTACCTACGACATATAAGGAACCTAAATACTATATTTCAAGTTTCTACGTATTATCGTAGTACATATTTCTCTTTTTACCCAGTTTTTTAGTTTTCCCGTGGGAATAAGACATTCTTCCGCATAAAATTAAATAAAAAGTAGTTAAAGCACATCCATAAAGCATATCCCTGAGTAACATAGGCTATATTCTATCTATTGGGAATACCCACGGGAACGGGAATTACGCGGGTGAAACTAAAATTAAATTAAACTATTAAGTTTAGTGGTGAACTCGGTCCTAAACGATGTCATTAATACAAAACGGCATTGTAACTTCAATCGGTCCTTATCTCACAGGGTCTATAATCTATTGATCAGCCGAACAATATCTCGGTAAGTGGATAGATTTGTTATCTGTTAATGAATAAGATAAGAAGGATTAAATGGTATTTATTAAAACCCTTTTGGAGTGGCTAGCTTCGAAACTTTGTTTAGATTTCAACCACAAATGCGTTCTGTGCTACTGTACGCTTACCATGAATTCTTAACCCTTCATAAGGCATAGCTTTTTTAGTTTTTCATTACTTCGTATCTTATTTCAACTACATAGAGTTCAATCTTTGGTGTCCTCTATATTCTGCATTTACCTTATAAAGGCAAACTTTGAAAGAGTTACGCTCAGATATATGCTATAGATTGTGTCCATTTCACGTTCAATTCATTTTCAAAAAAATGTAACACCAAAAAACCTGACAGCGTGTAAAAGTTAACAAAAAAAACTGTTTGTATTTCCATTTCCACTAGATGTTTTTTTAACATTTTAAATAAATAATTAAAATTACATGCAAAATATCCACAACAGGCTTTACACCCCAAATAATCCACCATATTATGTAAGTTTTATCAATAAATAATACATTTTTAAATATCTAAATGTTAGATTTTCCAAAGCTTGTGTGCCTTGTTATTGACGTTTTAAAGTGTATTTTATATACCTATTGAAATAAATTAATTTTGAATTTGAACTTGGTACCTACAGCGTAATTAGTAGAGTATCAGGTGTTAAGTACCCAAAGTACAAGCCCTGCCTAGTTTGGGACTAAATAACCGTGTGTGAATTATGTCCCACAATAAAAAAAAAACCTAGGAAAATATTCTTTAATAAATTAATTGCAATGGATAAACAAGGTCTAAAGGGGCACTTTGCTGTTGTAAGGTATGTACTCTTGCGCAGCGAAAGTTTGAACGAAGCAGCAGATCAAAGTACTGCAACTATTATTAGTTGTTGCCCTGCATTGTGTCGCATCGCTGCAATGTATTAAACCCAAAATAGCAACTGCAATTAAAAAAGCATATAATCTCGGAAACTCCTTTCTTTATACTTTATACAACGCGTAACAGAAAAAAGCGCAATTCCTCATACACCCCAATTAGTATATTAATATAAAAAAATATGATGCAATAGAACTTTAGTTATGTCTAACCAATGTTCTTTAATATCGATTAATAATAGCACGATTTCCATAGAAAGCACTAAATTCAGCTACGATAATTAATTTTTTTGAAAAATTTATATATAAAATAAATATAATCTCACGCCTTTCATCCCCGAGGGGGTAGGCAGAGGTATTCCATTACTGGATATACCCACATTTCATGAGATATATTGGACCCCTAAACGTGATAGGTGGTGAGCCCATCGCCGGACCGGGTCTATTTACACATGTCTCAGAATGAATTCTGAGACCTGCGGGTTTCCTCACGATGTTTTACTTCACTGTCGAGCTAGTGATAAATATGTACGTAAGTTTTTGACAAACTCATTGGTACATGCCAGGATTCGAACCCGAGCCTCACTGATTTTCGGCCGGCTCTTTAACCGTCAGGGCTATCACTGCTCTTGAAAAGTTAACACATATTAAAAATTGCTGAAATCGAATAAGTAGTCGATACTGAACAAACTAATTTCAGGAATTGCGCTTATTCTGTTACATGTTGTATAGTACCTATCAATTTTTAATCACGTCAATACAATGTTAACCGTTAGCCGATCGAAGGGGCACATTAGCGCTCAATCTCCATTTAATTTCGTGCGGTAACCACGGGTTAAGTGGACCATCGCGCCGCCATTAGATCTCTTTCGAGGCTGCATCGGACGAATTACGTGTTAGATTCGGTGCAAGTTGAAACGTTTGAGAGTTTTTTTTTAGAAGATGAAGAAGATTTTTATATTTTCTCAATTAATCACATAATTATGTAATGCTCAATTACTCTTCAGTAGAAATCCATGTTTCCACACCCACGGACTTAGGTCATGCCTTGTCAGTCAGTGATAGAGTTTATTATTTATTTATAGGATCCTGAAATTAGCAGACGTTAGGATAAGTACTGGTAAAAAATTAATTCAAATTCTAAAAAGAACATGAAAACGGCATCAGAGCGTGCAACACGGGTATCTATACACTTCTACACAATATTATAAAGAGGAAAGATTTGTTGTATGTTTGTAACGAATAAACTCAACAAGTACTGGACAGATTTAAAAAATTCTTTCACCAATGGAAAGCTACAATATCCCTGAGTAACAGGCTATATTTTATTCTCGTATTCCCACGGGAACGGGTACTACGTGGGTGAAACCGCGCAGAACCGATAGTCATTAATAAAAAAAGGTAATGTGTGTGAAATAAAAATTCATTGTTTTTAAACGGGTGTGTTGTTAAATTGTTAGTGACAAAATCGCTCTTCGCTTCTCGTTTGGCGCCTGCGCGTAGCCGGGGGCGATATCACACCTTTGCCTGCGCGTGCGACCATGTCGGCGCTTTATCGACGAACCGTGAGAGCTGATTATATGTTTTGTTATTTTGGTAATCACCAGTATACATTTATTTATGTAGTTTTCTATTGAGAAAGTAACATCTACTCACTAAAAAGTAATATTAGATCTTGACAGCTCATGCTTCGCTGAGGTAGGAATAAAAAAAAAACAAAATATAGTTTTACAAGAGATATGCGTGATAGGGCCTGCCCTAGGGTTAGATTTTTTTAAAGTTGATAGTAAAATTTGCTTGAAATGTATTTTCTGAACTTTGAAACGTCTCAAAACAAATAGAGGTATTGAACTTATGTGGATGACTGGCCACAGGCGAGCAATATAGCTTTATTTCTTTTATGAAGAATGTCATTTTTTTTTGTTTGTCTATTGTTCAGTTGTCTTTCAGTTTTTGTATTATACGGCTGTTTCCTTATTTCTTCTTTCTTTTATTAATTACTAGCGACCCGCCCCGGCTTCGCACGGTTGCAATGCTAATACTAAAACCTTTCTCTTGAATCACTCTATCTATTAAAAAAACCGCATCAAAATCCGTTGCGTAGTTTTAAAGATTTAAACATACATAGGGATATAGGGACAGAGAAAGCGACTTTGTTTTATTCTAATGTAGTGATATAGTTATCTCAGCCCAGTCAGTCCGCTCCCTTAAGGAATGTATTAAAAAATCTTTTCTATGCTCACCTACGATACATAAGAAAATACTGTGCAATATGCTACTATTCTAACCTAGCCCTAGGCTAGGTCTCAACCGTTGTGCGCGTTATGTCTGTCAGTTAGTCAGTGCTAGACAAAGAGATTTAAAAATAATAGGGCATAGAGGGGACAAAGCGAGGAAAATTTGAAGTCAAAAGTTATTCCAAGTGGAATAAGTCTAGTACAATTTCGACCTAATGACAGCTCGCGTTCATACTAACTGACATGACAAGGACATGACGCTTAGGCTTCAAAGTTTTGTATGAAAATATTCCCAATGCCCCCTCTATGCCCTATTATATTTAAATCTCTTTGGTGCTAGATTTGAGTTTTATTAAGTCGAAGCACCTACTTTCGTCAGTCTGTGACGTGTTTTCAATTCAATCTTGACAAATTTTGTCATGAAGATAGTTTGCATAAGAATTGAAGATGGAAATAAGTTACTTTTAAACGTCGATAAGTTGCAATCAAGCTAGTACCGATTAAATTGCTCGTAAAATTTTTTTTAGGTCAAACCGGCTTATTTACCTATACGAGATATTACTTTGGAGATAAATAAATAACTTGGTCACATAATGTAAATGAACGGTCAAAATGATCAAGTTCATTAGGTGACAAATAAATCCAATAAAACACATTTACAAAATACTTAGTATGTAAATTAAAACATCGGTGCTTGTGAATCTTGTGTCTAGCTATGAAGAACGAAACGAGTAAAAATGTAGCTCAATCCTAATATTGTACAGAATCTGTCGACGAAAATTTATACCGCGAAACAAATTATTTACATCTCCAAAGACAATTCGTAAACTTCATAAAGTAGTTCGATACAAATGACATTCCGGCCAGAATTATAATTGCCGCCACATACAGCCGGAATATAAATCTCTCACCACAGCGGAGATTAGCCGGTATAAAATAAAAATAAACATGCTTCGGTACGCGATGATAGTATGACAAATTAATCGTAGCGTTTGGAGTATTCGGAACGCGCGCGTTTGAAAATAGAACGTCTGGCCGAAAGTCTGCCGGTTATGAAATGCGTCTCGCTGTGCCATTGATAGTCGTTTGTTTAGTCTTTGTACTTGTCATTGTGGGAGTCTATGGTTTCATTATGTTGATTTTTGGCGGGAATTCGGAGAGACGTAATGTGTTTTTGTAACAAGAAAATGTTGATGTTTATTTCGGGTTTTGGCACATTAGTGATATAGTATTATGTGGCAAGTGTCCATATAAATGGGCAGATACAAGACGTACAATAGACATACATACATACATATGCTTACGATTTTTTTCCGAAGGGGTAGGCAGAGACAACAGCCTGCCACCTGCTACGATCCTGGCATAACTCACGCGCCTCATCCACATCCAATCGGTTCATACAAGCTCGTCTGTTTCGGGTACTCTTTATCTGGCTTTTTTTAATTCAATATACATTTTTGTATTTTCTAAAAAAAATAGTTTTATCTTCTGTAGGTAAAGTGCTGTAGTATCATTTTACTCGATTACCAAGTAAGTACCTATAAGTTACGATTAGTGTTGAAATAGTATATTACACACCTAGGGAAGTAAAATAAGAAATGTCTCAGATAACATGTAATTCTCGACCGAGGTGAAGCCCAGGTGTACAAACATGTGATCTGAGGCTTTCTTATTTACTTCCCGAGGAGATACTTTTTTTCTTATCGACGGAGGCTGAAAGTGGCAACTTCGATTTGCCCCTTTCCGCCCGGAGATATGAAAAAACTATTGAACTTCGAGCCAAAAATATTTAAAAATGTTTCTTACTTAAACTGATGCCTTATTTAAAATAAGTAATATTTTTTAGGGCTTTTTTTGGCGGGAATCTGGAGCGGGACATCATGCTCCTATAATAAATTTGGTACTGGTATATTACAAATTAACCTGTATTGTATTACCAATCATGCTAATACGAGGCAAGACACGTTTATTTTGATTTGTTTGATTTATGTGAATGAAGGGCGAGAGATTTTAAAAATTCAAAGCAAGTATAGCAATCTATTAACACTACCTACCTACCTACCTCGCTTGGAAAAATACTTGAGGTTATGCGTGTTTATAGTAGGTATCATGTTTTCGATTTTACTACAAGATCCAAGACAGTCCGATTTAGTAGAGAACTTGTTGGATTGCTCTCGTGCTTGTAAGCATTTATCACTGACGGCGGTGAAGCAAAACATCTCGAAACTCGTATGCGCAGGCGCAGAGTGATAGATTGATAGGCATGCGTGGTATCCATCGGTCGGTGGAAATACTTCATCGGCACGGAGATGGGAACAACCGGAGTAGTATGGGTAATCCTACTATAATATTATAAACGCGCAAGTTTTTATGGATGTCTGGATGGATGTTTGTTCCTCTTTCACGCAATAACTACCGAACGGATTTTGATGAAACTTTACAGTTATATAGCTTATACATCAGAATAACACTAGGCTATATTTTATCCCCGTATTCCCACGGGAATGCTGCTAGTTTATAATAAACTGCGCTGCAGCGCCCCTTGGTTTGACCCGCGTAGTTCCCGTTCCCGTGGGAATACGGGGATTTTGAGAAAGTCAGTTAATAGGATTGGACATATCAAGTACCTCTATAGTCTATTTCATTTAGCATAGGTTCGGTGATAGTCCACATTTTTCCCTTTTACTCATATTACTTCCGACTAATAAAAAAATATTGTATTTTTTCAATGATAACATAATAAAACATGAATTATTTTTTAATCGAATATTTTTATTAGTCCAAAGTAGTAGGCTTGGAACGGAAAAATGTGAACTGTCACCGAACCCATGCTACGTGAAATAGACTATAGCTGCTATGCTAGATGATAGTTTCATAAAGTATTTTTGTGTGCGTCTCAAAAAACTTGTTTTAAATAACATAACCTCACTTTCTCCTAGAGTAATGAATGACACAAGCCATTACCGGGTGTTTCTTTTATTAGTGATGATTTATCTGGCGTGGGCGCCGAAGACAAAGGGACTAATTAGATTTAGAATTAATGTTATCTTATAATCGATACACCATATTCATAGTTATGTTATGATCCATAACATTCAAGGGCAATCACTGAGAGCATGGAGGCATGTAGCGTTAAAGGTATATATTTTAAAATGTAAGTAGACTATGAAAAATATAGATACAGTCAAGTTGGAACCCTCACCAGGGAATTGAGCTGTTCTAATCCCAAACAAGTGCCAAATTGTGCCCGAAGTATAAAATAGTGCTATCATAGTTTTGGAGATATTCAGGTCGTTCAGTAAGGATGCTATCTTGACGTCAACATTGCAGCCTGATCTCAGTACACAAAAACCACGGCAATATTCTTGATGAACTATACGCCAAAAAACTCTTCTTACAGTGCAAAGTTTCAAAAGAACCGAAGATATTAGTGTACATTGGCGAGGCTTCCAACTTGACGGTGTCAAAAAATATTGCCAAATGGTTTTGATGATATAAAACCAGTTCTTTTTATGTAATTTGCTTTATTTGCCTATCCAAATGAAACTGAAGATAAAAAAAAGCTTTCATCTCTTAGTTCTTAAATTAGAAGGTGACATATTATAATTCCATGAAATACATAACCTCTCCAGTCTCCACACTAACGGCTTCGGTAACCCAATATGTAAGTATTTAGAGGTAAAGGTTTCTCTCGAAGTAGAATTTACGTTCGGAAACATAACGTATTGCGCATTGTCCATTGAAGCGGTCCTGTTTCTGAACGATACAATGGGGACGAAAGTTAATCCAAAGGTTAAGTTAATTTTGTGTGTTACTTTTATACCGGTCGTAAGTTTACAAGTGAGGCAATAATTTGTCAGTGAAGCTTGTGGCATTTGCAAGGTGGTAATTATTTCGTTTCGGATGCAATGCAATGGATAGTTGTTTTCTTTGATGAGAAAGCAAAGAGAATTAAGCGCACGGAGCCATCATCTGACAATTCCCGCCAAAAGCCTGTTGAGTATTTCAAGCAAAACGCTTTGTTTCTTAAATGTGCATTTAAAGGAGTTGCAATTTTTTTTAAAATTCCCTTGTCCATAATCGTTCTCTACTTTCAAAAGTAACTCTGTCTGTCGTTTTGTCTGCTGCTTTTTCAACACCAAAGCCTCATCTCTATTTTGATGAAATTTTGGTATCGAGTAAATTATTTTTCAAGAAATAGGCTACTTTTTATCTTTCTACGCTGACAAATAAATGACATTGTCGTTTGTAACGTTGGTTGAAAATATCGTAATTTCTGAATTTTCTAAGCTATGTGAGGATTTATAGCCCTAGTAGCGTTACAATAGATTTGAACTTCAAAGTACAAAAGTCACTAGCTGCAAAATTTCCCAATATATGTACCCAAAAATACGACGGTTTGAACAATAGTTTTATTTGAAAGTAAAAATAGAACAAAAGAAAAACTCTAAAAAGGGTAAAACGTTCCCAATTTCCACTACATAATATAAAACAAAGTCGCTTCCCGCTATCTGTCTGTCCCTATGTCTGCTTAGTTCTTTAAAACTACGCAACGGATTTTGAGGCGGGTTTTGTTAATAGATAGAGTGATTTCAGAAGAAGGTTTTTATATACCACTAGCGACCCGCCCCGGCTTCGCACGGGTGCAATGCTGAATTTTATTTGCTATAAACCATCCCTGGACCCACTCGAACCCACACAAAAAGTTTCATCAAAATCGGTCCGGCCGTTCTCGAGTTAAATCGTCAGGAAGGAAAACCCGACTTATTTTTATATAGTAGATATAAGAAGCAAAGCGAAGGCGGGTAGCTAGTATAATATAAAATTATTTTGAACCAGAACTTTCCAAGTGGAAAGAACAACAAAGGCATAGTTTTATTGCGATTGCATTTGAACTCATGCAAATTGGTTTAGTCATCACGCAATCGAGACAGATAGCTTTTTTATTGACACCATTTTGCTTTAGTGAAAGTGAGATCACCAACATACGCCCATCAAATAGGAGACAGAAGGTATGAAACTATAAAGTTATTGTCAATTGTTGATCGCTGACGCTGACGAGAAAAAAAAAAGTCGCTTCGTCGCAGAAATGACGCTACTTGCTAAAAAACTCATTCAAACCAAATCACGCATATCCTATGGTTGTCTGGAAGAAATCGCTTAAAGCGATAAGACCGCCCATTGTACTTTTTTGTATCACTGTGTCACTTGTTGCATATTTCTATTGGTGTACAATAAAGAGTTGTTACTTACTTACTACCAATAATTAGGTAAGTAACTAACAGCACTTTATTGTTCACCAATAAAAATATGCAACAAGTGGCACAGTATTACAAAAAAAAATGGGCAATACTTATACCTAAATGAAAACTATAAAAACTTTTTTAAAACAAGCTTTTTCTTTAGTTATTCTCAACAAGCCCTTCTAGTTGATACCCATTTTGTAGGAGTGCATTAAAAATAACTAGACCGCCATCTTGGGTGTTCCGCCATATTGGATTTAGAATGACGCGTGACTCCACACAGCGAATCATGCATTGTCAACCAAACTAAACGTATATACACAGCTCAATCGGTTGAAGATATCTTCTTCAAAATTAAGTTGGAAAATTCCACCCGAACAAACATAGGTACATGGCAAGTTAAATAGAAATAAGGTTGTAAATTATGTGACGTAAATTTTGACTGGTTTAGGAAATATAGCCATTTATGTGAGTAATAATACTTATCTTTGCTTTGTTATGATTAATTGGTACAGATGGTTTTTGACGATAGATTCGTTAATAATGATGTCGATCTCCGGTGAATGTCAATAGCATTGCATACTCGATAATTGTGTCACAGTGTCACTATTTTCCTTAATTTTGCAGATAATCCGATATCGTATGAGATGCTCAAGTCGATCCGAACGATGGTATAGAAGCTCCGGTTCATTCCCTCCGTTCGGTCACTGCAAACAGTGACAGACTATCGATATAGTGTCGATAAAGTATAGATAGAGTGTCACTAAAGTATAGATAGAGTGTCAATAAAGTATAGATAGAGTGTCACTAAAGTATGGATAGAGTGTCAATAAAGTATAGATAGAGTGTCGATAAAGTATACATAGAGTTTGTAAAGTATCGATAGAGTGTCGATAGCTTGTCGATAGAGTGTAGTTAGACTGTCAATAGACTATCGATAGAGCGTCGATAGATTATCTATGGACTTTCCATGCAACACTAGCCGCCGTCATTATCAGCTGGGCGATGAGCGATGCCCGCGGTCCATAGCGATATGTCAATGCAAGCCCGATGCGTCTTCCTTATCTGAAATGTGGAGGACGGTTTGAGTAATTGGAGAATATGTAGGCATTTCGGAAGCTACTATAATATCAATTAAGTTAAAATTGTATCCTTCATCTACTTACACATCTTAATGGAACTCTAACACTGACAACATTGAACAGGTTCAACTGATGAAACTTTACAAAAGAGTTTTGTACGTACTGTACCCGAGGATTAATAAAGGATTTTTGAACATTTATCCTCTAAAAGACGCAGTGGGTTGGAGGACTGAACTGTTACATATGAACACGTATGTGTCAAAAGTAGTTAAAAATAAAGATGATTGTTAGTGTTATTTTAAAAAGTTGTTGTTGTAGAAAGTACAGTTAAGAGCACGTGGAGCTTGACACATTGGACTTTGTAACGTTCTTCTTGCAATCGCTTTAGAGGTCAGACTCGCACTACAAGTGTAAAGCTTCATGTGCTCTTGACTGTACCTATAAGTAAGTAAGTTTTACCTATAAGATTATTCTAAATCACCTCAGGGACAAGGCTAGTAAATATTCGAATAATTCGAATGTAGTCTATGATTCAACAGGCAACTACCCTTTTGCATGAACCAACTTGTGCTAGCAACCGGGCCCCAATCGATACCCCTGCATAATGCAAGTGCACATCGGTAACGAGAACTGGACAATGGACACATTGCTTTCAATTACATACTACAATTTGTCTTTTTGCTTGCGAGCCTTGCGACTTCTGTATAAAGGTAGACTTCCTTGGGTCGCGGCTGTATGAAAATGTATTTTTTTTAATAAAAAAAAGGGGGCAAACGAGCAGACGGGTCACGTGATGGTAAGTGACTACCGTCGCCCATGGACACCTGCAGCTGAAGAGTCACAAGTGCGTTGCCGGCCTTTGAGGTGGGAGTACGCTCTCTTCTTCTTATGTATGGCGCCATTTCCGAAGTCTGCGACAGACGCATGTGGCCTACGGTTATTTCTGTAGGTAATTTAAAATTACACTTAGAAAAGTGCATAGTCTAATATTAAGGCACTCAAACTCGTCCATGAAGTTTGTCTAAATGTAAGCAGCAGCCCATATATAGGTATCACTTAATTCAGCTACGTTTATCTTCATTTTTCGGAAAAATTTAACACATTAAAAATAGCTGAAATCGATTAAGTAATTGTACTAAGAAATAGTTTTTCAGAATTATCATAGGAACGGGAAAAACGAGATATGCACGCAAAAACACTACACACCTGCTACTGTACCTTATACAACCGCCTTGTTAGCCTGCAACACAATTACTTGAGTTTCAAGAGTGTCTCATATGACGTCGAAAGTTCGCTCACAACTGGGGTGTAACTTAAATTAATCTGAGCCCCTGTGATCGGATATAGTTAGGGTTGCCAGATAGCGAAATAAGGGGAAGCTCAGGAAATTTGCGTCGTACCTCGTCGTACTAATTAGAAGCTTCTGCTCCGAGGTACTAGATTTTTGGTAAAACTACAGCATGACAACTCAGTAGCTAAAAATAAAAATTAAAAAATAAATAATCTCACGCCTTTTATCCCCGATAGGGTAGGCAGAGGTTATCCATTACTTAGTAGCTCTTCGTATGTAAGCCTCAGCGCTGATAAATTTTTGGTTAAGTTATAAACCTTTTGTTGTTTTGTGTGTACTCGTATTGTACCTACAGGTCGTTGGACGTAACAGTGTAGATTATGATACTATAATATGATACGTAATTTTTGGAAGTAATACAAAATTTTTGACAATAACTTACATTTACAATTTGCATACAATAACAAAAAAAGCGATGGTACGCGTCACTATTTATTCCAATATATTTTTCTACAGTAACTAGAATTGTGGGGGAAACAATAAGCTTATAGGCAACCCTAAGTACAGTTGAGTACAATCAGAATAATGGTATTTTTGATATTTTTATTTTATTATTTTTAGAAATACTTACAGACTAATTTTACGACAAAAAAATTCAAAACTAGTCTAAAGTCTGCACACAGTTACATAGAACAGGTAAATTACTTAAAACATACCTTATTAATATTTCTGTAGAGACTAATGTCATCGTCATTTCTTAAGAAGAATAACTTTACTGACAATAAGTTTGCTTATTTGATAGTTTCGAATACATTAAGGGTACATGGAGAATACTTCTTGGGGTGTCATGTGAGGTAACACCCTTTACGCTTTGACTTAACTCAAGTACAATTTGCTATTGTAATTGTTTGCTTATAGTGAAACAAGCCTAATGACATATTAGCGAATATGCTTCTGTTGAAGACACGTTGTTTGACATACCTTTGGGGGAGAACTGAGTTAGGTACTTGTTGTGTTGCGTGATTATATCGTTGAAGACTTAATCTGTTTTGATATCAAAGCCATATAGTTTCCAAGCCTCTAGTATTATATGAAATCGTGAATGTCAGAAAACTATTTGCATTATCAAAATACAAGAAACATTCTCTCGATATTTGTAGTTTCGTAAAAGTAGTCACATTAGTGGTAAGACTAAGAAGGAATAGTCGGATTTCAGCAATGCATTTTGAACTTTGTGTGAACTCCTATGAAGTTTATTTCTCATTTTATAGATATGATGGATACTGAAATTAATCGCAAATTCTGTACTTAGAGTATCACTACATAGTATAAAGCAAAGTCGCTTCCCGCTATCTGTATGTCCCTATGTATGCTTAGATCTTTAAAACTGCGCAACGGATTTTGATGCCGTTTTTTTAATAGACACAGTGATTCAAGAGGAAGTAAGTAAGTAACAACTCTTTATTGTACACCAAAAAAAAAAATATGCAACATGTGACATAGTGATACAAAAAAGTACAATGGGCGGTCTTATCCCTTTTTATTTAGCATATAAATCGAAGCAAAGCGAGGGCGGTTTGCTATATAGTTTTACTAGCGGCCCGCCCCGGCTTCGCACGGGTGGACATTTATTTTTTCAACATTTTGGGATGCACAAACAAATTTCTCCTAGCAACCCATAGTAAATTATCAAAAAAAAAATAGACTTTGTATGGAGACTTTAAAAGAATATTTGTGCCAAGTTTCAAGTTGATAGACGCAAAAAACCCCTCTTCTCTATACCAACTTCAACCCCTAATTTCACCCTTTTAGGGAATGATTTTAAAATAATACAAAAATACGTTTCTCATCATTTATTTTTAAGAGTATTTGTGATAAGTTTCAAGTTGATAGACGTAAAAAAACCACACGTTTCCATACAATCTCCAACCCCGTTTCACCCGTTAGTTTTGAAAAATCGAGATATACCTACTTGTCTTGTTGTTTGTTTTGAGGAGTATTTTTACAAAATTTCGAATTGATACATCCAAAAATGAAGGTATTCATGCAAACTTCAATCCCCAAGGGGATGAAACCCCTTGGAGGATGGTTTTCGATAAATCCTAGTTCAACTAATATATCAAGTTTATATTCAAAAATATTTGTAAAAAGTTTAAAGTTGATACACGCAGAAATCACACTATCCCATACAAACTTTATCCCCCTCTTTCACCCCTTTAAGAGATGATTTTCAAAAAATCCAAAAACATGTGTCTCATCGTTTATTTCTAAAAGTATTTGTGCCCAGTTTCAAGTTGATAAGACGTTAAAAACAACACGTCTCCATACAAACTCCAAACGCTAGTTTCACCACCTTAGGGGATGATTTTCGAAAATTCCTAAAACACGGGTCTCATGATTTATTTTTAAGAGTATTTGTGCCAAGTTTGAAGTTAATAGACGTAAAATTCAAACACGTCTCCATACAAACTCCAACCCCCTGTTTCACCCCCTTAAGGGGTGATTTTCGAAAAATCCAGAAATACGTATCTTGTTATTTGTTTTGAGGAGTATTTTTACAAAGTTTCGAATCGATACACCCAAAAATGAAGGTTTTCCATACAAACTTCAACCCCCACTTTCACCCCCTTGGAGGAAGATTTTTGAAAAATCTTAGAACTAATATCTCATAGTTTGTTTTCAGAAGCATTTGTACCAAGTGTCAAGTTGATGGACGCAAAAAATAAACTTCTTCGTATCAACTTCAACCCCTACTTTCATCCGTTTAGGCGATGATTTTCGAAAAATCAAAAAATATGTGTCTCATAATTTATTTTTTAGAGTATTTATGTAAAGTTTGAAGTTGATAAACTTAAAAAACAACACGTCTCCATACAAACTCCACTCCCTTGTTTCACCCCCTTAGGGGATGGTTTTTGAAAAATCCGGAAATACGTGTCTTGTTGTTTGTTTGAGGAGTATTTTTACAAAGTTTCGAATTGATACACCCAAAAATGAAGGTTTTCCATACAAACTTCATCCCCTACTTTCACCCCCTTGGAGGATGATTTTCAAAAAATCCTAGAACTAATATTTCATAATGTGTTTTGAAGAGTATTTGTGCCAAGTTTAAAATTGATACACGCAGAAATCACACTATCCCACACAAACTTCAACCCCCTCTTTCACCCCCTTAAGGGTTGAATTTCGTAAAATCCTTTCTTAGCGAGCATCTACACTATAAACTTAATCTACACACAAAATTTCATGTTTCTATGTTCAGCGGTTTGGGCTGGGCCTTGATTTT
Organism: Ethmia dodecea; assembly: GCA_963855545.1. Classification (NCBI taxonomy): domain Eukaryota; kingdom Metazoa; phylum Arthropoda; class Insecta; order Lepidoptera; family Depressariidae; genus Ethmia; species Ethmia dodecea. The sequence continues at coordinate 15,215,176 of OY979449.1, read as the reverse complement.
TATATTTAGCTTTTCCTTTTATATATATAGATTAAAAGACTCTGTTCCCTTTATCTAGATTTTTACTTAAATTATTTTTAATGTTCTACATGTAACAAAAGTATATAATATCAAAATACTGACTTTTCTTCCCACTAGTACACTAGCGGTTGCCCGCGGCGTTCACTGATCCAGACATTTCATTACTATCTCCTATTATACAGCGACCTATAACCAACAGTCCGCTCGCCCCGACCACCGCTAGTTGTGAGCCCACGCAGGGGAGGGGATAGCTCACCGCTGATTGGCTGATAAGTCCTACTTGTAATTCTACACTAGTTGCGCTTGTCAGTTCGTTTGATGAAATTTGCATGGTTATTAACAAAAAGCCTGTTTATTTAAAGCTTTATCGTTGAGATTTGGAGGGCGAGTTTAAATGTTTAATCATTCCTGGATTTGTTTCATTAAATAGGGATTAAAGGCAAGATTTTTGGTTTACTTAGAGGGTTGGTCAGTAAAGTGCAATTTGGAAACACTTTTCTAGGACAGTGAACGATTATATCTCAATACCGACGTCTTTATTTCGTTTGTTCATGTTGACAATTGGAGTTTTTGTAATTTTCTAAAATGTGCATTCAATAGAGTAGTTGACAGTATCGAAATTAAATTGCAAGTAATCGCAAAACACCATTTTCACTTTACAATTACAAATAGCAAATTTTAAAATAATAAATCAATCAACAAAAGTGAAGCACTCGAGTAAGTACCTACTAAAAATAATGGCGTCACAGCTTGCTATCATAATATTATTGTTGCATAGAAAATTTTCGTTTTGACAGATGATAAAAAGTAACTCATTTGTGTAGGCTATCACTACCCTATCGTTTCTGAAATCCAAGGATTCAGGTTTTTAATTTTGTCAAAGAGTAGATATAGTACCCATAGTTTAGGCATTGCCTAGTTTGGGATTTAATAATGAATTGTGTAGTACAATTTATTACTGTTATTTGCTTACCTTGCCTCTGGAGTTATTTTGTTAACTCAAACTTCAATTTTTTTATGAGTCTACTATCCTTTTTGCCTTTCCCAGTCGCCACTCCATAAAAAACTTTATGCTGCAACATGTTCAACTAGTATTTAAATAAAACACACCTCGAAGCATCCCCGTAACAGCTTTTATTTCCCCGGAGGCGTAAAGTAGACATTTTATTTAAGTTGCTCTCGTAAAGAAAGACTTGAACTATTATTTTAAACGTATTTTATGGAAGTCGTGTAGTCGGTCCCCATTATAGATATTCGCGTTGATGTTTCTAGTTTCTTTGACTATTCTGGTCTCTAGTAGTAAGGAAAGTAAATTAATAGTACCCGTATTACAATTTTGATACTTTAAATGAAACTGCGAGATAAGAGGCAGAACTAGTTGTGATAGCCTTACGGTTAAAGATCCCGCTTCTCATGATGATAATCAGTGAGGCTCGGATTCAACTCCTGGCATGTACGAATGAGTTATTCAAAACTTACATACATATTCATCACTAGCTCGATGGTGAAGGAAAACATCGTGAGGTAACCCGCAAGTCTCAGAATTAATTCTGAGGCATGTGTAATAGACCCGGTCCAGCGATGGGCTCACCACCTATCACGTTTAGGGGTCGAATTCATTATAATTATTATTGTGAACCATATTTACCTACTAGTAAGATATGAGACTAAAAAGAGCTGCCCTTGAGTTTCTTGCTTGCTCTTCTCGGGGTACTGCATTTGGAACCAGCAACTCGTCGGTGGAGATGAGCTGCTGTTTACATTTGGCCAATCTTCATGGACGAGTTTAGTGTGCCTTGTTATTGACATTTCAAAGTGTATTTTGTATACCTACTGAAATAAATTAATTTTGAGTTTGAGTTTGAGTTTGAATATTCTTGTGAAAAGTGGGTATTTCCAGAACTTGAATACCTCTGTCCACCCCCTAGGGGATAAAAGGCGTGAGAAATTTTTGTGTTTGTGTTTTAGCAAAAGCCTGAGAATATTCTGGTTGAACCTAGCCAAAACTGTTTTCAATTCAAAGTTTTTTTTTCTAATCGTATTGGGTGCGGTAGAATACTACAACAATACAAAAACTCAAGGACGTAGCCCTATCCTAGATATCCTAATAAGTATTCGACAATTATTCTTTCAAGTTGAAAGAGTAATTGTCGATTACTTATCCGTAGGGCTACGTTCTTGAGTTTTTGTATTCTTGTTGAATTCTTGTACATAAAACAAACAAAGATAAAATGTTAATTATAAATAAATATAATCTCACGCCTTTTATCCCCGAGGGGGTAGGCAGAGGTATTCCATTACTGGATATACCCACATTTCACGAGATATATTGGACCCCTAAATGTGATAGGTGGTGAGCCCATCGCCGGACCGGGTCTGTTTACACATGTCTCAGAATTAATTCTGAGACCTGCGGGTTTCCTCACGATGTTTTCCTTCACCGTCAATGTTAATGTTAATTTTCTAGCCATATTGCATATTTAAGCTAGCTAGCTATATAAGTCTTATCCAAATTCTTGGCAATAAGATAAGATAAATATTTAAAACTAAACTAAAAGTACCTCTACAATACGGAGCGCAGTATTTAAGCAGCATAATATAATAATGGCGGCTGTAGTCCGTTTGTCACGAACCATTGTCCTGTCCGCACATCTCGAGAGCTACGGAGCATGACCGGGGGTTTGTTGGTTTCTAAGGATACAATGAAATTTCTTTAGGTGCACAATGCCACATTCGCAAAATGACACATTGGAATTTCGCAAAATGTCATATTCTCAAATTGTCACTTTCTCAAAACGCCACTACACACAAACACCACACTAGCAAAATGCCATTTTCGCATAATGTCACACTCTATAATGTTTGTTTTATTAGGACGTTAGTTAGTTTTATTTTCTAATTCATACACCATCGACCTACTGCAAGAAAAGGAGTTGAACATTCCTGCTGTTTGGCGCTTTGCTAGTGTGTCATTTTGCTAGTATGGTATTTTGCTGTGTGGCATTTTGCTAGTGTGGCCTTTTGCGAATGTGGCATTGTGCGCCTAATACATAATAAATTATCTTTAGTTGGTCCGGGCGACCGGCTCACCTATCACGTTATGCTTACGTACATACATACGTATATATCTATCACTAGCTCGACGGTGAAGGAAAACATTGTGAGGAAACCCTCAGGTCCCAGAATTGATTCTGATGATTGTGTAAGGCGATGGGCTTGTCAATTCAATTAACATAATTTATTTATGTAGGTAGAGACGTCTTAGTAGTAGACGAAGTCATCCGCTAGAATACATAAATAAAAAAATACGGTCGAACTGAGAAGGCTCCTACTTTTTTTACGGTTTTAAAGTTATTGTTTTTTGTTTAGAGCAGTGATAGCCTTACGGTTAAAGAGCCGGCCGAAAATCAGTGAGTCTCGGGTTCGAATCCTGGCATGTACCAATGAGTTTTTCAAAAACTTACGTACATATTTATCACTAGCTCGACGGTGAAGGAAAATATCGTGAGAAATTCTGAGACATGTGTAAACAGACCCGGTCCGGCGATGGGCTCACCACCTATCACGTTTAGGGGTCCAATATATCTCGTGAAATGTGGGTATATCCAGTAATGGAATACCTCTGCCTACCCCCTCAGGGATAAAAAGGCGTGAGATTATTATTTATTTTATTTATTTAAAATTATTGTTTTTTTAATTAAGTTTTATATAATGTACTTATGAAAGTAGCACAAGAGCTCTATAAGGTAACATACATACATCGCGTGGGGCCGTTGTAACTAGACACCTCCGGTTCGAACCCACTGACTCGCGTTCTGCTACGCGAACCCTTTTTGCACAGGAACAGGAACACTTTTTACGTCATACGCGTATTAATTTCGCTGCTATTGAGTTGTGTACTACAGAGTAACGACATTCTAACTTAATCCTAACTAAGTAATCTTTACTTCTATACTAATATTATAAAGAGGAAAGATTTGTATTTTTGTAACGAATAAACTCAAAAACTACTGGACCAATTTAAAAAAATCTTTCACGAATGAAAAGCTAGAAGATCCCTGAGTAACATAGGTGATATTTTATTCCCGTATTCCCACGGGAACGGGAACTACGCGGGTGAAACCGTGCAGAACCGCTAATCACTATCACTACATAGTATAAACAAGATAACAAAGTAGTTAAGTTAGTTATTTTATATGTATGTTAGATATAAGGTATATATAATATGGGCCTCTGTTTACGTTATTTAAGATCCACTAATGTAAATATTGCCTGAAATAAAGATTATTTATTATCACTACATAGTATGAAACAAAGTCGCTTTCTCTGTCCCTATATCCCTATGTCCTCATGTCCCTATGTATGCTTAAATCTTTAAAACTAGGCAACGGATTTTGATGCGGTTTTTTTAATAGATAGAGTGATTGAAGAGGAAGGTTTTACTGTTAGCATTGCACCCGTGCGAAGCAGGGGCGGGTCGCTATAATAAAAAATAAAGAACTTCAGTTGGACTAACGAAGTGATTTGTACGTGAAACTATGCATACAAATAAAACCGTAAGTAATCAATATTATATCTGACAATATTATTCATAATATACTCCTCTATTAAAATTACAATAAAGCCACTTTAATGGCTTAATTCGATACAAACGATCATGCGAACGTACGCTAATGGCCATTCGGAACAACGCAAAGATTGACTCCAGTTCTTGCGTATAATAAATCTGTTTGTTTATCTGTCTGCATGTCTGTGTCGTCATTATAACAGAGCCTTATTGTTATATGTATTATTCTGTTAGTTATTAGTTGTGCTATAACTGCTTGCGAATAAGTTTTGCGAAGAACAGACAAGTTTTTAACTTGGGACTTTTATAACTTTTGAGTATTGCATATGTAGGTGTATCCGTATTTGTTTAGTATCAGTGATCGAATTATAAATTGGAAATAGAGTAAAACCGCAACCCAGAGCTAGTGGAAATATAATTTGTTTAACATTTATAAATACCAGACTTATAAAGGTATGGATGGCGATTTGCGTTCAAATTAGAGGCTTCGACGCGACCCAATTCCGGTGTGGTTAATACTTTAAGTGGTCGTTAAGTTTTAAGCTTCGAGTATGGTTAGAACCGAACTCTGTTGTGCATTATGTTACCTATACACAAAGAGATTAAAATATGATAAGGCATAGAGGGGACAAAACGAGGAAAATTTGATGCCCAAAAGTTATTGCAAGTGGAATAAATCTAGTACGATTTCGACCAAATGACATCTCGCGTTTATACTAACTGACATGACGCTTGACTCTTGAGCTTAAAAGTTTTCTATGAAAATATTCCCAATGCCCCCTCTATTTCCTATTATATTTTAATATCTTTGCCTATGGTTATTTAGTCCCAAACTAGGCAGAGCCACAGAGAAACTACGGGTACTAAACAACTGATAAACATACTATATATATAGCCTAAAATTGCTCTCAAAACATAAATACATCCTTGAACCTATCATAAGACCCGTGTGCGAGCTCGTTAAACAAGCCTCCTTTAAGTAGGTGTATTACCCGATTTATTTGGGCCAGCCATAATGGTCCAATAAGTTAATTAAGTGGAGGTTTCCAGGCGCTCGTGCGGCCGATGTGGACGAGCCGCTCGTAAATTTAATTGCACTTAAGTAATTTATTTCATTAATTTATGAGGGGTCTATGAGGAAGAAAAGTTGGAGCCCAGAGATTGTAGGGTTAAGTGCTTCATGAGACGGAAATTTAAACTTCTTCGTTTCGTCACTCGTAAAAAAATATAACAGTTCCATCCAACTATTATAAACGAGAGAGTTTGTGAATTTGGATGGATGTTTGTCTCTTTCGCGCAAAAACTACAGAAGGCATTGTGATGAAACTTAACAGTATTTATTACTGTATACATTATTTATATTTTTATTACAGTTTATACATTAGAATAACATATATTTAAATAGTATTTAAGTAAAACTAAGTTGCTATCTGCCTCTTTTTGTTTATCCGCTTACTTCTTCTAAACCACACAACTGATTTTGATACGATTTTCACTATTAGAAAAAGCAATAAACGAGGTAGGTTGTGGTTTTGATAAAATAGGAATGGTACGCAATATTCCTATTATTTACTTTAATAAAGTAAGAGATGTGTAAAAAAGAAAATACCTAAGATTACGACAGATATGGATGATCAATGATTACTTGAAATATGTTTTTCAGTTGTTCAGTACCAATAGTAACACTGTCAAGATTGGTACATACTAAATAACTGTGTCTAAAATTGTGTCCCACATTTTGTTTTCCATTGACACTCTGGCTGTCTTTGTCACTGGTGGTTTGTTCAAGTCATTAAAGTTATATTATGGCAAAAAAGTTTTTTTTCTAGCTCAGATTGTTGTCAACAATTATTTATTTATTTATTTATTTATTTTTTTAGGAAAACCAACAGCCATTTTAAACATTATAGTTAAAAATATTAAAAACATAAAGACCAATTACAGGTTTTCACAGATAGAAAACAGAATATCACCTGACACTGAAGACAGAAAGTTATCACACGCACAACAAGAAAGAGTATAGGTTATTATTAGTGATAACTTACGAGTTAGGTACATTTAAGTATTTGAATTTATATATATAAAGAGTGCGCTCAGTCAAAGAAACAGTTTACAAATTTTTGTCTCACTGAAGATGTGTTGCAATTAAATATGTCAATGTCTAACTCTTTTGTCAAATCATTTACGCACTTGCTTGCACGCACCAAGAAACTATTTTGTCTATAGTTGGAGGATGCGAAAGGAATTGAAATAGGGAGGTAATATCTAAGAGATCTAGTGGGGAGATTAAAAGACAGATTGGCTAATAAGTCCGGACAATCAATGCTACCATTAGTGATGTTGAGAAAAAACATGATATCTGTAATTTCACGTCGCTTATTTAATGGCATAAGGTGGTGTTTTTTACAAATTTTAACATAATTAGGTGAGCTATAGGAATGTCTTACTTTGAAACATAGATATTTGATAAACTTTTTCTGTATTTTCTCAATTCTGTCACTATATATTTGATAGCGTGGGTTCCATATTTGAGAAGCATATAATATAGCATATACTTAGTCTGGCCATAAATACTGTTACAGTTAAAAATAAACAAAATGGTATATTTGAATTTTGAATCTGTGATTTTTATATGATTGTTCATTGGGTTTTCTCATTTTGGTGCCAATACATTGTACAATATTTTGCGATATTTAAATAGAGTGGGGTGATAAAGAGAACCAAATCGCTGTGATTGCATTACACAAAGTAGATATGAGCCAAATGCATTTTTTAAAACTCTCCATACGCTTGATATTAGTAAAATGTTTGTGTACCGGGCTATTAATGGGTACAATGAGACCTCCTCTGTTTGTGACAGAAAAAGATCTGGCCTTCCACGTAGTGTTCGTACGAAAAAGGTGGTCAAAGCAGTAAGGGAAAGAATTCGAAGAAATCCTGTCCGAAAGTAAAAGATTTTATCTCGGGAGATGAAGATAGCACCTAGAACCATGTCGCGTATTTTAACAGATGACTTAGTACTTGCAGCCTACAAGAAACGTACTGGTCATTTCTTAGCTGATAATTTAAAAAAGAATAGGGTGGTAAAATCGAAACAACTACTGAAGCGGTACGCAAAGGGAAGTCACAAAAAAAAATTTTTTACGGATGAGATTTTTTTTACAATTGAGCAACATTTTAACAAACAAAATGACCGTATTTATGCTCAAAGCTCTAAGAAAGCTTCCCAATAAGTCGACAGAGTGCAACGTGGGCACTATCCGACTTCAGTGATGGTTTGGTGGGGTATTAGCTATGAAGGAGTTACTGAGCCATACTTTTGTGAAAAAGGTATCAAAACAACGGCACAAGTGTATCAAGATACCATTTTTGAGAAGGTAGTGAAGCCCCTTAACAACACCATGTTCAATAACCAAAAATGGTCCTTCCAGCAAGACTCGGCGCCGGGTCATAAAGCTCGGTCGGAACGAACGAACGTTTCGGACTTCATCAGAGCTGAAGACTGGCCGCAGTCTAGTCCCGATCTTAATCCGCTGGATTATGATTTATGGTCAGTTTTAGAGAGTACGGCTTGCTCTAAACGCCATGATAATTTGGAGTCCCTAAACCAATCCGTACGATTGGCAGTGAAGAATTTTCCCATGGAAAGAGCGCGTGCTTCTATTGATAACTGACCTCAACGTTTAAAGGACTGTATTGCAGCCAATGGAGACCACTTCGAATAAGCTTTTTATATTTTAAAGTGTTTTATATTTATGTATTAAAGTAACACACTGTAAAAATAATAAATGTTATTTGCAATAGAAAACATTTTTTTTCTTTGTTTCAGTATTTATGGCAAGACTAGGTATATATTATAATCATATATTATAATCATATAATTATGCTTATATTTGCCAGTTGGTAGCATTTGACAAAAAATCCGCCGCCTGTCATGAGCAGAGTAATTGGCGTTAATAATTGACACAAAAACTTTGTAATTCAATCCACTATAATTCAAGAGATTTTTTTAGTCTACAGCAAAGATATTAAAGTAAATATGGGTTATATTCATACTTCGCGCGTTTGGATATTGTTTCGCTACAAGTGGCTACGACATGTGCTTACCTTTATGCTTATCTTTCACCGTAATAGTTATATCCTATCAAGATGCTAAGAGGTAAGTATGTATACTTACCTCTTAGCATCTTGATAGGATATAACTATTACGGTGAAAGATGATACAGAACGAATGATAAAGAAAGGGACAGCTATCTGTCAAGAGTTGCTCTTGAAATACGACTAGCTAAAAATTCGAACATTCAGTGCTACAATGCGACTAAATAAAATTAGACCAATTATCTACATTTGTCAACCTCAGTTTCCGGACTCTAGTAAGATATCTACCTCGTTTTATACCTATATAATATCTTTGGTCTGTAGTTGTCTAACTACATATTTTTTTGCATCTCTAGATAACTCAAATATCTAATCATGCAAATATCAATGAGACAGGTTCGGTTCCGACATTTTGGGGATGTTTTTTTGTTAGATTCAACTTATACATATTAAGCTTAGATTTGTCTGATAACTTACCTACGATTAGTTAGAGATTAGGAGTTTCATTTGAAATTTCCATGTTTCTAATAAAAATGGTTGTTTATTTATCTATTAATTATTTATTAGTTCAACGAAAAAATTTTGTGGGTTGTTTATACAAAACAAAAGTAAAAGTAGGTATTTACTTAATCTAAAGAGTTTTAGAACAAAAAATATCTGAATACGTCAAACTACCTAAATACATTTTACAGTATCTACTTATACAATTTTAGTGTCCATGCAAACGGAACGCGGTGTCCTAACTTTAATAGTTGACTAGCAAAATACCTTTTGAAACATTCTCTACGCTGTGTCGTGGAATAAACTAGATTTATGGCATCTAAACTAGGTGCCATTTCGAAGTTTCGTGAACGTACCAATTAATATTTGCGGGTTTTGTTTACCCATGTATGTGTTGATAGGTTTATTGGTTCCAAGTATCTATGTGGCAAACAAATGTTATATTTACTTTTCTACAAGTAAAATAGGTTTCTACCAAAGAGATTTAAATATAATAGGGCATAGAGGGGGCATTGGGAATATTTTCATATAAAACTTTGAAGTCTAAGCGTCATGTCCTTGTCATGTCAGTTAGTATGAACGCGAGCTGTCATTCGGTCGAAATTGTACTAGACTTATTCCACTTGGAATAACTTTTGACTTCAAATTTTGATCGCTTTGTCCCCTCTATGCCCTATTATATTTAAATCTCTTTGGTTTCTACCAAAGCAACTAAACAGATTTGAAACTTATTAGATTTCATCAAGGCGTTTGTGTCATTTTTGTCCTTTTATTAAAACCAGCAAGTCTACCATGTATCTAAGACAATCTAAGGCATTTGGTTAATTAAACGTCCAAATTGACGTTAATTTTGCGATTTGAATTGAGATCCAAAATTACAAACTTAGGTGGTACCGCTGCCGAAATAGGTTATATTATTACTTTTCAAAGGGAGATAGAGAAGAGGGGAGCGAAAAGTCAAACCTTTGCAAATAACACTGAGACTAAAAAATAACTTAATCCCGTTTTTCGTAGGCTGGATAGCGTATTTTCACTTATTAAATAAGGATTTAAAACAGGAGACGGAGCCTGTTCAGTTAAAAAATAGACCATCAACAGTTTTGTATCAGGTAGTTACCGCGCCATGTTGGAATGTCAACCCATTTTTTCCCGTCGTCTCAATGGATTTACGACAGACTCCGCGGCAACAAAAAGAACTTTTTTCGAAACGCGAGCATGACTGGCCATTCATAAAAGTTACCTAAATTACTTTTTATTTTTAAAATGGCGTATGTAATTTTTGGCGGCAAACAAAAATGTTCTGTTGGCGGTAGTAAAGTTAGATTGAGGTTATGTTTCAATACATTTTAGTAGGTATGTAGGTACCTAACTTTGTGGTTGATTTTGGTTTGTTAAGGACGAGGGATTCGGTATTGATGCGTTATAATTTGTAAAAAATGGTTTTATTGTCATAATGGTATATTTAGTAAAATACCGAATTTGAGACGTTTGGTTTATAACACATGACATTTACGGTATTTGTAGACTGTTATTTTTATGTTCAGTTCGACGTTCGGTGATCATTATTGTAGAGTACTTCCGCCTCGGGGCATTTTATGGGGGAAATGGACGAAACAGGAAAATGATGATAATAAAATAGGCATAAATGTCGGTTCTTATAAAGAAAAAACTAAATACATACCTACCTTTTTTTTAGCTTTCAAGTTGACTGCCATTTCATTGTATTTTTTTGTAACGACGTTCATTATTACGTCGTAGTTACATCTTTGAAGTTACAATCTAGCCTAGGGGTTATTAAGTAAATCAACTTTGACTTAATCGACTAAGGGCTGCTTTTCAATAGTCAGATAAAAGTTATCCGAATAATAAACATCACCTGTCACTTTTCCTTTCTATTGTGTCAGAGAGTGACAGCATCAATATATTCTCCAGATAAACTTTATCTGACGATTAAAAAATCGGCCCTAATTAGAATATAATAAATAACTAAGAATATACCAGTAGTACCAGTAGGTACTGAATTTATGAGATCATATTTTTTTATATTTAATTGCATCATAAGCTCACCACCTATCACGTTACCCTTAACCTATCACGATAAGCGGTCCAAAGAATATATACTGGTGAACGTAGGTATATCCAGAAATGGAAAACCTCTGCCTACCCCCTGCGTGCGTGGCGTTTTTATTTTAACTAAGAAATTAGCTTGAAATACTACTCATGGAAGCACAGCAGTGCATCGGCCAAGTTGTAATATAATTTATCGTAAACAGTTAATACGAGAGCGTTAATAACTGAACGTTTACGACGCGGCAGTGTAAACACGAGTGCTTTACTCAGTGTAACAATACGTGCTATGTAAATATTTGCCTGTCTGTCTGTTTGCGTGGGGTGCATCCCAGTCTGGACTTGGCGCTTGTTATCGTGTCAAGATCAGAGAGCTCAAAAATAAAAATAAATAATCTCAGGCCTTTTATCCCCGAAAGGGTAGGCAGAGGTATTCACGAAATATTCTTTGGACCCATAAACGTGATAGAGAGCTCATTGGTGTATTTATTAGTTGTCGAATTGTTTGCTAGGGGGTTTCCACGAAGGGTTTCGTACCACTGTACAATATTAAAAACTCCTACAGTATTTTTATATATAATATAATAAGAATTAATTCTGAGACATGTGTAAATAGACCCGGTCCGGCGATGGGCTCACCACCTATCACGTTTAGGGGTCCAATGTGTCTCGTGAAATGTGGGTATATCCAGTAATGGAATACCTCTGCCTACCCCCTCGGGGATGAAATGCGTGAGATTATATTATTATATAGTATTTTTATGTTTTTTTAAATTAGTTATTCAGGAATTTTCCATTTACTCCACATCTAAACATGATTATCATATTTAAAACCCAGACACGAAAACAAACAACAAAAATGATATTCTATATTAAACGGAAGTAGATGGATCACCATTGCTCAAAATATGGCAATATAAATACCAGGTATTTCACGGGTTTGCTATAGTCGCCCACAAACCTGGACAATCAATTTTATCTCAACCGTTTTGAATACGAATACTACGAATAGCCTAAATTAAGTTTTATTTTGCGATACTGACTTAAAGGGAAGCTAAAATTAGAAATCGTGCAAAGCTAATGTCTCAGACATCTAGTAAAAGTGATATTTTGTATTGTTGTCATTCATTAACGGACGGGCCTGTTGGCTCAGTTGGTAGCACTCTGAGTCGGAGGTCGCGGGTTCGATCCCCGCTCGCCGACATTTGTTTGCATGAACATGTCTGTTGGCTTTGTGTCTGGGTGTTTAATATTTATTTGAGTATGTTTATTAGTTGTTCAGGACCCATAGTACAGGCTCTGCCTAGTTTAGGACTGAATAACCGTGTGTAAGTTATGTCCCACAATTTATTATTATTATTTGGTACAATGTGTAAGAGTATAACATAACTATTCCCATTGATTCATGGACACAAATGATAATTCCCTGCAGGAAATGGACCCGCTACCTCTGAAGTACTAAACTGAGGCTCTCGTACGAATACCAGTCAAATCTATGATCATATTTGCTGTTTTGTGTATTATTCATGAGTATGTGTTCGCTAAGTCGTTAGTTTCAGTCCTGACGAGAAACCAGTTAGCATTTCCAAACAAAAGGTCGTAAAGTCCCGGCTTTTCTTCAAAGCGAATGAGCCGACGTCACATCGTGTGTCAAAATTATTATTTTGACAGCACTTTGACAGTTGACGTTTGTTTTTTTTAAGTGTTTATTGTTTTTGTTAAACGGTAAGTATTTGAACTTGTCTGCAACTTAATGTTTTTCGGGTATGTATATGTGAGTCTACTCGTATTTCTTTTTCGCAGCTTGCCCTCAATGGTTTGGCAGATTTTGAAGTGTAAGCTTTGCTAAATATTAACCAACTACACCAGAAAGAGGGTAATGTTTCATAGTGCCTCTTAATGCGGTCAGGTTTTTGTTTTTAATCCATATTGTACTTCTTCGTTGACATCATGGATCTTCTGGCTGATCTGGTTCTGAGGATGAGATTATCTTATATGGCTTCTATAGGTACATATTCCAATAATGTCAAATAAATTACTAGACTAGGTATATTACCAACTAGATACCCTGAAATTCTTATCACTTCACAGAAGTTGTGAAATTCATCATCATCATTTCTAATAATAATAACATGAAACTTTAAAGAGTAAAAATACCGACTTCAACTTATGGTTTTCTCATGGATGCTATTGTCATGGACCAAATTGCTTTCAAACTTTCGAATAAAAAAGATTCATCAAAATAGGTTCACCCAGTCGAAAGTTCTGAGATAACAAACATAAAAAAAACATGCAGTCGAATTGACAACCTCCTTCTTTTTTGAAGTCGGTTGAAAAGTACCTGTAATTCCCAGTTTTGAGTGCTACCGGTATTGATAACTTAACAAATGGGAGTTGTTTGACAATTTCCGCGTACAAATCCAGTAGAATGTTCTAAACCAGTTTGTAGGATAAGAAACAGGCTGCGTATATTCAAGTAGTTGAAAATAACTGGCATATCCTTATTGTGTATTATATTACAACGCGTCACAGAATAAGCGCAATTCCTCATACACCCCAAATTAGTAGGTATAATATGATCCATTCGTACTTTAGTTTTGTCTAACCAAATTTCTTAAATAAGGAGTAATAATAGACGAGCCCTAAATTCAGTTATGCTAATTCATTTTTCGGAAAAAATTAACACATTAAATTAAGTAGTCGATCCAGCGAGGCAACGCAGCCAGCATTATGGGTACCTTTGCACCGGGAATGGTCAGAGGCGGTCTATTTGGGGACTAAGTTGACATTGTTTATAGTTTATAGTTTTATGTTTCGACCTTATTTATACTGCCATTTATAATAATTATGTTGTATGTGTTAGTTAAGCGTTTTAAAATTTATTAAACACAAAGTAGTCGATACTGAACAAGGTAATTTCAGAAATAGCTAATTCGGTTACATATTGTATGCAGTTCAAGTTCCAACAATGTACATTTATGAATGTTATTTCACCGTCACAGTTGATTTGTATCACATTCTGAGAGTGCTAAGAAGTAAGTATTTATTGTTAGCAATATGCAACCCTCTCTGTCTTTGATCAAAGTACCTACTCCATTTGGGAAACTTCAGAGCGAGAACAATTATCTGAGAAAATAAATGGAATGAAACAGTATTCTGCATTCGATGAATTGAGTTCGTTAAATAAGTAACAGTGTTAATTTTATCCACTGCATTACTTTTGTTGTGAATAAAATTTTCCTATGCGTTACTTTGTGTTGTGGGTAATTTTTTCTAAAGCGTTACTTGAGTTACTTCTTGTTGTGTTCCGTAGCTACTCAGAAATTAAAACTTATTGTTTTGAAGAGCTTTTATAGGGAACGAACTGTGGCTAGCGACTTTGTGTTACGTCCTCTGCGAAGTATGTATTTTTCCGAAATGAAACATAGCATGTCCTTCTTCAAGATGAAAATGATTGTTTAACCAAAATTCATAAATATCGATCCACCGGTTAAACCGTGAACAGGTAAGACAAAAAGATAGATAGACTTATTTTCATTTCTCCGGGAGCGGAAAGAGGCATATTTCGGCCCGCTGCGCTAAACGAAGTTGCCGCTTTCCACCTGCGTGAAGAAGAAAGGAAAAGAAAAAAGTATACACACCTCAGGAAGTAAATAAGAAAGCCTCAGATCACATGTTTGTAGACCTTGGCTTCGCCTCGGTGGACAATTACATGTGATATGAGACATTTCTTATTTTACTTCTCTAGACGTGTAATATACTATTTCGCATTTATAATATTGGTAGAGCAGTGATAGCCCTGACGGTTAAAGAGCCGGCCGAAAATCAGTGAGGCTCGGGTTCGAATCCTGACATGTACCAATGAGTTTTTCAAAAACTTACGTACATATTTATCACTAGCTCGACAGTGAAGGAAAACATCGTGAGGAAACCCGCAGGTCTCAGAATTAATTCTGAGACATGTGTAAATAGACCCGGTCCGGCGATGGGCTCACCACCTATCACGTTTAGGGGTCCAATATATCTCGTGAAATGTGGGTATATCCAGTAATGGAATACCTCTGCCTACCCCCTCGGGGATGAAATTATATTATTATTATAATATTGGTAGAGATACTGTGTCTAATCTAACACAAGTGCTCGTGCACTAAAGTAGTTGCGACGTAACCGTCGCGTCGGACGTTGGTCGGACCCACGTCTCAGTACGAATTCGCCTTAGGACACAAAACGACCAACTAACATATTCTCGTCAACTGAGTAAACAAAAGCTTCTTACCATAAAATTATAATAAATCTTACCCCTATCTGTTTCTGACTGACATCAAAATACTCCCTATTTCTTGGTAATAAGAGCGAAGTTTATCAAGTTAAACGCTCAATAGGGCAAGACTGATGGCTTTATAATTGCAGCACAGACGGTCGTGACGTTCGCTTATTGTTTTATTATTATAGTAATTTGAGGAAGTACACATTATCGTTATTATACGATAGTTATAGGTATGTTTTCTATTTATAGTTTTTTTTCTGGTTCTTTGTTTAAAGTTTTATTGGTTTAACGTCTTCAATGAGACTATAATTGTACTATGTAGGTTGTGTCTGATTTACAATGAAAACATCTTTCTACAGTTTTTAGGTCTCGAATTATTAGTTGCAATTTTGTATTCTATTTAAGTTACTTCCTTCTAAAATACATACATACATAAGGCTCACGCCATTGTTCCACAGGGGTAGGCAGAGACGATGGATCACCACTTTGATCGATCTCTGCATACTTCTTAGTTTGATGTCTTTGAATATAACCCAAGTTTTCTTGAATGTACTATTTGCATTGACCGATACCGGTAATAAAGTAACATAAAATTTTATACTTAGGTACTTAGTTTCCAAATTATGTTAGGTAGGTACTTACTTACTTAATTTACAATAAAATAACTACATACTTATCCAAATAGTAAATAAGTAGAAACTATATAACCACACTAAAGAGTAAAAAAACCGACTTCAATCTTTAACTTAATTATATAGTTTTCTCATAGATGCCGTTGTCAGAACTGGACGAAATTTAAATGGGAAGCACCAGCTTTCAAACAAAAAAAGAATCATCCAAATCGGTTCACCCAGTCGAAAGTTCTGAGGTAACAAACATAAAAAAAAAAACAGCCGAATTGATAACTCCTCCTTTTTGAAGACGGTTAAAAATAAACCACTCTCAACCTACGTCACGGTATTAAACAAATACATAATAGGTACCTATTTAAATATCCAGAACATACCTACTGTAACAATAGAGTAGAGTTAATAAAATAATCATTATAATATAAAATTATTATCCCACAAGGACTCTGAAAATGTAATAATAATAATAATATAATCTCACGCCTTTTTTATCCCCGAGGGGGTAGGCAGAGGTATTCCATTACTGGAAATACCCACATTTCACGAGATATATTGGACCCCTAAACGTGATAGGTGGTGAGCCCATCGCCGGACCGGGTCTGTTTACACATGTCTCAGAATTAATTCTGAGACCTGCGGGTTTCCTCACGATGTTTTCCTTCACCGTCGAGCTAGTGATAAATATGTACGTAAGTTTTTGAAAAACTCATTGGTACATGCCAGGATTCGAACCCGAGCCTCACTGATTTTAGGCAGGCTCTTTAACCGTCCGGGCTATCACCGCTTGGAAAATGTACTTCCATTTTTATTTTACAATTATAGAAAAATTTAAATAAATTAAGTACTAATAATGATTACATCACGTTCTCATCTCACTAAAATTCAATAGTGAATTTTCATTTTAAGAATATTTAAAGTTATTTATTTGATTAGCCAGAGCGAAGAGTTATCAAGCCTTACCTTCCGCGATGCACATCATTATTGTTAATTGCCCAATTTACCCATTATTTTTGTTGCTTCTCGAGAGCAATTTAGATTCATATTAGCTGCAAATTATTTAGTATTCATCTTTACAGGAACATTACGGGTTAGAGGAGAGCAGCATGATAATTTGGTCGCGGGTTGTAATGACACGGGCTCGACAGCCGCGCCTCACTTGCAGACGTTTTTGTACAGACTACAGAAAAACTTACTTAAATCAAAAATACTAAAGCTTTGATGTTGTGATATCATAATCATGATGTAAATACACTGCTGGATACAGGCCTCTCCTATAAACCAGTAGCCACTAGCACAGCGGCCAATCTCATCCAAATATTATTACGCCTTAAATTAAAGTTGCGAAATATGTAAATAAAAAAATGTGATTGCAGAAATTGTAATTTTATTTATTTATTTGAATAACCATGGCACACTATTACAACCATATAAGTCCAGTTGAAATGGTTGCCAATCGTTGAAAAAATTGTCATGTCATAGCGCAAAAGGAATGTTGATAATCTTCTAACTTTATGATTACATCATTGGGTTTATTTACAAAGACAACATATTTGTTTACTTATAATTATACACAGAAGAAAGGCCCGCCAAAGAGGAAATAAGTGCCAAGAAGACTGGATGCATTCCCTCTTCGTATAGCTAGATTCTCAAAGATTTGAATTTTTATGGTAAGATTTCTAAGATGTATCAAAATCGGCGGCGGTGTGAATACATTATATACGTTGGGCAAATAGATAAGATCGAGCAAATGCCCTGACTCTTGACCCCAGACTGCTCGAAGACAGAAATGGGGCCAACGATGGGACGAAATTGCCCAGATGATGCCTGTTTACTCGAGCCGGTTAATACCAAAGATATTAAAGTAAGGATGAGTTATATTCATACTGCTTGCGTTTGAAAATTGATCCCCTACGAGTGTGCCACAACATGTACATACTTATTTCTTAGCGTATTTATATGATACAACAATGACGGGGAAAGATGATACGGAAAGAATAATAAAGAAAAAGAGACATGAAATACAATGCGACTAAATAAAATGTGGTTAATTAACTACATTTGTCGGCCTCATTTTCCGTGCTCCAGTAACATATCTATTGGTTAATACTGTATTTTCAGTTTGTTCTTCGGACAGTACTTCGGCGTTCCGCGCGGCCGGTCGTAATGGCAGACTCCGTCTCGGCTCTCGATCTGTCGTATTATTGTATTGGCAAAAACGCTAATAACCCATTGTTTTGCGGTCGACAATCCGGACGATGAGCGGCGGAAATGTGCAGGCACGGACTTAGTGTTGATGAAAGTGCCATCTCCATGGTCTGAAAGCCTCCTGGCTGGTGTGATGGGTGTCATCGTTTGCTTGTGGAACTAAGCCTAGTTTAAAGATTCTTGTCAATCATCTCTCATCGTACGTTTGATATATTATATTTGTTTTACCTTTTCTTGCTGCTCTTCTCCTCAACACTCAGGGACTCTTTAGAGACCCAGTTGTTATAAATAAAACTAAAAGTAAAGACACTTTTTTAAAACAAGCTTTTTCGATGCATCCTCGGCAAGCTCTTTTGTTTGATACCTATCCATATTGTAGGAAAACTTTGTGCTTTGAAAATACCTAGTACATACTCATAAATAATCATAGTTTCTTACGTTACTTCTTTTTGAAAGAAACTAAATTAGAATGAAATAACGATTAGAAAAAGAGGTGTATAAGTGTAATCGAGAGAGAGATAAGTTGTGTCTATGTATTGTTGGAGGGGAGGGGGTGAAAGTCAGGGGCAAGATAAATTATTCTGTATGATGATGATGTATCTATTGTCCCAACAAAAAGCCTGAATGCATCTCTGCAGATTGCCCCGGAGTCGCTTCGTTCGTTTCGAGATGTGATTGTAGCGTTTTGCCGCTTCGTTTCACGATGCCAGCGGTTATTGTCGTTGAGGAAAATTGAAGGATTGGGCCACTGTTATTACGATGTGATGCCTTTAAAATTGTAATCCAGTATTATTGTAATCTTAAGGAAAAGTTAGGAATACGCTAATTCCTTTTTGATTGGTTTCTATATTATGTTTAGAAATAAGTAGTACAGCTAAAAAAAAGTCTTGATTAACCTTGTTGTAGATAAATGTGGTTCTTATAATGTTAGATAATGAAGTCCGATGGTGTTAATAAAAATATTTAGAAAAAATCAATAAGTATTAAAAAAATTTAGTTAACTTTAAAAAACTAATCTAGTGCACGAATGGCCCAATACTTATTTATTCAAATAACTAAAGGTTTTATGATCAGAAGCATTAACTTATGAAATGAAAAATATGATATTTTTTTATTGAACGTTTGGGAAACAGGTGGTGTTGGCCCCGTTTGTATATCGCATTTTGACAGACAGACAGACAAGCGGACAGACGTCATATCCACGTGTAGAGCCAGTGAGCCGGTGTCGGGACAAGGGAATGTTTTTTGGGGATTGGTACAAGTTTGAACTGTATAGCGAATTTGAAATTGCTATTTGATTTATTTGCCCAATTCTGAATTAGATACACGGCGGAGATCATGCTCAATTCAGATCTATTAATTAATGTTATTAATGACGAAACTTCCGACGTTAAATTATTGCCTTACCTCAACGTGGTGCGCTGGAAGACATTTTTTATCTTTATATAATATAATATAAAAGCCTTTATTGCTGTTCTTAGTTTTACAAACTATATCAAATTACTTAAACATGCCAAAACTTAAATACTAAGTTCCTTATGTAATTAAATTAAATATCGGCAAACGGTGGTTGTGGTATCGCACCTTGTCCTTCGACAAAGGCCTCCTCTAAAGATTTTCACTGTGTCCTGTCCTTTGCTGTACGCGTCCATGTAGTACCAGCTATTTTTATAATGTCGTCCTCCCATCTTTTAGTCTGTCTACCTCTATTCCTTTTACCATCTCGTGGATACCATTCAGTTATTAAACTGGTCCATTTCTCCTTTTTCTCTCTGATCATATGTCCAGACCATCGCCATTTTAGTTGTTTGTAAGTTGTGTATGCGTTCTTAAAGTTTGTCTCGCTCTTTATGTCTTTTAGTTTTATTCGGTCTTTTCTTTTTACGCCTATTGTACTTCTCTCTATTCCGTTTTGACAAATTTTTAATTTGTTTGATAGTTCTTCTGTCAACGCCCAAGTTTGACACCCGTACAGTAAGCATGGAAGAATACACATATTAAATACTTTTCTCTTTTGTTTTATAGGCTGTGTATGTCTTTATTTTTCATCACTTCGCTTAGCGACCAGGGGGCCAATTCTACTAAATGACAGCGGTGATAGTTGTATGACTGATGTCACTCAATGGTGATATTATGTCAAATTTTGACACTTTTCGTATTCTGTTAACTGTCAGTTTTCACAATCATTCAACTATCATTGTTGACCACTTTTGGTATTCTACTATTCCTACCATGGAATGGCGCTGTCCAGTGATTGCTTTTTTCCCCTTATTTTAAGGCATTGGCAATTTAGCCATCAGCCCTAAACACGACACGAAATTCAGATTTTAGCTCTGCTTCAGAGTCTATGCACAAAAATACACAAGTTTCTTCAAAACTTATCGAAATGTCACATGTACCATAAATAAAATCAATCATCTAAAGATTTTAGTGCCGAAAACCCGAAAAAAAACTAATGACACGCATGGTAGTAATAGTTATATATGGTAGGCAACACCTAACGTAGTCCATAGTCATTCCATTGTTATGCCACTATGATTTTAGTGGAATACAAATTAGATGTCATAGTTGCCAGTTGCAGCATAATGGAATGATAGTTCGATGACAATGGCTGACATTTAGTGGAATTGGCCCCCAGAACCGTTTCCAGGTATTAGCAATTCTTCTTTCTATTTCCTTTTGCATGCAGTCTTCTTGAGATATAAGTGGTCCAAGGTATATATATTCTTGTACATATTTTATTACCTCGTCATTTATTTTTATTTCTATAATTGTAGAATTTGACATTATTTTAGTTTTTGTTAAGTTCATTGACAGGCCTGCTTTAATACTTTCATTCGATAGCTGTTGCAACATGCTTTCCAGAGTTTTTGGGCAATCCGAAAACAAAATAATGTCGTCTGCAAAGCGAAGATGACTTAGATTTTCCCCATTTATATTTAGTCCCTTTGTCCATTTTAGGTTCCTAAATATCATTTCAATATATAATAATAATAATATAATCTCACGCCTTTCATCCCCGAGGGGGTAGGCAGAGGTATTCCATTACTGGATATACCCACATTTCACGAGATACATTGGACCCCTAAACGTGATAGGTGGTGAGCCTATCGCCGGACCGGGTCTATTTACACATGTCTCAGAATTAATTCTGAGACCTGCGGGTTTCCTCACGATGTTTTCCTTCACCGTCGAGCTAGTGATAAATATGTACGTAAGTTTTTGAAAAACTCATTGGTACATGCCAGGATATCATTTCAAGAACGGCTAAAAATAATTTTTATCTTTAGTTTTATTATATTATGTGTATTTTATAATTATTATTGTTATTAAATCAATGAAATGAATATTAGGGTGCTAGAAAAAAAAAATTGTTAACCATTGAAAGTCGCCGACAATTTACAATTAAGTAGGTATGTCTAAAATAAATATGGGTACATCCATTAATGGAATACCTCTGCCTACCCCCTCGGGGATAAAGGCCTGAGATTATTTATTTATTTTTTAAAATAAATATCCCTGTAGTGGAGCGCGCAAAAGCGCTTTTTTTACATACCTCTGAGACATAGGTTTTAGTATGAATTTGAAAAACCTATTGCATGATTTCCGATTTCTTCAATACTTAATGGCCATAGAATATATTTAAAAGCTCTTTTTTCTATAATCGTTACAATTAATAAACCATAATGCGGATCGTAGGTCAGAAGCCTGACTAAATTTAGTGTATGTAGAGCTAGGCTAAGGACTTTGTGAGAATTGACAGCAAGTCATCTCAATATTTATATCGTAAATCGCTGTAGCTTGTAAATGAAACCTACGCTCAACTTTGTATTTTGACAGGTGTCATTCCCCGCAGTGCCGATGTAAGGCCGCCCCTTTTATTGTTTTCCCGCGAAACACGTGTAGAGTGTTGTTTTAAATTTAAACCTCGTTTTTGCGAAGCTAATGAAAACTTTTTTGTTCCAGGTAAGCAACGTTCGTTACACAGCAAAAACTTTTTTGAGCGCGATGCGAGAGAAAGTTAAAAAAAGCCAGTGTTTTAGAGGTAAGATTTTTTGTTTTGTTTTAAAGTCTTTCTATAAGCACACTACTTGTTGGACTTACTTTTATAATGCGTTATTGGTCATAATATTCATAGCTTTGACGCATGACGTGACAACGTCTTATAATTCGATGGGAGCCGGCTGCGTGCACGAAAAAGTATGACGTATGCTTCGTTCCAGTGCAAGCGAGAGCGCGCAACGAGCGACAAAGAGGCAAAATCCATTCCGTCAGTATTTTCTTATGACGTTGTCACGTTCAACTATCGTCAGTAAACCGACTTTACAGACAACCGATTCTTTTTTTTATTTTATTCAAAAAAGTAAAATTTTTACGTAGGTACTTGTACCTAACAAATTGAAATTGACTATAAAAAGTTATTGTTAGGGTTCCGTACCCAAAGAGTAAAACGGGACCCAATTACTAAGACGCCGCTGTCTGTCCGTCTGTCACCAGGCTGTATCCCATGAACCGTGTTAGTTAACCAGTTTAAATTTTCACAGATGATGTATTTCTGTTGCCGCTATAACAACAAAAACTAAAAAACAAAATCAAATTAATATTTAAGGGGCTCCCATAGAACAAACGTTTTTTTTTTTGCCGTTTTTATAGATAATGGTACCTACCATTCCATTCATTAGCACTTGGCCGGTATTTGTAATCACTGACAGAACATAAGATATTTTTACGATCAAACAAAACAATAGGTAATTTTTGACTAAAATTTTATGTTAAACACGGAAATCAAACTAAGCCGTGTCAAGGAACTATTTACGACAGGACGGATGGACGAAAGATCAGATAAGACTCCCTCATAAAATGGTTGGACGCCGTTTTTACCCCACTACTGGCTACTTGACACCCTTGAGAGGTGATATATTTGGACGGCCCACCCATTTATCATTTTGAGGTTATGAAATAGTCAAAACCTTTTAGCTAGTTTATAGGATGCGGTGATGACCGCGCACTCTTTATCAATCTATAAATAAGATTTTAAAAAAAGTTTTTTTTGACGTGATAACGTCTTATAAATCGATGAACGTCGGCTGCACGCACGAAAAAGTGTCACGTTCCGCCTGATCCGAGCGTGCAAGCGAGAGAGCGGAAAAAGCGATAGAGAGGCACGATCATCCTAAGCGTTCGGCTTGTGATGCATCTATTTCTTATGTATGACGTTACGAGTATCATGTAAAATTATCGTCCGAAAACCGACTTTACAGACAACCAATTTTTTTTTATAAAACTAGGTAGTCTGTAAACGAAAACAAAACCCTATTCAAAATGGCCAGCTATTCACAAATTCTTATTTATTTAATAAGATGGCTAAACTGGTTTGTGAAAACGAACAAACTCACAGATGAATTATTTCTGTATTTATAATATTAGAATAAGCGAAATGTAATTTTAAAATAGCTCCAAACATTCGAAATACAAAGTAATGTCGATCCAAAGTTTCATAGGCGAGCTACAAATTGATTCCCGTACACTTGCGGCCACTAAATCTGTCATCAAGCCCGCTATTGTGTTCCCTGTTCCCAGTGTGTGCATCGTTACATTAACACCGAGTGTATCTAGTGTGTGACTACTCACACTAGTAAAATATTAACAGAGGCGAGCGATAGAGTGAACGATTTATTGATGACTGTGCAGCACTGTTTATTATGAGGCGTAATATAAACTGAGTGTAATAGTCAAGTATATTTAGTTAGATAATATTTATACTTTATATTCATTTCATAAATATTTCAACATAACATTTTTAACATGGAATCGATGTTTATTTTAAAACAGAACAATAATTCAATGTATCTTAATTCGTTATAAGTTACAATCAATTAGGTACAATTTTGACCGTGCATGCTACGGATGATTTGCATGAAAGTAATATTAATAAAAACGTAAATAAAAAAAACTTGTGGATATGATTAATGAATAACAAATATAAACAGTAAAATACCTATTATATTCCTAGCTACTTTTTAAACCTTGCATATTTTCCAGCACATTTATTTATAAACTTAAAAAAGTCCAAAAATATATTTTTCGCAAATGTTTTAAGCTCCCTTGGTTGTTGTGTTCACCAGTAATTTTCGAAAGTGGAACTTTATTTTTATTACGTTATGGAGCCAGTCACTACATTATTGGGATACATTTTTTAATGTGTACGAAGCGCATGCGTGTTCTGTGTCATTAGCGCCTAATAAAGCCGCTGTAATGTAAACACGGGCTAAATACACCGCCCTCGTGCCCGCAGGGGCTAATTTTGTCTGTGGTGCACACCGAAGCTCCAATAAAAAAAATAAGAGCACAAAATATCAGCCATGTAGCAGCCAAAAACATTTTGGCTACCTTATTTAATTTAACCAAAATGAGGAACTGCATAGAAATATCATTGATTCTGGAAGAATGCAAATGTTTTTATACTTATGTAAGTCCATACAAAAAGTGTTTGAAATATTATGCCAAACTGAATGCGTTTAAAATTCCGCTCATCGCATTTTCAGTTAATTACCTAATTGAAAAGATCAAATTTCACTCGAGTAATTTAAAAATAATTTAACGCACTGACTGGCATAATGCGTGATTCCGCGTGACCGCAAATAAAAAAGATAATCTTACGTTCGAAATTCGCGCGGTTTTTGTTTTTTAAAAAGTCCTTTTTTGTTTTTGTGTCGTGATTGATGACGTGCAGCCGGCTGGCGCGGAAAAGAGTGCACGGTAAAAAACCTGGTGCATTAAATAACAATTTTTCACTTTGATAAATTTGAATCTTACTCAAACAGAATTTAGATCTGTTATGTAGGTAGGTACTTTTATAGCTTAAAACAGAATTTTATTTAATCAAGTCAATAGACTGATTGAAAGAAGCATTTGCAAAAAAAACGGACGCACACCATACCTCACAGTTTTACGTGTCAAAAGTCGCATACAGATAAGTACTTAGTCCTCTTCTGCAATAATTACCTACTACTGTATTACGTAGTAGTAAGGATAATTTGTTATTTATTAGGTACCTACTAATATTCATGTTTACTCGTCACAATCTAAAAATCATATTTCAATACTATTCGTTATTGCGCAAATGCAATTTTTATCTTCGTAACATAGTTAAATAAATACTTATTGATAGGTAATTTTTAATGAAATCGCGAATAATTATCTCATTCTTTCTTAAATATTTAATGTCTGTAGAAGATAGTCGCAAATAAAAATTTAAATAAAGTAAAAGGTACATAAGTACCTACCTACTAACTTCTTATTTCTGCGTTGCCTCCACATGGCCGAAATTCTAATATAACTACATAAACTGGAGGTACTTATTGAATTAACTTCTTGAGTAACTCCGAGTTTGTCTTAACTAATAATGTCATGTTGGTTTCCTCAAAACCGAAAGTTCTGTTAAATCGCAAAATCGATCGATACGTGTAAATTTATCTGCTTTGAAGTCGACGGAGGTTGATCAAAGGTTAGTTAAACAGAACATCTGTCTGTCCGTCCGTTGATCTCTGTGTTACATGTTTTACGGACTTTCACTGCAATTTATTGCTACAAATTAGAAGCGCCAGTTTTTAGGTGAAATATTTGTAGAAAAAGAAATGGTTATTTCACGCCATAAAACCAAATTGTGCCACAAAAATTCCTTGACACGCCATCAAACACAATCGTTTGGAATAACAAAACGTCCTTACAGTCTAAAGGGCACAACACACGAGACGGTGCTATCGCGACAATTTATCGGAGTGTGTAGACGCCTTATCGAGCCTCTCATCTGTTTGTGGCCGCCGGCGGACGACATTTTATGATTTCATTCCGTCACTTGGCACTCTTTCTTAAATAAATAATAACGAAGTTGAAAGAAACACTCCATTTTGATGATGGAAACACCATTACGGTATGAAGTGCCCTGTTTACTGGGAATGGGCACTCTGATTGAAACAAATTTTTGTGTTAGTCGATTTAAAAAAAACTGAAGCGACGATTCTTATTTATAATAATTATATGTATTCTGTTTATACCTTGTATAATAAATAATAATAATATAATCTCACGCCTTTTTAGGGTTCCGTACCTCAAAAGGAAAAAACGGAACCCTTATAGGATCACTTTGTTGTCCGTCCGTCCGTCCGTCTGTCAAGACCCTTTTTCTCAGGAACGCGTGGAGGTATGAAGCTGAAATTTATATCAATTACTCAGGTCTACTGTCCCTTGAAGCTGTGAAAAAATCAAACTTCTAAGCCAACGCAATCAAAAGATACAGCCGTTTATGCCGCAAATTTTCGACACTTGCAAGGGAATCAAAACCTACAGGGTGCTTCCCGTGAACTCAGAATCTTGAAACTTGGTACGAAGCAACGTCTTATAGCATAGATAAAGGAAAAATTACGAAAACCATAAATTTGCAAGGTTGTACGGAACCCTCGGTGCGCGAGTCCGACTCGCACTTGGCCGGTTTTTTTATCCCCGAGAGGGTAGGCAGAGGTATTCCCTTACTGGATATACCCACATTTCACGAGATATATTGGACCCCTAAACGTGATAGGTGGTGAGCCCATCGCCGTACCCGGTCTGTTCACACATGTCTCAGAATTAATTCTGAGACCTGCGGGTTTCCTCACGATGTTTTCTTTCACCGTCGAGCTAATGAAAAACTCATTGGTACATGCCAGGATTCGAACCCGAGCCTCACTGATTTTCGACCGGCTCTTTAACCGTTCGGGCTATCACTGCCTTATATATTTTACCTTCTATGATCATAAAAATATGATGACTGGTACATCAAGACCACATGAAGCTTTACACTTGTATTGCAAGTTTGACCTCTAAGGCGATTGTAATAAGAATGTCTGAAAGTAAGAACAAAGTCCAATGTGTCAAGCTCTACGTGTTCTTGACTGTACATAGCCTTTTTTATTAATTTAGAAGCTATAAAGTTTAAACAGAAGCCCCAACAATTAATTTGAATAGATATTTCTAATGGATCCAAGAAATATCGGAAATCTTTTCCGAAATGCGCGAGCAAAATTTTATTCTGATTTTCGACATATTTTCAACATACCACGAGATAAATCTTACTAATACTATAAACGCTGTTTGTAGATTTGTCCTTCTATCAACTCTATATCTATATATCAACTTTTTATAGAACTAATTGGACGACCGGGAAGTGACATGTGATACCTTTTATCCGGAACACAGAGAAACTCGCGGGCATAGCTAGTATTTTATACCAGAATGAAATATAAGTGGGAATACGGGGATAAAATATAGCCTATGTGTTATTCTGATATAATATGAACAGTATAAATTTTTATTTTATTTATTGTAATCCATTAGACTACAAAGGCCCATTTTATTAGTAACAATGATCTCTGTAAAGTATCAATATCACTGTAAAGTTTCATAAAATAAATCGTTCAGTAGTTTTTGCGTGAAAGCTGAACAAACATCCATACATACAAACTTTCGCGTTTATAATATTTTAAGGATAGTAGGATATATTCCCTCTTCACAGACATATTCAAATATAATAGGGCATAGAGGGGACAAAGCGAGGAAAATTTTAAGTCAAAAGTTATTCCAAGTGGAATAAGTCTAGTACAATTTCGACCGAATGACAGCTCGCGTTCATACTAACTGACATGACAAGGACATGACGCTTAGGCTTCAAAGTTTTGTATGAAAATATTCCCAATGCCCCCTCTATGTCCTATTATATTTAAATCTCTTTGACTTTAATTAACCTGCATCTCATTAAAACGTTTCACTAGCAGTTTTGCAGACGCTCTTTAGACACGGTGCTTTGGCATAAACTTTGAAAGCTTTTAGTTCTCAAACTGTTGCTAAGTTTAGCGAATTCGCGGCTGTAACCTCTAAGACCAAGCATCCGAGACACAATAGATTTTTAATTGTGTCTCGGTTCCAATTGGAACCCGCGGTGCTTTACAGATCCTGCATCTTATTAAAACGTTTCACTATAGCAGATTTGCAGACGCTCTTAGACACGGTGCTTTCCCATAAACTTTGAAAGCTGCTAGTTCTCAAACTGTTGCTAAGTTTAGCGAATTCGCGGCTGCGTCGGAGTTCAACTTAGCCAATTTCTACTAATGAGACCGCCAGTGGTTCTGTTCGCTCGCTAAATAATAATAAAGATGGAGAATTCATTCAAATTCATGCTACACTGAGGAATAATTGAACATAATTTATATCTATTTAGTCCTAAACTATAGACAATATTATGTACTAATGCAAAATCCTTACTTAGTGGATGCCTCACTGTATAAGCTAGGTATATGTTTAAAATTTCAAGTCTTTAGACCCAGCGGTTTAGGCTGTGCGATAATATATCACCAATAAGTCAGTTTATCATTTTATACACAACGCGTAACAGAAAAAGCGCAATTTTTTCATACACCCCAATTAGTATATTAATATAAAAAACCGGCCAAGTGCGAGTCGGACTCGCGCACCGAGGGTTCCGTACAACCTTGCAAATTTATGGTTTTTCGTAATTTTTCCTTTATCTATGCTATAAGACGTTGCTTCGTACCAAATTTCAAGATTCTGAGTTCACGGGAAGCACCCTGTAGGTTTTGATTCCCTTGCAAGTGTCGAAAATTTGCGGCATAAACGGCTGTATCTTTTGATTGCGTTGGCTTAGAAGTTTGATTTTTTCACAGCTTCAAGGGACAGTAGACCTGAGTAATTGATATAAATTTCAGCTTCATACCTCCACGCGTTCCTGAGAAAAAGGGTCTTGACAGACGGACGGACGGACGGACAGACGGACAACAAAGTGATCCTATAAGGGTTCCGTTTTTTCCTTTTGAGGTACGGAACCCTTAAAAATATGATGAAATCCAACTTTAGTTTTGTTTAACCAATTTTCTTAAATATCGATTAATAATAGCACGATTTCCATAGAAAGCACTAAATTCAGCTACGATAATTCATTTTTTTTATTTAACACATATTAAAAATAGCTGAAATCAAATAAGTAGTCGATACTGAACAAACTAATTTCAGGAATTGCGCTTATTCTGTTACATGTTGTATATAGATATAAATATAATAATCAAGTTTATTGACACATAAAAATAAAATTATTTACATAATTAACAGTTAAATAATAATCTCACGCATTTTATCCTTGAGGGGGTACAGAAGTATTCCAATTCTTGAAATACCCGTCCCCTTGGGAGTACGGGAATAAAATAGGGGCCTATGTTACTCAGATATGTAGCTTTTAATTGGCGAAAGAATGATAAAAATCGGTCCAGTAGTTTCTGTCAAGTTCCGCCAAGTCGATCAAAAAAAGCGTCACTTCCGTACCATCCTTTTCTGGAAGCAATTCAGACCATTTTCGACCCCTAATAACTTCGTTGTGTTTGAGTTTATTCGTCACAAACACAAAAATACAAATCTTTCCTCTTTAATCATATTAGTGTAGATCTAGAAATATAATCTAGAAGTATTTCCTCTAACTAAGCGTGTTGGTTGGATTCCTCGTGGGGACAATGTCTAAACGGCTATATACGATGTACTGGACCCCGTCACCTGTGTTAATTTGTCACTCTGTCACCAGGGAGTGTGGCGCAAGCGTCAAGCTTTAGCTCTTGACCTAAATAATAAACTTAATTATGATTTGTTACGCGTTTCGAAGCGATTTTTAAATTAAGAAGCACTAAAAAAAGTGGCAAGTACTTGTAGCGACACTACATAGAACGCGCCAATAGAAGGCCGAGTTACATAGAACGCGCCAATAGACGGCCGAGTTATAAACCGCGCTATCGGAGTTTTCTAATGAGTTTGTATAAATGCAACTGTCCAACATCAACCGTTGGACCGCGGTCCCCAGGCACGATCACCTCTCTTCGAAGATCTTTCCTTTTCACGATGGAGGAGCATTCCACCTCCGCTCCTCCATATACTTATGGTGAATTTGACAGGCCTGTTGGCTCAGTTGGTAGTGACCCTGCCTTCTGAGTTGGAGGTGGCGGGTTCGATTCCCGCTCGGGGCCAACATTTGTGTGCATGAACATGTCTGTTGGCTTAGTGTCTGGTCGTTTAATATTTATTTAAGTATGTTTATCTGTTGTTTAGTAACTCAGAAGGCAGTTTCATTACCAACTGAACTAAAAGGCCCGTCAAACACAACTGAGCCAACAGGCCCGTGAAATAGAAAAATAAGTCAAACGTAGGGATAATTCACTGTCTATAAGAGGGAAGCTCGTATCTTATACCAAGGGTTTGGTCCCGCAGGTGGGACGGCAGGAATAACTATAATGACAGTTCCAATGTCCGCTTGAAGCCGCTGCCCGCGCTCATTACTGTATCCCATGTTGATGAGAATTTCATTTACTGATGACGTAGCAATGTTTGACAACGTCGTATCTACACTAATACACAGGTGAAAGATTTGTATTATTGTGTGTTTGTAATGAATAAACTCAAAAACTGCTAGACAGATTTCAGAAATTCTTTCACCATTAGAATGCTACAATATCCCTGAGTAACATAGGCTATATTTAATTTCCGCATTCCCACGGGAACGGGAACTACACAGGTGAAACCGCGCGTAACAGCTAGTATTTTATATTTTGACGCCTGACGATTTGCGACAAAGTATGTCGATTGATATTATTAAATGTTAAATATTTTGTTTGTCTATTTTAGAGGAAAACGTTACAAAATTGAATTCTACATCTGCATAAACTAGGTCATAGAAATACTTGGTGTTCCTAGTGTTCCGCTTTCTCCGCTAGAATGCTATGAAATAAATATAACCACTCTAAAGAGTAAAAAAAACCGACTTCAATCTTCAACTTATATGGTTTTCTCATGGATGCCGCTGTCAGAACTGGACGAAAATGGGACCAATCTGGAAGCACCAGCTTTCAAATAAAAAAAGAATCATCCAAATCGGTTCACCCAGTCGAAAGTTCTGAGGTAACAAACATAAAAAAAAACCAGACGAATTAATAACCTTCTCCTTTTTGAAGTCGGTTAAAAAATAAAAATATTTGATTGACAGAAGCTGAGTCCAAAAACTAATTTGTTGTAGATTAAATAAATAATCTCCTTTTTCACGAAACTAACAGACATGTTCATCCACACAGATGTTTGAATTTGTCGAGTTAAGGGGTAAAATTTTTACAGAGTAGCAGTTAAAGGCGAGGCATAAAGATATAAATATACTTTTAATCACAGCAATACAATTCGACCATATCCGCAAGGGTATAAACAACAACAGTAACTATGACGATACTGTTCCACATATGAAATACGATTAAGTACCTATGTCTATAGACAGCCAGTATAGTTCAATCCTATATGACCTCTAACACGCCCCCTTAATCTATTACATGTGGGCACAATAAAATAATAAACGTACACACCTCTGTACTCGACTGTACTCGGCAAATAAAATAAACAGATATCGAACACTTTTGTTCTCACCTATACTATACCTCCATTTCAATAGTATAACAATAATAAAAATAATCCTGCACAATTAATAAATTAGTAAAATTAATCTATTACACATACAAAGCACTTATAAATACATGTATAAAACATTAGATCAAAACATCCCGAACTCGCTGACTACATATCCGCCCCCTTAATAGAGTAATTTGACAAAGATAACTGCCCTAAGAACTCTTTTATTTTCGGACCGTTTACAGATTTTGTAAAAATGTCAGCTATCATTTTATCGGTTGGCATGTATCTGATTTCAACTTTATTGTTCAGGACACATTCCCGAATAAAATGATATTTGATGTCTATGTGCTTCGTCCTGTTATGCATCATTTTATTAGCCGCAATCCTATGTGCAGACTGGTTGTCATTATGAATGACTACCGCTTTGTTGTCGACAGATATTAAACTTCCTAACAAGCTTTTTAAATAAATCGCTTCCTTTGAAGCTTGGCTCAAGCCTACGTATTCCGATTCCGTAGAGGATAACGAGACAGTAGCTTGTTTCTTACTTTCCCACGTTAATACATTTTTGCCTAATTTGAAAAGTAATCCAGTAAAAGATTTCCTGTCATACGCTCCACCCCAATCTGCATCTACGTAGCCACGTAAGTCTAAATCTCCTGATTTTCTAAAAGTAAGGCAGAGATGTGACGTACCTTTGAGATAACGTAGAACACGTTTCGCGCACTTAAAGTGTATTTCGTCATAGCACGAATTAAATTGCGAAAGTACACTCACAGCGTGTGCGATATCAGGTCGCGTATTACAAGCTAGGTAATTAAGACAACCTATCAAATTTTGATATGGCAGTTTACAGTTAGATTCTGTTGACTTTTCTAACTTCATACCTACTTCCATAGGAGTGGTTACAGGTTTAGCATCCGACATGCCAAAATCGGCTATCACATTTTGAATGAATTGCTCCTGATCTAGATAAACTACTTCATTATCCCTCCTCAGTCTCATTCCTAAAACATGTCTTGCCGTACCTAAGTCTTTTACTTTAAACTTATTGAACAAACCGCTTTTGAATTTTTGTTTCTCCTCCTCACAATTACCGAATATAAAAATATCGTCAACGAAAATTACTACGATCAACTTCTTATTATTCTTCAATTGTTTTTGGTACAAACACGGTTCTATTTTCGATTGTACAAACCCTAAGTTAAGCATTTCTCTATCTAACTCATTGAACCAAGCGTTTGAGGCTTGTTTCAAACCATATAGAGATCGTTGAAGCTTACATACTTTGGTTTCCTGACCTTTAGTTACTGCGCCTTTCGGCTGAAGCATGTAAATGTCTTCTTTTATCCTACCATACAAAAATGCGGTAGTAACGTCCCACTGGTCAATAAACCAACCGTATTCAATTGCTAAAGAAAATAACATTCGCAAAGTAGATCCTCTAACAACAGGTGAATAAGTCTCACTATAATCTACACCACGTACCTGTGTAAATCCTTTTGCTACCAATCTAGCTTTATATTTTGTTACCTTCCCATCGCTATCCTTTTTGATTTTGAACACCCATTTACACTGTATTGGCTTCTTGTCGGGCGGAAGATCAACCAACGTCCAAGTCTGATTTTCCTTGAGTGATTGTAGTTCATCTTCTATTGCTTTGCGCCATAAAGCGCTATCCGGCCTCGCCAATGCTTCCTCAACAGAAGAGGGGTCACCATCAATATTGTCAATAGCACGCATTACATTACATCCGTAATGATCGACAGGCTTTCGCTCTCTTACAGGATACCTTCTTTCTGTTGGTTCAGGTACTGTAACTAGCTCTTCAGGTTCTTCTGATCTATTTTCTGTAGATTCTACCACATCATCGTCGTTTTCAGCATCACAAAATACAATGTCGTGATCCGTCGATGATACTGCTTGACTGCCAGATCCACTGGGTACACTGGACTGAACATTGAAATCTCCGTCAAGGTTTAACGTCGCAACTGAGTTTTTCTCCTTCTCATCGCGCAAAAAACTATTTTCTAAAAATTTGACGTCTTTTGCCGTTGCCACTTGACCTGTCTTCGGATTCATCAAACGATATCCTTTTTGATTATCCGGATATCCAATAAAAATCATTGGTTCAGTTTTCATATCCAGTTTACGTCTTTTTTGTTTAGGTGTTAGTCTGAAAGCTAAACAACCAAAGACTTTCAGATGACTTACATCAACATCTTTACCAGTCCAAAGACTCTCGGGTACTGCATTCTTTATAGCTTTAGTAGGGCTTCTGTTCTTTAAATATACAACAGTGTTGACTGCTTCGGCCCAATATTTTTTGCTTAGGTTCGCTTCAGACAGTAATGTTCTCGCCTTTTCGATGATGGTTCGGTTCGCCCTCTCTGCCACACCATTCTGCTCCGGTGTATAGGGCACAGTCGTCTGGTGCTTTATTCCTGCAGACTTTAAAAACTTATTAAACTGACTATTACAGTATTCAGTACCATTATCTGATCTCAGGCATTTTATTGACTTGTTCGTCTCATTTTCAACTTCCGCTTTATATTCTCGGAATTTATCAAATGTTTGACTCTTGTTTCTCAAAAAGTAAACGTGCGTTTTTCTAGTATAATCGTCAATAAAAAGTAAAACATACCTCGAACCACTGAACGACGGTTCTTCAATCGGTCCGCATAAATCGCTATGAACTATTTGCAAAATCTCGTTCGCCCTCGTACCTTTGTTTTTAAAGGGACTCTTGCATGTTTTCCCTTCTATGCAAGGAATACATCCTTGGCTGAACTCTTGACTATTGAATTCCATTCCAGTTACAAGGTTTTTCATTTGTTGCATGTAATTTTTACTTAAATGGGCTAGTCTTTTATGCCAAATATTCGTAGTATTTACATCTTGTTTTGACAATGTCAAATTGACGACTTCATTTTTCTTTTCTTGTAATTCATAAATTCCGTCAACTTCCAAACAGTTCGCAATTGTCTCATTCTCATTTCGAATGTTGCAACCTCCTTTGTCAAAATTAATTCTGTAATTTTTCTTGGTCAAATCGCTAACCGAAATAAGGTTCATGCTTAAATCAGGAACATGCAAAACATTATTCAGAGATAATCTCTTGTTTTCGCTGACTTGAGGTTCAGCGTTCCCTCTTCCTTGTACACGTAGCTTTTCACCATTCGCTACCGAAATTTTCATGTTGCCCTTTTCAGGTTTATAGGACAGCAACTTGCTTCTATCGTGGGTCATGTGATTTGAACATCCACTATCTAAATACCACATGTCTTTGTTGATCGCCTTCTTAGTGTTCAGGCAGACATTCGCGGATTTAGTTCGCTCTTTACACTCCGACGCTTTGTGCCCTTGCTTGTGGCACTTATAGCACTTATAACCGAACTTCTGCTTACGATCATTGGCTTTCGGTTGTGATCTGGCATCATTTTGTGCTTTTCGTGTAAATAAAGCTTGCTCCTCGCTTGAGTTTATTTTGCTCTGCCTGCTTCCCTCTTGCAATAACTTAGTTTTTATCTGCTCCAATGTGATTTCCTGACCACTGTTATCTACAGCCATGATAAGAGGGCCGTACTCAGGAGTCAATCCTCCAAGCAAAATTGATATGATCCAGTCATTCGATATTGCTGAATCAATATCTGCTAATTGTTGCGCAAGGAAAGTAACATTAGAGATATACCTTTCTACAGATTCGTAATTCTTTAATTTGCAATTCCAGAGCTCTCGTTGAAGAGAAATCCTTCTTCCCCAACCTTTGTCTTCGAATGCTGATTTCAAGCTGTTCCACGCTTCTTTCGCTGTTTTCGCATTGTACACGTGCGTAAAGCACTCCGATTCGAGTAACAAACATATAGTGGTCCTTGCCTTTCGATCTACGTCTTTGTCATACTTATCGGTTTCTTCCCGTTCTATGACTTTCCACCAATCCTTATTTTCCAAGTAATTCCTTACTAAAAATTTCCAGTTTGGATAATCCGACGTACCTTTCAGTTTCTTTATTCCGCTTATGCCGGTGGAGCTTAATTCCTCTGACATGTTGTTGTGCAGAATAAATTTCACAAGTCACGATCACTATAAATTTTTATATTTTTGTTACTCCAATGCTTTGGATTCTGCCAGGGCCATTAACAGGGCTTTCTGGGATTCTGGGCCCATAACCTTTTACAGAGTAGCAGTTAAAGGCGAGGCATAAAGATATAAATATACTTTTAATCACAGCAATACAATTCGACCATATCCGCAAGGGTATAAACAACAACAGTAACTATGACGATACTGTTCCACATATGAAATACGATTAAGTACCTATGTCTATAGACAGCCAGTATAGTTCAATCCTATATGACCTCTAACAAAAATACACTGCCCACCCCCTCCGATAATATGCACGACATACTTAATAGCGCGACATTTTACAATACCCATAACATATGACAAACATCAATAATCAAGTTTACTCGCTCATATTTCCATAATACACACTGCGGAACCGAACCATATTTCGACAATACGATTACCGCATCACCGCGCCCGGACAATGCGCGAAATGTCCACAGCTTGCAGTTTGATTGCAGGTTGTTCGGTTACGGGCAGATTGTGTTATGACTACACAAACGAGTTAGTAGACCCCGCTCTTATGCAAACAAAAACTCGGGCAAACTTAAGCTCTACAGTGGCATAAATTATTGCCACGATCATAATTAAGTCTCGTTTAAGTCCATTGGTGTTAGAATATGGTGAAAATAAGCCAATAATACTTAATACAGCTATTTTCCACGTCATTTTTACAAAATGGAAGCAGTCTTAATTAGTCGAGAGCAATTATTAACCAATTGTTTGAGGTTAAGCTTTAAAGATCGTTTTACAGGTGAAGCTCTTAAAGGATAACAAACATACAGTTACTTTCGTTTATATAATATATAGTACATATAGATATTGAGATAATTTATAATAGACAATCGTACTGTGCCGTACCTTATCGACTGTAATTACAATTAATTAAACATCGTCGTTTGGTGGTAAATTCATCGGTAAATTACCACTTAAACTTTTAACAGAATTTGGTTAATGCTGTGCCTACCATTTAGTATGCCAACGATCAGCCGAGCAATTGCAACTGATGGCTTGCTGAGTTCGTAATCTATCAGTGAATCATGCATGATTTATCATCAGCAGATTAATTGTTACAACATTGACAATTGAACCGAATGATCGAATTTGAATGAATCTCTACATAGTACAAAACAAAGTCGCTTCTGTACGCTATCTTTAAAACCACGCAGCGGATTTTGATGCGGTTTTCATTAATATAAAGAGCGATAAATGAGAAAGGATATTGTATCCACACTAATATTATAAAGAGGTAAGATTTGTGTTTTTGTATGTTTCTAACGAATAAACTCAAAAACTAGTGGACCTATTCCAAAAATTCTTTCACTTCATTATCAGGTGAGGGGGTAACATTCGCTATAATATATTATCCCTGTATTCCCACGGGAACGGAAACTACGCGGGTAAAACCGCTAGGCGCTAATAATATCATCTAGGTATATTATTAGCACCTAGCGTATTTATTGTACCTTTATTTTAGTAATGTAAAATGCTGTAAGTTTTCCAAAAAGTAAAAAAAAATATATATAGGTAGGGTCTAAGTTGTTTATACCTACAGCAAAATGAAAATTACACAAAAAGCATGACGTCCCTCTTCGGATTCCCGCCAAAAACCTACCTACCTGAAACGCATCAAATAGCAAGGGTTGTACATGCAGCTATAAACGCGCGGTAGTGGGGGCGTGATCCTAATTCAATAACATTCAATTAGGGCTGCCCCGCAATTAGAAACCGGCCCTCAGGTGAGGCGTGGACTACGCGACTCTCTGGATTGGAAATCTATATTTAATATTACGAAGGCCAAATTGAGTTTTTGTTTTTATGTGGATAATCTCTGGAACTACTGGACCGATTTTAAAAAATCATTCTTTAATAAGAAGCTACGTTATTTCTGAACAATGGATATAGGCTATAAACCAAAACGGCGGCAAGCTGGCATTTTTTTCGATTCTACTTCCTAATATTGAGATTTTTGAGGCAAAAACTTGTCTTTATAAAAAAAAATTATCTTATATTATATAAAAATAAGTCGGGTTTTCCTTCCTGACGCTATAACTCCAGAACGCACGAACCGATTTCCACGGTTTAGCATTCGTTGGAAAGGTGTCGGGCTCCGTGAGGTTTATAGCAAAGAAAATTCAGGGAAAATTTCAAGAGAAAAGCGGGAAAAGCTTATAAGCATTGCACCCGTGCGAAGCCGGGGCGGGTCGCTAGTTTATTATAAATATAGCTTGTAGGTCAAGGATGATGTAGTTTTCTATTAGAGAAAGAATTATTTAAATCGGATTGGAAGTTCCAGAGCGAATCCCTATTAAACAAACACACAGTTTGACCTTTCTATTATACTAGCGATTCTGCACGGTTTTACCCGCCGCGTAGTTCTCTTTCCCGCCGGAATACGGAAATAAAATACAGCCTATGTTAATAATATACATCATGTAACATCACAAAATACGTAAGAAAGTAAATATTGGAAAATAAATTATGGATGAAATATAAATAACGTCGAAATGAGGAAAATGTCGAAATGATAATACAGCTGTGATGTACCAAATACCATTCGACGGAATATTTTATGGTAAATTTATTCTTGAAATATTTTCTTCTGATGTTTTTCCTCTTCTGATAGATAGGTAGATGGAGAATCAAACAGTTTAAGTTAGGTCAGTGAATATGTGACGTTCTAGTGGCTCATACCGGCCACTTCATACTTCGGAAGGCACGTTATGCTGTTATGGTTTTTATTCACGCCAATGAATGTCTGCAATTTGTGTCAAATACTCAGAGGTGGCTTGTAAATACGCGTTGGGGTAAAATCTGTTACAATTTTTAGATAAGATGATACAAGTCAAAATCAAAAACACCATTAAATTTCAAAGTAGAAAACATCAGAACGAACACTAATTGTGGCATTCATGGCGTCAAAATGACAATTGACAATTTTGTGACAATTTAAAGTGACAATTTTGGAAAAACTGTTGAAATTCAGACACAGTGAGCATATACATACTATAGTAACATATAATATCATTGTTCAGACATATTTCACCGCTTGATCTTTTTTATTTCAATTTATTTATTTGCCTATAATCACATGGTGAGTAATCTGATTACAGTCAATTTCAATTATTTCAAAAACTTACGTACCTACCTATTGATCACTAGCTCGACGGCGAAGGGAAACATCGTGAGGAAACCCGCAGGTCCCAGAATTAATTCTGAGCTCACCACCTATAACGCTTATTAGGTGTCGACTATACTCTTGAACAGCAGGTATTTCCAGAAATGGAATACCTCTGCCTGCCCTTGGGTTGTAAAAGGCGTGAGATTTATTTACTTTTTATTTTTAAAGAAAATTTTCCATTTTGAAATATTCAATAACCAATCCAGAGGTTTACACTCCGGACTGGTCAAGACCTCCATAACAAATTGTCGTGTCATGTTTTCTGTAATTTACTCCTGTGGTCGACGCTCAGATCGGAGATCTCCCAAAGAATCTTATGGTTCTTACACCCTCTTTATGCGGCTCTCGAGATCATTGCCGATAAATCCTTGGCAGTATCTTTTAATCTTTTATCTTTTCTAGTCCAAGCGCCTTTTTGTTGAAGAATCTTTCTTTCTAGAGAGTAGGTAACACGATTCACTTACTTTAGCATTTATAGTCTATTTCACGTATCACGCATGGATTCGGTGATAGTTAACATTTTTTTAAATTTTACTGATACTATAGTATAGTATACTGTTTACTAATAAAAGTTATTGTATTTTTCAATGATAAAATAATAAAATATAAATAATTTTTAATCAAATATTTTTATTAGTCGAAATTAGCGGGTCTTGACCCCACCTATTGAGTCCACCTGGATGGACCATGGGTAAAAATAATTGCCCATGGTCCACCCAGGTGGAATCAATAGGTGGACCACGAGAAAGACCCGGAAATTAGTAAGCTTAAATCGGAAAAATGTGAACTGTCACCGAACCCATGCTACTTTAAATAGACTATAGTTAATGTTATTCGAGTGTACTTTTAGATGTCTGTTGCAAACGAACTCTGCCGAAAGGGAAATTTTGTGTATGTGTATGGTTGGTTCCAGCTTCATTCTAGAAAGGGTAGTTCTGGACCCAATTATGGCACTGTTGTCCTTATGAAACAGTATAGAAGAGTGTGTCTACCGGATTAACAACTCTCATTACCGAACCATTAACAACATTTGAGACAGCAACCAACTGAAATACCTCGAATTAATGATGATAAATTGTGGTGGAGGATATACCTACACACGATTATTTAGTCCGAAACGAGACAGACTAAACAACTGACATACGAAATCAACTATAGATGTTGGCCCCGGGCGGAATCGAACGCACGACCTCTGTCACAAAAGGTACCCCCAACTGTTCCTAAGTAGACTTTTAATCTGCATCGCTTTTTAAATAAACATTTTAACATTAAAAATTAAATAATTAAAAACCCAAAATTCCTCGCCAATTTCGCAATGTGTAATTACAACCGTAACGGGATCGGTCTTTATGTCAGAAATTCGGCGCAGTAGCATGCGCGGACAAAGATCACTGATAGCCGTAACGGCGGACATTTTGGAATTTCACGCGTGTCACGCATCGTGTGACGTAAGTTGCAGGCGAGAGGTCGATTCCATTCATCATTTTCTATGTTGCAATAATGCTAGTAGTGCACCCAAGAACAGTGATAGCCTTACGGTTAAAGATCCCGCTTCTCATGATGATAATCAGTGAGGCCTGGGTTCAAATCCTCTCATGTACCAAAGAGTTTTTTTAAAAAACGTACATATTTATCTATAGCTCGACGGTGAAGGAAAACATCGTGAGGAAACCCGCAGGTCTCAGAATTGATACAGACCCGGTCCAGCGATGTGCTTACCACTTTATCACGTTTAGGGGACGAATATTCTCGTGAAAAGTGGCTATTTACAGAAATGGAATACCTCTGACTTCCCCCTCGGGGATAAAAGGCCTGAGATTATTCTTCTGACCACACGGCAAACACCAGCTTTCAAATGAAAAAGAATCATCAAAATCGGTTCACCCAGTCGAAAGTTCTGAGGTAATGAACATAAAAAAAACATACAGTCGAATTGAGAACCTCCTCCTTTTTTGAAGTCGGTTGAAAACGACGAAAATTGAATAATAAGTATATATACATATGTCATAGACGGTATGTCATTTTGGTCACGGTCCAATATACAGACACCTATAACTTAAACCACATCCGAGCAGTCCCAATAAACTGTCAAACGACTTTTTCGAAGCCGGCCACAGCCGATATCGCTTAACTCGACAATTAAAACGTTTGGGTTATCGCACGAGTTACTCAGGTGTTTCATTGACTTTGATATATTCGACCGATTAAGTGTCATCTGTACAAATTAGGTCGTTTTAGAGTCACGCTGAATTTATGATATGAAACACCGTGTTGCATAAATGCTTAACTGGTTAAGTCAATTCAATTCAATTTTATATTTTTATCAACTTTTATAAAATAATAATAATAATCTCACCCCTTTTATCCCCGAGGGGGTAGGCAGAGGTATTCCTTTACTGGATATAACCACATTTCACGAGATACATTGGACCCCTAAACGTGATAGGTGATGAGCCCATCGGCGGACCGGGTCTATTCACACATATATTATCTCAGAATTAATTCTTAGACCTGCGGGTTTCCTCACGATGTTTTCCTTCACCGTCGAGCTAGTGATAAATATGTACGTAAGTTTTTGAAAAACTCATTAATACATGCCAGGATTCGAAACCGAGCCTCACAGATTTTCACCCGGCTCTTTAACCGTAAAGGCTATCACTGTATATATTTATTATAAAGTTGAAATGTTCGCAGAACTATATTTCCGTTATAACAACAAATACTTAACTAAAATGAAAAATTACACCGGATCCTTATAAATACAAGAAACGTGTTTTTTAATCTTGTACGGAGCCCTTTGTGTGCGAGTCCAACTTACACTTGACCGGCTTTTCTAATGAATGTCCATCTTCTCATCTCAGATAAAAAAAAGCTGCCGTTGAGTTGATTGCTGGTTCTTCTCGGGGTACCTACTGCATTTGGAACCAGCAACTCGTTGGTGGAGATGGGCTGCTCTCAAAGATAATAAAGTAAGGATGAGTTATATTCATACTGCGCGTGTTTGAAGATTGATCCGGTACGAGTGGCTACAACATATACTATAACTACATAGGATACAATAAAATAAATAAAAAATAATGACGGCGAACGATGATACGGAACGAATAATAAAGAAAGAGGCAGCGATATCTCAAGAGTTGCGATTAAAATACGACTAGGTGAAAAATTCATACATTGCGTAAAATAAAATTAGGTCAATTACCTACATTTGTCGAACTCATTTTTCGCGCTCTAGTAACATAATATCTACGTCTTTTTTATATATAAGCTCTTTACATTTAGCCAATCTTCATGGACGTGTTTAGACGCCATGTTATTAGACTATTGACATGTCTAATAGTACTTTTTGTACATTTTTTTTTAATTTGAGTAAATTCTAGTAGCAATATCTCATGTCTCGTTCGGCGAATACTTACTCGGTCTCGATTCGGACCCGATTGTCTCGACCCTCGATTGTTTTTCTCGATTTGTGTCTCCATCGGCGCATGCGTGAGGAATGTCTGCATTTAAATGCGGTTACATTTTATTTAGCATGACAGGAATTATTTTGTCGTTTCTCATGTCGTGACTGTGCTTCGATGAAAGTTTATATGTATTGAGGCGTTTTACCTCTGTTCAGGCTACTTTTTAACCGACTTTAAAAATGAGGAGGTTATCAATTCTTTTTTTTTTTTTTTATGTTTGTTACCTCAGAACTTTTGACTGGGTGGACCGATTTGGATGTTTCTTTATTTATTTGAAAGCTGGTGCTTCCAGATTGGTCTCATTTTAATTTCGTCCAGTTCTGACAACGGAATACATGAGAAGTCGGTTTTTTTTACTCTTTATAAATGTGTATTTTCTACCATATTTTTTAATCTACACTTACATTATA
Organism: Ethmia dodecea; assembly: GCA_963855545.1. Taxonomy (NCBI): domain Eukaryota; kingdom Metazoa; phylum Arthropoda; class Insecta; order Lepidoptera; family Depressariidae; genus Ethmia; species Ethmia dodecea. The sequence goes on along the minus strand of OY979449.1, from coordinate 15,172,159 downwards.
AAGAGGAAAGATTTGACTTTTTATTTGTACTTACCTATTGAATAAGCTCCGAAACTACTTTAACACTAAAAAATAAAATAAATAAATAATCTCACGCCTTTTATGACCGAGGGGGTAGGCAGAGGCATTCCATTACTGGATATACCCACATTTCACGAAATATATTGGACCCCTAAACGTGATACGTGGTGAGCCCATCGCCGGACCGGGTCTATTTACACATGTTTTAGAAAATTTATTCTGAGACCTGCGGGTTTCCTCACGATGTTTTCCTTCACCGTCGAGCTAGTGATAAATATGTACGTAAGTTTTTGAAAAACTCATTGGTACATGCCAGGATTCGAACCCGAGCCTCACTGATTTTCAGCCGGCTCTTTAACCGTAAGGGTATCACTGTTCTAACACTAATATTGTATGTTGTTTTATCAACAGGTAAATTATAGTGCACGACTTTTACTGAACAACAGACAATTGAATACGAAAACGTCCATCTCACGTATTTTATTAAATTTCACATTCACTTTCACGGACATTTGCCACATCTTATACTATCATTATTAAGAAAAAACAAAGAAAATGATAAATGATGATATGCTTTCACATTGATTAACAATGAAATTCGGAACCAAATGATATAACGAGCTTTTCGAAGCATGCCATTCCGTTGATAAAAACCATCACTCAACTATTAATTTGATTAAACACTCAATAAATCACAGACATTGTATTATCTCCTCCACAACCAAAAATTCCGATTAAAAATCAACTTTCTCTGTTACCGGCTTTATTGTTCTTTAAGCTGGCTTACTGTAATCGAAAAAAGACCTTATTTGAAGCATTTTGGATTTAAAATTGTAAATTAACCGTAAATGAAAAGGTATGTAAGCTGCTAGTGCATTGGAATTATCCATTTTTACGACTGAGCCTTAATAGAAGTGAACTCTGTTTGAATAGTTGTTGGATTTTGAACTGAAACTACATGGAGATAAAGGTGAGAATTGATGTTGCAAAGTACGGGCGGCATAGCTATTAGCAACCTTTAATGTAGTGAGAATCATTTTAAGTTTGTGGCTCGTTTGCTTTGGGAGAGTAGAAAAGAGAGTAGCCGTACATCCGTAGAGGAGTACAAATGAACACAAAACCACCAAACTTTTTTTTTAAATAAAACAAATAAGTACTTTATATGCATACGGTAGGACGTCTAGAACTTTTCTTGATAGAATACTGCATATACAAACGAGGTTAATAAAACTGTTAGTTGATAAGAAAACTAAAACTAAATGTAATCAAAATTATAATTTATTGTTTAAAAAACTTAAAATTTTACCTGTGCATGAAAAATTGCGATACATATTGGCATTGGACCACTTTCAGTGTAATGAGTTTAAATTACCTAAAATACCTGTCAGAAATCTCCGTGAGAATGTCCGTGGTAAATTCCTGGAACCCGCTGCTAAGAACTACTATTGTGAGAGAACGCGAAAATATATGGTACCAAGAATTTGCAACAACATTGTCTCGGAGGATGAATGTTTTAGCAAGCAGATGTTTAAAAACAAACTCAAAGCTAAGCTATTGGATGCTTTATTGTAGATGTAAAATGATAGACACAGTTTAATGTTGTTAAATATGTTATAAATATGGTTAAGGGTAGATAAGTGGTGTTTTTGTCATTCTATGGTAGGTACAAATCAACAATACATAGTGAGTGAAACCTTTGCCAACAAACTGTAATGCAGTTTGGCGATACCTAATAATGATGATAATTGTTGTGTTCTGTGGAAAATAAATAAATAAATAATAAATTTAAAATAAGTACAATAATGTGGCAGGTTAGTTCTTATCTGCAATTAGACCTCTATCTGAAACGATAATAGAAGTCTATTAGCATTCCATAAGTAGGTACAACAGTCAAGACCTCTAAGGCGATTGTAGTAAAAACGTTACATAGTCAAATATATCAAGCTTCACGTGGTCTTGGCTGTACTATGAAATAAAAATATTATAAATTCCGTTCTTTTAGCTTGACACTCAGCGGGTAAGGTGCAGGCGCAAGATAAAAATGCATTTATAAGCCATTATCTCGCATAAATGCTACCTGACCGGCTAGTTGTAATAGGGATGTTTCTTGGAAAAAATAAATCGATTCTATTTGGTATCTCAGTTAGATTATCAAAAAATATTGAACACTATTTTGCTTTATCAAATACATAAAAAATACGAAGATATATCGCATCAAAGTTAGTTAAAAGGTCATACTTCAACGCATCATACACAACACAAAGACACTGATAATCTATTATATCTGGAAATTTGGAATTTTGTTATTGATCCAGTAACTAATATTTATTTATTTATTTAACTTCATGTACCAAAAGAATGTACACACGACAATATCTCGCCAATAGTGCTTGTAACACAATGTCGTCACTTGCATCTACTAAACGAGGCTTCAGGCTTCCCGTGCTTGGTTTTCTTTGAGAATTAAGTGAAAGATTGTCTTAAGACAGGCAACTCATTATACGGAAATTAACTTTAAATTGGAATTTGCTTTTGCTACTTGTTTCGAGTTCTTGTTAAATTTTTGTGATTTAATTACTCTTTGATTGACTTGAAGTTAGCGTGAAATTCATTGTTTTCTTGTGTGTTCTTACCTTCTTCCCGGTGATGACGCTTTATGTCTTACCCTTCCTTTTATCTCTATCACTTCCTTCTTGCATGTTCATTCCTTCCTTTACACATCTATTCCATGGAATTCCTGTTATACTTAGTACCAATCCCCCCCTTCCCTCCCCCCTCCCACTATTCCCACCTTCTAAGGCCGGCAACGCAGTTGTGACTCTTGAGTTGCAGGTGTCCATGGGCGACGGTAGTCACTTACCATCAGGTGACTAGTCTGCTCGTTTGCCCCAAAAACTAAAACCCATATAAAAAAAAAAACTTTGTAACACTTATAATTATACTTCCAACAACTCGCGCAACAGAGGGCAAGCATCTATCGCTATAACAGCATGGCTCAAAACAGCGACACCGGAGTTTTCATAACAGTCTTTATAAATATAACCGCCCAACCTAACAATTACTACGGCGAAAGAACAACCAGGTATCTAACGCCTGAGATATATAATAAGATTCCATATTTAAGAGAAAATCACATTATAGTTGTAAAAAAATGCTAAAACATAATCTTAAGAACGTTTTCCTCGAATATATATGGTCTGACAGACAGACTGACAATTGACACATTTTTTCTTTGAAAATTTTACTAAGCTTATGTAAACAATACATATTGTTATAAATAAGTGAATAACTAGATAAGTGTAGGGTTCTATGGCAAATAATTAACAAAAGAAAAGAGCGTTATTCTCGCCGACAAACTGCATTGCAATTTAAAATTGTATTATTATTTGTAAAAGGAGTAATAAAAAAAAAATCAACCGTTGGACCGAGTCGATTTCCTCACCTGGCTAACGATCTTCTCTTTCCACTATTGAGGATTATTCCACCTCCATTCCTCGCTATAAATTCTAGGTACTAGTATATCTTTTAAAAAGAGGAATAAAATGTAGCCTATAATTCCCGATATTATCCGTCATAGCTCGAAACACCACGAAAGAACGGATTTATCGCAATCGAGCCCTCGGGAAGCGAACCTATGCAGTTCGGCTCAACTTGAAGCCTATTGGGGCCAAAGAATTTTTTTTATTTCTCTGGGCGGAAAGTGGCAAATTTCGGCCCGCTGGGCTAAATGAAGTTGCCGCTGTCCGCATCCGTCGAAAAGAAAAAAGAATACACACCTCGCGAAGTAAATAAGAAAGCTTTAGATCACATGTCTGTAGAGCTCGGCTTCGACAATTACATGTGATATGAGACATTTCTTATTTTACTTCCCTAGATGCAATGTGTAATATACTATTGGGTCGCAAGGGCTTTCGCCAGATAAGCGACCAGTAGGTTCTTCTAAAACTGATTTCTATAAGGTTAAATTTGATTAATCAAAAACCGCCAAGTGCAATGGCACGGACAATAAAAACGATAAAAAACTATTTTTTTCTAATAGGGCCCTTTGGTTACAGTTGCCCAAAAAGACAAAACATACTTTCGAATTCATAATATTAATACGATTCTATTATTGTTCTTATCCCCCTGTCAATCTTCAAAAGCAAGAATAAAAAAGTTTGCTATCATCACGGAAACATCAGTCGAAATGAGGGAGTGCCCCAAGGTGCGATCCTAGGTCCGCCGCACCGACTCACGCGCCGCGCAGTCATATCATCTGCGCGCACCAATCACTCGGTTGTTTTGTTTACTGTGCGCGTGCGCCGCGGGGAAGTCTGATAGAATTATCGGTTAGCCTCATTGCCAGCGGTAGATGTGGAATTTGGATCTTTTGGAAACTTTTACAATATGAGGATTCCGTAACTCAACCGAGCCCTTATCTCACAAAACTTACGAAAACAAGCGGCCGAGCATATTGTGTGTATTACTATAACGGACAGAGGGTAAATAGTTCCCACCAAATATTGTACTCTATATAATTGAAATAACATTCAAAACCCATGCAAAATTTAAACTACCTATGCTCGTTAAAGGGTTTAACCAGCTAAAATCAAGTCGGTAACCCAACAGAGAGATGACAGTTTTCTAACTACTTAGTTTAAAAATATCAATATATGAAAGATTGACATTTTTGCAATCCTGCAAATACCGAGACTTGCATTTTGCTCCGAGATTAAATGCCGTACTAGGAGTAGAGCCTTCGCCTTTTTGCCTGTGGCGAGATCTCGATATTTCGAGAGTTCGGTATACCGAGATTACATTCCCTACCAGGGCGGACCAGGTGCCGAAACTGCTACTCTGGCTGCATTTATACACTGACATATAATTACATAAGCGGTGTTGGCAAACCTTTTTTATCTCTCCGGGTGGAAAGCGCCAAATTTCGCCCCGCTACGCTAAACGAAGTTGCCGCTTTCCGCCTCTGTCGAGAAGAAAAAAGTATACACACCTCGGGAAGTAAATAAGAAAGCCTCAGATCACATGTTCTCGTGTTCTCTGCTTCGCCTCGGTCGACAATTAGGGGCATGTGATCTGAGAAATTTCTTATTTTCATTTCCCTAGGTGTGTAGTATACTAGGTATATCTCTGTCTGTACCATTCAGCAACTTCTACCGTTGCTGCAAAATTTCAATCAATACATCGGCCGGTCCCTAACATGAGTTACGGTCTTGTTTACGGACAAGTTTCAAGCTTTTAGCTATACTTATCTGTTTCTGCATAAACTTGGACAAATATCAGCTAACATAAACACTGGCTACCCCCGCAAGTGCGGGCAATAACTCCGAGAGCTTTGTCGCCTGAGGGCAGATTGAGGATACGTGGGTACTGTGGTGCATTATTTTTAACGATCTAGTTGAACCGTAGTGAACAGTCTGTTTGATATTTCGATAGAATTGCAAGGGATTATCAAGTCAAGACAGTACCCAGAATGTTGTTCCAAATCCTGATGAGAGGCAATTTCTATAGACTCTTATGATATATACTTGGAGACTTTTTTGAATGTTTTTTTCTACCAAGTTCATGACGTTTCTCTCCCAATTCCCGCCAAAGAGCCGGGTTCATAGACTGTTGAAGAACGGCACTTGCTTTTAGTAAAAGATTTAGTTTAGTGTTTTTTGGTTTGTCAGATTGATCGCGCAATCAGGTTAGCCATATTGTTTGTGTCATTTAGCTAATCTTTATAATTCTATAAAAAAATCGGTATACCTACGTGTTTTTGCAATTCTTATCCTAAACGGTTAGACTGATGTTTTATGGATTTTTGTACTTATGGGTTTACTTGGATGACTCTTATATTATCTACAGTTGGAACTGCCACAGCAACGCGTAGTCAAATACGGCTGTGAATTATTCAGAAACAAAAAAATTTAAATCTTTTTCTTCAAAAACAATTCATCATCATCATTTATTGCATTCATGTTGTACAGAAATTTAAATTTACTTTCATCTATATGGGGATTTGGGGGATGGATGACAATTGTTGGGGGGGGATGACATGTTACTTAAATTTTATCGGACAACTAGCTTTAAAAGGTTCTCTAGTCATCCGGTTTTTACGGACGACTAAATAATTTTGTTCATAATTTTATTCATCCGACATAATATCGGATGACTAGACACTTCGAGTCGAATACATCCAGTGATAAATAAATTTATTTACCAATATCAATTTTCAAATACTCATTATTACATTCACTCAATTGAAATTAATGCTCTTGGATAAAGGGTTAATTTCCAATAGAGTTATATTGATAACACAACGTAAGTATTATAATACTGATAAAAATACCACTTTATAAACCGACTTCTTAGGTTAAGTGAATCAGCTTTTCTCAGGAAACCATCCCAGGAAAACATCGTGAGTTTTCTTAACCTCGTAAGTGTTATTACGGGAGTAAATCTTCCGAGCTTTCATCTTCAGTTTGCAGAAATACTATTTCCCTTAACATATCTTTTGGCCGAGTAAATAAAACGTGTGATAAAAAGTTTTATTTACTGCGTGTTTACATTATTACGTCGGCAATTGGAGCTTGCTTACAAGTCTTACAGGTCGCGTTGGTAATACCTACTATTGGAAGATTTAATTAATAAACGCGATAGCCTTCCATATTATGGTTTATTATTTAAGTTACAGACTTTCAGATACTCTGGCAAACATTTATATCAATTACGAGCCACAGCCTAGCTCGTCACACATAATCCGCGGGATTATTGACAGGTCCTCGTGACGTCACGCGTAGAGACGTAGTTCCAATAGAGTTCGCCTGAATCGATATTCATCGGCTAACACTACATACGTATGTGTTGGGTGTCACTGGGATATAGTCAAAACCGTGGCGTTGTGACACTGTGGCACTCCCGTTCCCGTGGGAACTATAGCGCATTTTACTCTCAGAATAGTAAGCTTTGCATTGGTGGAAGAATTTTTAAAATCCGTCCCGTAGGTAGTTTCGAAGTTCATGGCAAACACACTGAAATAAAAGTCTTTCCTCTTCATGATATTAGTGTAAATTAGTGACAGTGAAAAAAGCAGCCTAAACAGTTTATAGAATTTTGAAGTGGAAACATCACTAGATATATATACCTACGTAGAGATGAATATCCGGATTGGAAAGAGCACCTTTTTTTTTATAAGAAAAAGGGGGCAAACGCGCAGACGGATCACCATTGGCAAAATGTTTTCTATTCTTTGTATTTGCGCACAATGGAACTCTTCGAGCCATGTCAGATACCCTTGAAAATTCTGTCAGCTAGATGGATAGTGTTGGGCTGGTTCCAACACTATCTTTCAATCCACGGTGGGCTCGCTTGGGACAAATTGTGATTCATACTTTCTCCAGTGTGAGGAAAGACACCGGTAAAGACCCTTAGCTCAGCAGTGGGCTGTTACGGGTTGGTGTTGATCATGATGTCAAAAACTTGATAATGTGTGAGGCTTTCTGGTGTTCTTGGAATTTTGATTAATGTAATTTTAGGATGTAACTGTGACCGTAGCTCGAAGCTTTAAATAAAGCTCCATCATCTTATAATACTCAGTAAAGTTCAGTCCAACAATTTGGAAGGAAATTGTTAAAAGTTTTCGCAAACTCAGTTGGGAATTTCTAACTTTGTAAAATTTTCTACGGACTTCCTATTTCGTTATACTTGACTACTTGGTTCCATTTTAATTTCTTATGGGTATTGTGCTTTTATGAAAGCTTGTTTGGAAGTTATCCCATACTTAGAAACTTCGGTCACTATATAAATCAGATCAACATCTTCAAAAGTTGCGGGAAAAATGTGGAGTCAGTGAAGATTTGAGTACCTATACTTTTCTATTTTTAGTTATTTTCCACCATAAAGTAAAAACTATACGTGACTTTCATATTGATACCATATCACTTGTCCTAAAGTTGAAAATCATACCACCCCACAACCCCTTTTGATATGAAAATAATTAAAAATAAACAATTTTACTAAAACTTTCTTTCATACAAACCTTATTGTGACAATTACAAATCTCCGAGGAGTCAACTGATGGTCTAAATGCAGAAATTGATGTTTTTAGATGAAAGAAAAAACATCTTTTCTTTATTGCAAAATAAGCATTAAATATTCTCTGTGTATCTTTTTTATTTACGTCACACAACAACGAGAATTGAAATAAAGCTGTATTTTAATCTCTTTAAATAATAATATATTTATTTTGTACTACATTTCGGGGTAACCCGACCAAATTAAATTTCAATTCAAACATTGGAATCCTTTACAGCAAACGAACTCCCTCGGGCACCGCTTTGTCGGCGCCATATTTCGCAATCAATGACGATTAAACTTGTAATGTTTGTTTTGTACAGTTAATGCCGGTTATTAATTATTGAATTCGGTGAGTTTGTTGCTAGGGGCTTTTTAAAATGGGTTATGTACTTATGTACCTACTGATTTAGCCCTCGACAAGATACTGACGAAATTTCTTTAAGCCGTTTTTACAGGCGCCTAATTATAATACCAAGTATTAAAAATTTTATTGTGTATCAGTGAGTATACTTATTTGGGGCAGTACAGCTTTTATATTTTTTATAGGTATAATAGCCTTTATAAGTACAGTAATCAAATCAAATATTATAAAGAGGAAAGATTTGAATTTTGTATGTTTGCTACGAATAAACTCAAAAACTACTGGACCGATTTTAAAAATGATTTCACCAATGGAAAGCTAGAATATCCCTTAATAACATAGGCTATATTTTATTCCCGTATTCAAACGGGAGCGGGAAGTACGTAAGTAGTAAATAATGTAGGTACTAAACATGATGACGTTATGTCTGTACTCAAACCACTTCCAGTGAAAATTTTTCGTTTCGACATATCATAAAAAGTGCTGTTATACGTGTTTTTCTTCACTGCTAACCTAGTAGTTCTAAACATGTACTCTATCTTAACTTTTTTTTAAATCACTCCCCACAGGTCACTTATTCACTATTTCCAATGCTACGATGTACAGTCAAGAGCACGTGGAGCTTGACACATTAGACTTTGTAACGTTCTTATTACAGGCGCCTTAGAGATCAGATTCACACTACAAGTGTAAAGCTTCATGTGCTTCTTCTTGACTGTACAAAGTATTTCGTTATTAGATAATTTCATATTGGCTCTATAGGCTGTGACAGACGATCACAAAGCAAAAGAAAAAGTTTTCTCATTTATTGTGCTTCGGAACTTGCAACGCTATTGACTCCTACGTGTCCTCTGAAACTGTTATATATCATGCGCCCACGCAGGTAAAATGTGGGGAGCTTTGTGTCCGACCATAATTGTTGCTAAACGTAAAGTGCAATCTAAAAATGGAAGTCTATAAAAGAGTTACTGGCAGCTTTTAATTTACCTGGCTATTTATTTTTATTTATAACGATCTTTTCTTTTTTATTTTGTTGGCAATATTGATTGGTTTGTGTGAGAGAAATAAATTTACAAGAAAAAAAATACACCTCGAAGGTGTCATACAATGACAAAATATTTTATTAGAAAAATTAACAGAATCTTCTCCCAAAACCGATTGTGACTATTTACCGCGGGCTAGTTACTGTCCATCTGGTGGAGGGTAAAAGCTGTTGATACTTCACAAGAGCAATGCTTATAAATCTGAGGACTATCTGTAAATGTGATCGCCTGAAGAAATTAAACGACTGTTTATAATGATATTTCTTTCGGGTCACTGTAGAAGGTGTTAAAAAATGCTTCCCACGAAAATTGTCCCTCTCCATTCATTCACAAAGCTATAAAAAAGTGACAATCTCAAAAGTACGCTGCCCACGGCACCGCGCCATTCAGCCTAACCTAAATCCGTGATGCGCCGGTCACTGGCTTCTTACGCGCTATTTATCACTATTTAAAATTTAAAATAAGAACGCGACATCAACGCCACTTAAAAATGACAGCTCAAATTACGAGCCGCGCCTGCTCGCGCCGATTAATGAGCTCATTTCGCGCCTTTTATTTATCACTTTCTTATTAGTCGGACTTAAAAAAGTTGTCGAACAATAACTTGTACTCGTTATTTATTGAAGTATTCTTTTAAATATGTATATAGGTACTAAGTATCACTTTGACCAATGTTTTTTTTTTAATCCTAATTTTAAAAAGACAGGGAATTGCGAGAAAAGTTTATACAGTTATGGCGTTGAGTTGTACAGACCATTTTTTAAGTTCTTTGCTAGAAAAAAAAAACTCGTCTTTTATCACCGAGGGGGTAGGTAGAGGTATTCCATTTCTGGATATACCCACTTTTCACGAGATGTTCTTTGGACCCCTAAACGTGATAGGTGGTGAGCCCATCGCCGGACCGGGTCTTTTACACATGTCTCAGAATTGGTCCCAGAATTAATTCTGAGAGAATTAATTCTGGGACCTGCGGGTTTCCTCACGATGTTTTCCTTCACAGTCGAGCTAGTGATAAATATGTAGGTACCTACGTAAGTTACCCGAGCCTCACTGATTATCATTATGTGAAGCAGGCTCTTTAACCGTAAGGCTATCTTTGCTAGAGAAGCACAGAATTCAAAAGAAATGGCACCCTATCTTGCTAGAGTTGGAATTTTATTTTCTAAAAGCTACTTTTGCATTCAGAAACTGCTGCGTGGCGAATTGACGCGGGAACGGAACGAATAAAACAATGACCCGACGTTTAGCCTTGAACGAGGAATGTAAAAAGCAAGTAACTTCAGGTTATTCCTCCTCATAAAGTTTAGTGCAGAACCTAAGTCTATGTTTAGAGCTAGTCGAGGCTTCGATATTTCCTTTGACAGCCAACCATACGATCTCTTTTCATTTCGCCTCTTTGAAATAAGATTTATTTTTAAGAACAACAATAGACCTGACTTTGTCAAAGGCACTTAAAACATTAAACGGCTTTTTTGGCGGGAATCTGAAGAAGGCGTCATGTTTTTTGTAAAATTTTCATTTTGCCGTGTATTTTGGGCTTTAGTTCATAATAGTGATAGTATATTATGTGGTAAATGTCCGTGATAGTGTGCAGTGAATCGGAAATTCGATAAAATGCTTGCGATGGACTTTTTCGGATCACCTCAAGAAGCCTCTTTAAAATCTTCAGTAAAAGTGCACTATCGTTTTACTGTTGATAACCAAGTGACATTTCGATAAGTTTCGCTAAAAACCTTGAATTTCGTTTCGTGTTTAGTGCTGATGACTAAATGCCAATGCCTTAAAATAAGAAAACATTAAATGTAAAGTCGGGTAATAATGTAACTTATCTGACGTAACGCAAAATCGCTTAGAATACAAGAGGAGGTCACAAAACGAAATATTCTTTACCTAAACCCAAAAACTTATTCTTCTGGTGAAGTCGGTAAGAATCAACTCGCAGAATAAGTACATGATATATATGGGTAATCCACTCTCCTATTTATTCTCAAACTCTTGGCAGTTAAATTCATATCGTTCCGTTAATCTGGCAATGCAAAATGGCGTCTTTTGGAGGGAAATTTTTGTCTCTTGTCGGTGCCGTCAGATTGTTATCTTCTCTCAAGTACGTCTCGACAGTAAATGACTGTACGAAATTATTGTTACATCATTTGGTGTTGGTGACTGTCGAACGATTGAGCGGAGAACAAGACTCTGTAATGCGTTTTTTATGTAGCAAAACCGGCGTGGTGATAGCTCAATCCGAGAATGCGCGCGAATATTTGTGAAAAAGTTCATTTTCTTTTTTTTTACTTTTTTTTATTTGACTAGCGGGTGACCAGCGGCGTTGCTGGCGTTGAATCCATTATTCCCCGTTCCTGTGGGAATTTCATAAGATCCCTACACTTCCGTTATTTAAGGAACCTTTGTACAAAATTTCTTGCTTAGAGACACAGTGTGCATTAATAGATCAGTCAGTCAGTCAATCAATCAGGCAATCAATTTCTTCTTTTATATAGGTACAGATGTTTTAGATGCACGGTGAAAAAATATATTGTGATCTGTATGAGATTGTGTGCACTTTGTGTACGATCTTTTCAATATATATATTTTAAAACAAAACCATTGTTGTACTATACAACTTAATTCAGGTTTTGCGTTACTGTTGTTAATATTTTTTTACGTTTTTTTTTCGAATCTTTTACAGACGCGATGATATTTCTACTAATACAATATTGATGTAAATGCGACATTAACTCTGTTTTTGTTGTACCCATTCACGGCTAAACCGTCAGACCGATCTTGATGCAATTTGGCAGAACAATAGTGTACATCTTAAGAATAACATGGAATACTTTTCATCCGAGAAAAATACATACTAACCTCCATATAAACTGGGGTAGATGGACAGACACAACACTTTTTTCCACATTTTTCTCCGTTGCATTTTTTTGCTTAACTAGAGGGCTACTCACGACCCGACATATCCTAATTGTAGTGGCCACAGGCAACGGGGGATGCTACAAGCTTTATATTTAAAATAAAATGCGTGTATAGCCTCAGGCGGATATCGGCATTACCGAGACGAGAGCCCGTTTCCATACGCGCTGGTAAATCACGCTCGTGATAGTTTAAACGAGTAGAAATATATAAATAAATAAAATAATCTCACGCAAGCAGTGATAGCCTTGCGGTTAAAGAGCCTGCTTCACATGACGAATCAGTGAGGCTCGGGTTCGAATCCTGGTATGTACCAATGAGTTTATCAAAACTTACGTACGTATTTATCACTAGCTCGACGGTGCAGGAAATCATCGTGAGGAAACCCGGAGGTCCCAGAACATAATATGTAAACAGACCCGGTCCGGCTATCACGTTTAGGGGTCCAAAGAATATCTCGTGATAATCTCTCTCACGCCTTTTTTATCCCCGAGGGGGTAGGCAGAGGTATTCCATTACTGGAAATACCCACATTTCACGAGATATATTGGTGGTGGTGGTGGACCGGGTCTATTTACACATGTCTCAGAGTTAATTCTGAGACCTGCGGGTTTCCTCACGATGTTTTTCCTTCACCGTCGAGCTAGTGATAAATATGTACGTAAGTTTTTGAAAAACTCATTGGTACATGCCAGGATTCGAACCCGAGCCTCACTGATTTTCGGCCGGCTCTTTAACCGTCCGGGCTATCACCGCTTCGTGAAAAGTGGGTATATCCAGGGAATATCTCTACCTACCCTCTCGGGGATAAAAGACGTGAGATTATTTATTTAATCTCACACCTTTTATCCTCGAGGGGGTAGGCAGAGGTATTCCTGGAAATATCCACGTTTTACCAATATATTCTTTGGACCCCCGCAGAGTAACTCTATGTTCGTTTTGTATGAATCATGCACAGCTGTCAAATTATAAACATACTACCCGTTCTGCGCGGTTTCACCCGCGTAGTTCCCGTTCCCTTGGGAATATGGGAATAAAATATAGCCTGTGTTACTCAGTTAGTTACTCAGGGATCTTCTAGCTTTCCATAGGTGAAAGAATTTTTAAAATCGGTATAGTAGTTTTTAAGTTTATTAGTAACAAACATACAAAAATAAAATAAAACATAAAAACATATAAAAAATAATATTAGTATAGACTACCTACTAAAGTACCTATAGTAGTATTGAAATTAAGAAGCTTTTAAGGTTGAAATGTTACAAGGAGTCCCTTTTTTTTTAAATATGTCCTGTCGGTCTGCGGCGCAGGAGTTGCGCAATTGTATTAAGTATATTTATTACTTACATTGCGGTAAAGTTGTTCTTTGCATGTCGCTAAAATATACCTACCTTTTATTTTGTTATACAACCGCAAAATAGTATAAGTACATCAAAATACAGAGTCCTTTTAAAATCCAAACAATAGTGTACGTTACGACGCAGATTACTTCAGCCGCATAATCTATATATACCAAGTCTATACATCAACTATTTTTTCGATCGATGTTGATATCAAAACACCCATTTTTGAAATTTTTGTGTCTCTGTCTCTCTGCTTGTACGTACACGCATCATGCAAAAACTACTGGACGGATTTTGATGAATTTTGGTGTAGAAATAACTGAGTAACTGTGTCAACATCTAGAGAACTTTTTACAGCGATAGAATGTCTCATTCCCACGGTCAAATATAAAAACTGGTTAAAAAGAGAAATAAATACGTACTACTCCGAAACGAAAACACATAGCAACTTGAAATATGGTATGTAGGTGTCTTATATGTCGTACGCTACCGCTATGAAGGGATTTTTAGAATTCCCACGGGAACGGGAATAAACTGGAGCCGCGCGGCACCCGCTAGTCGAGAAATAAGTATGAAATATGGTGTGTAGGTGACTTATATGTCGTTGGCAACCACTGTGAAGGGATTTTTAGAAATTCCCACGGGAACGGGAATAAACTGGAGCCGCGCGGCACCCGCTAGTCGAGAAATAAGTATGAAATATGGTGTGTAGGTGTCTTATATGTCGTTGGCAACCACTGTGAAGGGATTTTTGGAAATTCCCACGGGAACGGGAATAAACTGGAGCCGCGCGGCACCCGCTAGTCGAGAAATAAGTATGAAATATGGTGTGTAGGTGTCTTATATGTCGTTGGCAACCACTGTGAAGGGATTTTTGGAAATTCCCACGGGAACGGGAATAAACTGGAGCCGCGCGGCACCCGCTAGTCGAGAAATAAGTATGAAATATGGTGTGTAGGCGTCTTATATGTCGTTGGCAACCACTGTCAAGGGATTTTTAGAAATTCCCACGGGAACGGGAATAAACTGGAGCCGCGCGGCACCCGCTAGTCGAGAAATAAGTATGAAATATGGTGTGTAGGTGTCTTATATGTCGTTGGCAACCACTGTGAAGGGATTTTTAGAAATTCCCACGGGAACGGGAATAAACTGGAGCCGCGTGGCACCCGCTAGTCGAGAAATAAGTATGAAATATGGTGTGTAGATGTCTTATATGTCGTTGGCAACCACTGTAAAGGGATTTTTAGAAATTCCCACGGGAACGGGAATAAACTGGAGCCGCGCGGCACCCGCTAGTCGAGAAATAAGTATGAATTTTACGACGCGTGCGTGAATCTCCCCTTTATCAAGATTACTGTCCCCAAGAGTAATTCTCGCTGATACCGACGAGACGTTGATCAATCGATTTTTGTAACCGAATCGATGCGGCCTCGAGAAAAGAATCGAGATTTATTTGCGTAAAAATCGTGGTTTATATTGCGGTTTTGAATGTTTATTGGTGCATTTTATTGCGCATTACTTATTTGCGGGGATATTATACTCGTGATTATGACAGTATAGTTGACCAATGGTGTTGCCGCGAGGATCCTGTTTTCCCCCGTTCCCGTGGGAATTGCAAAACCAAAGACGTAAAGAAAAAGTTTCTCGATTTTCTTCCAACCTCTTTGTGGAAAACCTTTTCTTGTTGCCCAATTTCAAAATTCTATGTTCTATAGCTTCGAAAGTACCTATTCGTCATGCATTTCTCTTAAACAAAGTATATACATGTAGTTTATATTTATTTATATTTATATTTTTTATTACATGTAGTTTTAAACACAAAATTAAATATGATACAATACAATCACTCTTTATTGCACACCAAAAACAATACAATATGGATACCAACATTAACTAAAGTACAATTCGCGGTTTTATCGCTTTTAGCGATCTCTTCCAGACAACCTTATGATGGATGAAACTGAGAGATTAGAACTAGGGTAGACGGTGCACTATATATTATTGAACATACTCTTACATACTATTACATGATACCTACCTACTATTTATGTAAAATGGCCATTTGGGAAGTTGGAAGAAACCATTTGTAGGTCGACTATAAGGCATGTTCGACCGCTTTATCCCTGTTTTCGTCGTGCTTACGACAATTGAAGTCGTATAGTCATGTCAGATGCCTTTGGGTGGCTTGAAAAATTCTGACTGTTAGGTGGCTAGCTTAACACCGTCTTCCAATCCGCGGTGGGCTCTCGTGGTATTAAAGTCCACACTTCCTCATGTTTGAGGAAAGACCCTTAGCTTAGCAGTGGGCTGTTACCTTTGAGTATTTAACCAACAGGAGACGTCACGCGCACTGTTTCTTTGCAAAAAAGTCGGCCAATTTCAGCGCGGGGGACGAGGAAACGCACACAAATAATGTTAGCACAAACGCATTTTTTGACAAAACAATTAAACACTAGCTTGAACTACATGCATACAAATACATTCACACACAGAAACAACCAATCCGAGCACTCCGTGAACTCAAGAAAACTAGTTGAATATAACAGGTATGAGCGTTGACCTTTTTTGGCAGAGGGGAACGCCTGTCAGTGGCGTCTCCGAAGGCTGTCACAGGTTAATGTTGATAATCGGTAATCAACAACTCTGATAGTGGAAGTCTTGTCTCAAACGGGCGGATAATCCCCCCGGTGTGGTCCAGCCTTATCTCCGCTGGATTAACTCGTATCAAAGTGTCTCGACTTGCAAGAGCACATGGCTTCACACTTGTAGTGCGAGTCGGACCTCTAAGGCGATTGTAATAAGAACGCTACAAAGTTTAATCCGCGACCGCAGTCGGCGAGCGTCCTATTTTTAATATACCCTTTTGTTGTACAAATTATCGAAAATCTGTAATCATCCGTGCATGCACAACTTTCAAATACAACTTAGATTTATTTTGTTCCAGTCTGAGCCACTTCATATAAAATATAAAGTTTTAATGTGCCTAATCATGTGTGTGTACCTAAGCGCAAATTCATCGGCCTTAGGATAGAAAAAAATAATAAGAATTTTTTTCTAAGTTCTATTTGTGAAAACCTGTAATTGGCAATATTTATATTCTATGTTTAGTTATAGAATTGAATGTCCTACCCATATTTGTAAATGTGCTGTTGGTTGTCCTATGAAAATAAAAATAAAATAAAAAATAAATGTGTCAAGCTCCACGTGCTCTTGACTGTACGACTCGCTCCGACATTTCGCTAAGCCGACACGTTTCACGCGATTTATTGTCGATTGAAGACATGTCGGAATTGGTGGGTTCGTATTTATAGCGGATATAATTCTACAGCTTTCAATAATGAGTTCGGAGGAACAAGTTTTTGTTGCAATATAAGGTCACTTTATAATAAATAAATGCCCACTTTTAAGGGTTCCGTACCTCAAAAGGAAAAAACGGAACCCTTATAGGATCACTTTGTTGTCCGTCTGTCCGTCCGTCCGTCCGTCTGTCAAGACCCTTTTTCTCAGGAACGCGTGGAGGTATGAAGCTGAAATTTATATCAATTACTCAGGTCTACTGTCCCTTGAAGCTGTGAAAAAATCAAACTTCTAAGCCAACGCAATCAAAAGATACAGCCGTTTATGCCGCAAATTTTCGACACTTGCAAGGGAATCAAAACCTACAGGGTGCTTCCCGTGAACTCAGAATCTTGAAATTTGGTACGAAGCAACGTCTTATAGCATAGATAAAGGAAAAATTACGAAAACCATAAAGGTGATGTCCAGAAAAGCTATAGAGGGTGGTATAATAATAAATGAAAAATACTATAAAGATCTGAGTTAGTAGAGCGGTAAGAAGATATTATTTTAAACAAATATGTCCTACAAAACACCCCCCAGAATGCCCCCCACGCCCCCTCCTCATTTGTAAAATTCTTCAAAGTACAAAAATATGCTTGCAACATTATCTAAATACTGGTAGCCCATCCAACATATATTTTTGTACATGAAATCACAAAAGCTTGAATCCAGAGTCGAAAAAAAAATATTTAAAAGAAATAAATATTTTTTTTGCACGAAAGTAGCGATTGATGAGCTACGTAAAAGAGATAGCGCTCTACTGTCTTTCTCACTCTTATCTGTCATAGCTTTTATGCGGAAGTGAAAAAAAACACGGTTTTTTTTTTATTATGTTGTCGGTCTGCCACTCTGCCAATGTCAATTTGACATTTCATCTGCATGGAGCACAGAACACTATAACTCCTCACAACGAAACGAACATACCACTTTATATTCGACTAACAAAAAAATAATTTAATAATTCAGGGAATACTAATAATCACACGAATTCGGTTAGCCTAATTGAACACGTAACTAAATAATTATTTTAAATCAATTTGGGTCCATAGACCAAAAGGGTGACGTTCGTTTCTCAGTGACCTAAACCCTCATATAATACAATTTTTTCAAACATAGGGTGGCAATTTAAAATATTTTATTATGTTATCAAATAGCCCAGTAAATTAGCTTTACAATGATATATATATGGTTCTGGTAATAAAATACGAGGAATAAAATACCACTAATATTCTTCTCTTTTGCAAGGTTGTACGGAACCTCGGTGCGCGAGTCCGACTCGCACTTGGCCGGTTTTTTTTACCAGTATATTTTTGAAAGCCTAAACGTGATA